>OX422215.1:434136753-434736753 GCA_949130495.1 Sambucus nigra
ACACGATCATAAAAAACACAAGTCTCATGATTGACATGTGATTATGAAGCTAATCCCTTTAATTTTTAAACATTCTTCTCCGAGTATAAGGATTTATGGCGGGCCATTATGAAGATAAGCATTTGCTTCACAGTGCTATGTGCAAAATTAGTCAACATAAAACATATCATGGATAGAAAAGAAAATATAGATGAAGCAACATTTGTATCGGAGAAGTTCTCTCCCTGCATTCATTGACATTAGTATTTACTTCTGTAAGGACATAATTTTATAAATGTCTGGGGTAGAATCTAGGAATTTTCTGTTTGCCCTAGATCACAGTATGTATGTCTGATACTGCTACATTCGGCACGTCAACACGATCATCCACGATGGCCTTTTTCCGAATCCATGCATCTACCATCTTCACACGTGCATTATGCTACATGCGACGTGCTGCTCAACCGTTCCCGCTACTCCACGATGCATTATTGGTAAAATGGTTTATTGGAGTTTTTTATATTTGCATAAATATTTGGGAATTTTTTAGCAAATATTTTTCGAAGTCTGATTTATTTTTAACACAAAAGCAAAAAAAATTCTAAGTGTAGAAGCGGACATGGTTCGGTCATCGAGCTCGCGAGATCTAGTTTAAAAGACATCGCTCTGTCGTTCGAGCGACATGATCATGTCGCGCGATCTCGTTCTAACGACACGTGTCCTTTGTTCAAGCGACATGCCTATCTCGTTCGAACGCCGCCGCCGCCTTGATTTTCGTATAAATATCTGGGTTCATTCTATGTATTTTCCAAATCTTTTTCGCGCACGATTTTTGCATTTTACAACCCAAAAAATAGACTTCATGTTTTAAGGTTTCATGCCTTCTTTATTCACATAACCACTCCCATATATGTATGTGAATATTTAAACCTTCAAGAGGATCGTTCTTACTCATCTGGAGTAACTTGTGGAGAAGCCGTCTCTTTTCTATTGTTGCCCATCTGGAGTTCTCTCGGGAGATTCTAGCCGACGACATCGGAACCGACACCTGAGGGTATTTCGTATGTCACTCTTGTTTTCATTGTAATCCGTGTAAACCGTTCTTTATAAATTATAGTGAAAATAATAGGTTTTGCCCCTTCGGGGGATTTTTCCTCATTTGTGTGTTTATTTTTGATTGAATGTTCTTGCATGATCTTATTGTCTTCAATCACACCTAGATGCATGTTTTCGGATTTAATTGAAAAACTGAGTTTAATTAAATAATTTCTTTGTTTGAACAAAAGCGCACTCTTCAAATTGGTATCAGAGCCAATTACACAACTATACCGTGTAATTTTTCGTAAAAAATTTTTAAGATATCAATTTTCTGAAAAATTGATTTTTGAAAAAGGGCATGTTCAAAATGGAGAAATTATGTAATAAAATGCCAGTTTTTGACGGGATAAATTATGCTGACTAGAAAGCCCGTATGAAATCTTCTCTAAATCCATAGATGAAAGAGTTTGGGTTTTGGTTGAAAGAGGGTGGACACCTCCCTCCATCACTATTGACAACGTGACTAATTTAAAATCTGTGGCTACATGGACTGAAGAAGAATTTAAATGGTCAGCTTTTAACTCTAAGAGTCTTAGTGCTATTTCTGGATCCGTCACTCCTAACGAGTTCCGGCGGATAATGACGTGTACCACGTCTAAAGAGGCATGGGATGTTTTACAGCTTACCCATGAAGGAACTAATATCTTCAAAGAGTTAAATTGCAAAACTTAACAACTCAATTTGAAACTATCACCATGCTTGAGTCTGAATGTTTTGATGAATTCTATGCTAGATTATCTGATATTGTAAACACTAGCCTTAATCTTGGTGAACATATTCCTAATGCTAGACTTGTTAAAAAGATTCTAAGATCACTACCTAAGTGTTTTATCCCTAAAGTCACTATGCTAAATTCTATGGGTAATTTAAACACGATTAAATTAGAGGAACTTGTAGGAGACTTATAAAAAGTATGAAATTGATATGTTTCCTAAATTTGTCAAGCCTAAAGATAAGGGAATTGCACTTAATGCCCAAGATAGAAAGAGTGAGGGGTCGACAAGAAAGAGAGTTGAGTCATCTAGAAAAAGGGAGATAAAAATGTCAGATTCCAAGTGTGGCCTTGATTTAGATGATTTGGCCTTATTTGCAAAAAAAATTCAAGAAAATTCTCAAATTTCAAAGATAAAAAGAGTTTTGAGAAAAATAAGTTTGGAAAGAAAAATGTAAAAGATTTTAAAGACCCTCCTAAGAAAGACGGTGAGAGATGCTATGAGTGGGACGGTAAGGGTCATAGAGCTTTTGAGTGTGCTACTAGGCTTAACAGAATTACAAAAGAAAAGGGCAAAGTTATCCTTAATGCTACCCTTAGTGACAACAGTGAGGTCGAGTCGGTGGACTCTGAAGACGAGTCATCGTATGAGTGTAACTTTACCGCATTCATGGATAGTCATGTGAGTACTTCTAGTGCTCCTCACGTCGATGAGGATGCTACTTCACAAGGAAACCTCGACAGTGAGAACGAAGTGAGTGAGGGGGAGGATACTGCAAGTGAGAGCGAGAGTAATCTTCAACGCGCCTACGCTGAGTTATATACTGAGTAATTTAAAACCAAAAGGCATAACGAAGCGTTAGTTCTTAGTATCATCGCTTTAGAGGAAGATTTTGAAGAAGCGAGAGAGAGAGAGTCCTCCACCTGCATTACCTTAAGAAAGAGTCTGCCTATGTTGAGAGAGAAAGTCAGTTTAGAGAAAGAGAAAGACTGTTTGGAGAGAGATAAAAGTGTTTTGAGAAAGAGAAAGGGGACTTGACTAATCAAGTGGCTAGTCTTACGAGTGAGCTCCATTCCTCCCTGAATACTCGGAAGAAACTTGAAGCCCTTGTAGCCCAGCTTACTCATGATATTAAGAGAGCACGAGAAGTTAAGGTTCAAATCGAGGACAGATCTGGAAAGATGGAAAATATGCTCCTAGGTCCCCCTTTATGTTTTGGTTATAGGCAGGGAATATATTTTGATGGTGCCTCCACGTCCTAAATAGCACCTGGACCAGTTACTGAGTTTAATACAACTCCATATGGCCATCATCAAAAACCATGAAGGAGATTTCGACCAAGAAAAGCAACCCAATGTCTGCCTAAGACTGTGTACGTTTGTACCTACTGCAAAAGAAAGGGACACCTCAGGGAGTTTTGTTATAGTTTGGGTCGAACACGACGTACTACTGCTCCACCATATCATACTGATGATTTTACCAGTCTGAGAGCGTGTTGAGTTTTTAACTGCCACATCACAAAGTTTGATGGAGGAATTCCGACGGATGTCTTTGTCGTCAGTGAATAATTCCCACATCCCGGCTAAAACCAAAAACAACAAGGGTAAATAAAAGGTACCACTTCTTGGGTACCTAAGAAAGATGAAAAGGCCCTTCTTGTTCATGTCGCTCTCAAAGCACATAATACCTCATAATGGTATTTCAATAGTGGGTGTTCTAGACATATGACCGGTGATGTCTCATTTTTTACCTACTTAGAGGATTATAAGGAAGGTAGAGACACCTTTAGATACGGGAGAAAGTCTAGCATTGTAGGACGAGGTACAGTAGAGTTACCAGGATTTTTTAAGCGAGAGAATGTTTTATACGTCAAAGGTTTGAAAGCAAACCTTCTCAGCATTTGCCAGTTGTGCGACACTGACTTTGCCGTAAAGTTTGACCGGGATGCGTGTAATGTCTATAATCAAGCTGGTAAACTTTTAGTGCAAGCGGTGAAGACAGAGGATAATTGCTATGGGACTGTGCCTAAGTCCTCACTTGTCTGCAACAGCGCCACGATCATTCCTATGGATCTGTGGCACCAACATCTAGGTCACGTGAACTTTAGAGATTTGGCACGATTAGCTAAAAAGGGCCTAGTATGTGGCTTACCAACACTTGGAAAGCCAAATTCCACGGTTGGTGGACGCTGTCAGTTGGGAAAGCAAATCCGTAGCCCCCATAGGAAGTTGAATTCCATTACCACTTCACGAGTACTTGAGTTGATTCATATGGATCTCATGGGTCCTACTCGTACAGAGAGTCTAGGTGGTAAGAGGTACATCTTAGTGATGGTAGAGAATTTCTACAGATATTCGATTCTAGGTTTTTTAAGAAAGAAATATGATGTTGTAGAGTTTTTAACGACTAAGTACCGTGTCCTGCAAAACCAACACGAAGTCACTATTAATAGAATGCGTAGTGATAATGGCACTGAATTTACAAAGCAAAAAGTAGATCTTTACTGTGATAGCCTAGGAATAAAATAAGAGTTTTCTGCTGTGAAGACTCCTCGGCAAAATGGGATTGTTGATCGAAAGAACAGGATAATTCAGGAAATGGCTAGATCTATGCTTCTAGGTTGTAAAGTTGAGGAGATTTTGGGCAGAGTTAGTTTCTACTGCATGCCATACAATGAATAGGGTTTACCTTCATCCACACACACTTAAAATGCCTTATGAATTGTGGACTGGAAATAAGCCCAACCTTTGCATATTTCCGTGTTTTTGAGTAAATGCTACATCCTCCGGGATAGAGAGCAACTAGGAAAGTTTGACTCCCAAAGCGACGAGGCAATATTGCTAGGATATTCATCAAATAGTAGAGCGTACCGGGTTTTTAACCTAAAGAGCTCTAAAGTGATGGAGTCAATAAACGTTACTGTGCAAGATGACGAACCATCGATGTCTGTTGACTCCACCCATTTGAGTGAGGATGAAAAACTCCTTTTTTATGATCCCACTGTGTCTCCCACACCCTGGGTGGACCCTACTCCTGTTCTAGGGGACACACCTGCTTGGGTTCGCAAGAGTCATGATCCTTTCGCTATTGTTGGTGATCCCACTTTAGGGGTCAAGACTCGTGCTCAGCTAGAGAATGCTGTTAGCCATATCTGCTACACATCTAAAGTCGAGCCCAAGAATCATAAAGAAACACTCAAGGATGAACACTGGATATCTGCTATGCAGGATGAGTTGCTTCAGTTTAAAAAGAAAAATGTTTGGGAACTTATCCCCTGACCTAGTGAGACTAATGTGATAGGTACCGGGTGGATTTTCAAGAATAAAATGGATGAAAATGGTACCATAATCAGAAACAAGGCTAGGTTAGTTGCTCAAGGCTACATACAGATAGAGGGTGTAGACTTTGGGGAGACATTTGCTCCTATTGCGAGGCTTGAGTCCGTCCGCTTACTACTCGCCATCGCATGTCATATGCACTTCAAGTTATATCATATGGACGTCAAGAGTGATTTTCTAAATGATAATATACAGGAGGAGGTTTACGTGGAACAACCAAAAGGGTTTTAAGACCCTAAGCATTTGGAGCACGTCTACTATCTGAGAAAAACCTTATATAATTTGAAGCAAGCACCCCATGCTTGGTACGAGAGGCTTACTTGCTATCTCTTAGCTCGTGGCTTCAAGAGAGGGGACTTGATATGACGTTATTCATCAGGAGAGATGACAATGCTATTTTGGTTGCCCAGGTCTATGTGGACGACATAGTCTTTGGATCTACGTACTCCCAGCATGCTCACCACTTTGAGGAGGAGATGAAAAGTGAGTTTGAGATGAGCATGGTAGATGAGCTTACTTTCTTCCTTGGTCTCCAGGTTCATCAGCTAGAGGATGGGATATTCATCTCCCAATCCAAGTATGCTAGAGACCTAGTGAAGAAATTTGGTTTAGACTCCGCTAAGCATGCACGTACACCTATGAGTACTTCTATCAATCTTATTAAGGACACTTCAGGCAAGGACGTAGAGCAAACCTTATATCGGAGTGTGCTAGGTAGTCTTCTCTACTTAACTTCCAGTTGTCCCGACATATCCTTTAGCGTTGGAGTTTGTGCAAGATATCAGGCGTCCCCGAAAGATTCACACTTAATCGCTCTAAAACATATTATCAAATACGTAAGTGGGACTCTGTCCTATGGTATTTGTTATTCCTTTTATACCGATGACCGTTTGTCCGCCTATATTGATGCCGATTGGGCCGTGGATGTAGATGGTTGTAGGAGCACTTCTGGTGGGTGTTTATAATTTGGTTCTGCTCTTGTCTCCTGGATGAACAAGAATAAAAAATCCATCTCTTTTTCCACTACGGAGGCTGAGTACATCGCCGTCAGGAGTTTTTGCATGCAACTTTTGTGGATGAAGAAAATGTTGGAGGATTATGGGATTTCACAGGACACCATGACTATCTCATGTGATATCTCGTAATTCGGTCCAATATTCACGCACAAAGCACATTAGGATACGCGATCACTTTATACGTGAGTCAGTTGAGGAGAAAGTCGAATCCCTGAGTTTTGTTCCCACTAACTTTCAGCTAGTCAATATTTTCACGAAACCTTTAGATGCCCTTAGATTCGAGAGTCTTGGGAAGTCTTTAGGTATTTGTGCAGTTGATTGAGGGATGGTCCTTGTCTAGGATAGGATGCATTGCCATGATCATATCATATGATTCGTATTGCTAGTTTGTATCATTTGTATTCTTATTTTTGCCTTTTATATTTTTTTGAAAAATCCAAAAAGATTTTCTTTTTATAAAAATTTTAGAAAAGCACAAAAATATTTTTTTATTTTGTTTAAACCTTTTAAGGATGAGAATTTAAGATAGCCGAGTCATAACTTTCATTCCATTTATCCATGTGACTGACGCTACATCATTGCATCCATGTGCTTTACATTGATTGGAGTTTTTGAGATGTAATTAGTGATATCTTTTTACATGTTTGGCTCCTTATCTCCTTTATTGCACACATGAAAGGATTTATTTGATTATTGTACTTTTCTATCACAGATTGGCTTGAGTATTTCCATCTCAATTATGTCTATACAACAAACCATATGCGATACAAGATTGGAATGCATGTAAAAAAATCGTTTGGTGAGATTGTGTGGTATTTTATCAATAGTGAAGGGCTATGAAAGGGTGTTATCTATCCTTTGTGATTAAGACACCGTTTAAATTGGACCTAAAAAATTGAGGAATTTTATTATCCGGGGTCCACAGAGGTTAAAAGAGCCCAAAAAAATTTAAAGGCAATAAATGCCGAATATGGGCCATTAGG
The DNA here is from genome assembly GCA_949130495.1 of Sambucus nigra. NCBI lineage: Eukaryota > Viridiplantae > Streptophyta > Magnoliopsida > Dipsacales > Adoxaceae > Sambucus > Sambucus nigra. Next base: position 434,143,881 of record OX422215.1, read on the forward strand.
TTTCACCATCAATTCTCCAAAGTTTGAGAATTTAGATCACCTCTATTCAAAATATAAATCTGAGGGAGTTTGGTTGGAGAATTTAAACGGGTTTGCATTTCCTTGAAAGTCCTAACAAAGCATTAAATAGTTTTGGATGTTGTTGGTGTGGAAATCACTTTGAGCTTTGATTTGCTGATTTGATTGAGTCAATGTCTCATATTTCCATCTTTTTACACCTGAGGAAGAAGTTGAGTTCATTCGTTAGATATACTCGATATTCATCGTGCACATATGCTATGTTTGTATGCATTGATTTTCCTATCGAATTTGCTCACACCCCTACATTTTCACTATCATCGACTTGGTTATTTTTGTGTTCTTTCATGGTGTGATTCTTTGTTGTATATCTTGTGTGAAAAAATTTTGAAAAATTCAAAAATAGAAAGTTTATTACCTTGTGGGACACTCCATTTGCATTTATTTGTGCTTCTCATATCTGTCTATTTCGGGACATCATAAAAAAAGGAGAATGAATTATGGAGGAGAATTGTTTGGTTGATTTATGAATGATTTACTTAAGCTTAATTGATGACTTTTGCATATCATTATATTACAAACTGTTGCGTGTCACGGGTATCTGCTTTATCTCATGTGTGTAGGTACAAAGTTGATAATTATTGGATTGCACACCTGTGACACCCCGCCTAATTAAACATCGGGTGATCAGGCCTTTATTAAATTAAAACAGGTTTCTCAAATGGTTCATTCTTAGCATCACTGTCGAAAACTTTTTAATTACTAATCCCCTAAGTGAAATTAGACCGGTGCCAAATTTTATCTTTCTTAAAACAGAAAAATCAACCATGCGGAACAAAGTACAAATAGTCATGTACTATAATTCAAACAACAAAGTAAAAGTACAACTGAACAAAAGTATTACCGAATAAACCATCGGCTAAAAATCCCAAACAACAATAGAATAACCACTAGTCAGAAACTAACATCTGAGACTAATACCGGACCACAAGTCCATACATAGAAGAGTGTGAGATCCTGTACTAGATCTGAATGAGAGATATCGCCTAGTCAAATCCTGTAAGCATCCACTGTGCTACAGCTTCGAGTCTCTGGAATGGAATCATCATACATGGCGTCCCTGTGGCTGGACACCTAAAAGGTTTTGAAAATATTTTATAGAAAGAGTTAGTACTCAAAACATTTTGAAAATATTTAGCAAGCATTTATCACAATATAAAATGCGGTTATTGATTACACATGTTAGGTTCTCGTACACTCTCTTGAGTTAACTCACCCCTCATATTTTGTGCACACCTAACGTTCTACACTTAGCTTATCTAGCCATACTTCTCAAGCTAACTAAAACCAAAGTAGTCAACTGAACTTATCTGTACCCAAGTTCCAGTACCGCCCATACAGTACAACCGTTTTACTAACATCTCGCGTATGTTAAATAATTCTCAAGTAACATTTAATCTATGTTATATTTCAAGACTTCTCATTTAGTTTCACTACTAAAATTACTACAATTCTCACAATCGTTAACTTTTCCCTTTATGTAATTAAGTTTCACTACTTTAATTACTAAATAGATTTTCTCTATCTAAAGGTGCATTTCGTAATTAAGTTTCACTACTTAACTTACCATTTCAGTATGTATCTTTAAATACATAATATATATCAATCTACTAATACACGGAAGTAGAATATCATCAAGTATATATATTTCACACATAATATATACTAAATATCAGTCGTTACTATTTTGCCCTTTTTATACACGTAAAGGACTCTTGGTTCGGAATGATTCATCGACCCCAATTATTTATATACACAAATAAAGATCTCTTGGTTCGGAATGATTCATCAACCCCAAGTGAGAGTTGGTTCGGAATTATCCATCGAACCCAACTATTTTAAAAATATATATATACACATATTCTGGTTCGGGACTTTCTCATCGCGACACCAGTTTAAAGTTTGGTTCGGCATTTCTCATCGACCCCAAACATGTAATAACTTTATGTTAGTTCGGAATGTCTCATCGACCCTAACATAATTAATTTAGGTATAATCTCTCTACCTAAAAGATCACATAATTCAGTAGGTACACGCCCGACCTATTAATCATATACGTACGTAATATTTTAAATCTCATATATTTACCGTACAACATTCGCTTTACGATTTATCTCATTAATCGTATTTATTTGAGTATTCACACAACTCTAAGGGTCCTAGTTACCCCTTACATATAATTTCAGTAGTTATTGCTTCCCCTACTGGTATATTACTTAAATTGAATTTACTTCCCCCCGTAACTCAATTTCTGAAGTCCCCGATACTCTACTAAATCGGATTTCTCTCCTCGGTCCGTAATCCAAGCCCTACACCCAATGGCCTTTTTGGACCTCAACAATATCCTACTGGTCTTATTCTTACTCCCATATAAGTATAATGTAAATCCTAGAATACTCATTCATTCCCAAACTCAACGAAGGATTTAAACACAAAATGTTCGGGAAACAGCTTGCGTCGATCGATCGACGGCTGGGTTCGATCGATCGACATAGTCGATCGATCGACAGTTCGAGATCGATCGATCGATCGAACAGGGGCAGACGCAGTCTTCTTCTTCATTAAGATTTATCCTCCATTAACAAATCTTCAAACTCCATTATAGTCCACCAAACTTTAACCCAATGATCCTAACATATTTCCACATATACTAGGACAGTTTCTAACGTGTCAAATACATCAAAACTCCAATTCCTTTAAAGAAATAATGAATTAATCCCAAAATTTCCTGAAACCCTAGTTATGGTGTTCTTCCCATATTTTCATTCAAAATCCAGATTTTTATTTCGAAAATCATCATGTCTAATCTGAATATTAATCCTCTACATAGTTTAAATCATTCTACATGCGATTCCTATCCCAACATGCATAAATATCATCTTTCTCCAATCAAAATAATGATTTAAACAAAACTATTCAAAAACCCTACACATGGGTATTATAACTTTATAATTTTTTGTAATAAACAACTTGCCTTATGATCAGTAGGGTCTAATTTCGTGGTTGTTGTTGATGATTGATGATCTTCATCCTTCAATCCTTCTTCCCCAACAAGTTACTAGTGACAATCTCCTTTGAATCTTTCCCAATTCTTTCTTTTGCCTTAGAAAGTTGTGCCTCTCTTCTCTCTAATGGTATTGTTGTTGTCATGGGTGTTCTAACCCTAATTCCTCTATCATACGGCTGATATAAAACTCTAAATTTCGTAGGTCTCCATACCCTCTTATGTTAAAAGACCAAAACGCCCCCGAACGGTCTCGATTTAGTCCAAAATTACCCCGGGACTCAACTAGTACCCCCGGGTATACTATTTTGACTAATTTGACCCTTCCGGACTCATTGGTGACCTCTAAATTATCATTTGAGTCACTTAAAAATATTACTCGTTCTCACCCCAACACGGTCTACACGTGTTAAGTAACTATTTACCACTCGCACTAAGTAAATAAAATGAGGCAATATATACCGGTATCTATCTCTTGATTAATATACCATAATTACAATTTTAAATAAAACTCTTTAAATTACTACTCTTACGTAATTTAAATTAAGCCGATATTTTCTCATTTAATTCTCCAATCTAATTAAATGGAATATTTGGAATATTCAGAAATACGGGGTATTACATACTTCCCCCCTTGCAAAGGAATTTCGTCCTCGAAATTAGGATAAGGCTGGTATTAAGGCTAAGGACCTTAAATAAAATTGTATCTTCTAATACCCAATACCAAATCATAACATCCTAACGGTCGCCCCCAAGTACATGCCTTGCTTCATTATAAATCCTTATCGCACTTTACCCATGCCGCATATCATAATTAAGTCTCACTACTTAATTTCTCCATAGATTTTCCCAATCCAACGTTAATTCTTGAAATTAAGTTTCTCCCTACTTAATTTACCCATTTGATATATATCTCTATATAACATCTAAGTGTCTACTATCACTCATAAGTAGAATATTATAAGGTATACATTTCACACACTATATATACTTTAAGGAAAATTGGTCCGGCAATAATCATCGGCCCCAATAATCCTATCATTTACATTGGTCCTAGAATTCCTCGACCCCAAGGTAAATGTAATGCACATGTCGGTTCAGGCCTTCCGTCGATCCCAATATTTATCATCGATTTGGTTCGGAAAATCATCGACCCCAAATCGATCCCCCATGTATTGGTTCGGAACATCATCGACCCCAATACAGAGATTAAGCACACTTACTATCGCACATAAGTAGGAAAAATCAATAGGCATATATATCGTACACATAACATATACTACCGACACTTATTTTATAATCACCCCCCTTCTATCACACTTTTGGGGTTATTGGCTCGGAATTCCACCTCGATCACCAATAGTTATTAATTACTTGTCTCGGGATCACATCTCGAGCACCAATATATGTATATATATCTCATCGCACATGAGTAGACAATTTGTGAGCCATATATTTCACATTTCATATACCTTAAAATGTCACACTCCAATAGGATGTCCTCATATCACGCGTTAAGGACTAAAAGTTCGAAATGTCTCCTCGAACCACACCCAAAGTACATGTATTGTTCATAATCGATACCCACGAACCTAATCCTCATGTACAGTCCATATAGGCACTCACTCTACCTATAAATATGCTCTTATAGGCATACATTCCACCTATGAATTGATCAGTGGCTTCTCCAAAATTCCACTATCATAAGGGAGTATCGTCATTCTTTCTCACTAACATTGAGTCGTAGGTAGCACAACGTACTCAAAATAAAACTTTATCTCTATTCCTTCCTGACCATCTCTCACAGGGTGGAATTTTAGGATTTCATCCTGATTCACAATCATGTAGAGCGGCACCGTGCACTCCCCCTTTTCAACTACATACTAATCCATCCCGGTCATCCCATTTAGCTACCCCCAACGAAATGTTGGCTTAATTATGATGTTCACAACCCATCAATAATTTATAAGTCTATCTCCTCAGTCCATCATTGGAAATGTGGGCTCACTACCACATTCCGGTTTTTCATTTCGAGTCTATCTTATCTATTAACTAGAGGTGTATCTGGAGACAATCTCACTATGTCTCTCCTCAACATCGCTTCCCACTTACGTCATCTTTCCTCAAGTGATACTCTATTCCCCTTTCTCTCCGGGTTTATTATGCTTTACAATCCGTGCACTCTTCGCAATTGGCGCACTTTTTGGGTTGGTTACTTTATAAGGATCAACATTTTAGTAACACGTAAGTCACCCACAACACTCAGTCAAGTAGCACCTTGCGCTACTTCTGCACCACAGTTAGGTCTCCCATATCAAGAGATAACCTTTGCACAGTTTCCCACCGACTTTCATCCCATAAGGTGTGCTGGATCTCTCAGCACATATAATCTTGTATCATCGTCTATCTCCCATGACATTCAACCCATTTCATCGATACGACTTGTCTCCTAATTTCCCCACCGGCGTACAAAATAATTCTCCGCATCCCTCTATCTCGTATGTCTAAGGAGTCCAATTGGTTAGGGCGCCCATACACCCTTTTCTCCGGGTTCATGTGCAAAAACATTGCAAATGTCGCACCCGTAACATGTTTTTCTTCAACTCTAGGCTAGTCTACACGACGTGAATACAATCTTGTGGGTATTCTCAATACCCTATAGACCAAAAAAAAAAATCAAATCCTTGCCCACAAAGTCCCACTTATCCCTTCGTGGTGAGGTAAGCCTTTCAGTGTTTCTCCACACACTACCGGCTCTGTAAGGACATTTTGTCCAACATACTTGTATATGTCATTAGCCGTAACACCGTTGAAGAAATCCATGTCCATATCGTCATCAACGAAATCCGAGTATCGAATCAAGGAAGGAATCAGAAATCCAGAAATCCGGACCGGTCCGCCTCTAATTAAAAGGAACCGATCCGCGAGCGAACCGATCCGCCTAGTCCCGGACCGGTCCGCCTTGCTTTGGCCAGTGGACCCCGTATCAAATGAGAACCGAATCTGCTTCAAATAAAACGAACTAATCCGCTATCGGACCGATCCGCCTCAGGCTCGGACCGGTCCGCCCTGGATAACTTCTGCCAGATCGTGTAGCAGATTTTTTAGGGTTTTGACTCCTTATTTAAACCACGATCAGTAGTTGGTTTTCTTAAGACTTTCCCACGATTTTCAGAGCATATCAACCCTAAAGTCTTCACCTATTGAGTCCTATGATTCTAGGTTTTTAGATTCACACATCTTCCATATCTATGTGAATCAAGTTTGGTAACCCAAGAACACCATTGATGTTGTTCAACCCTTTGTGAAGTGGACCGCTTCTTCCTCTTCATTGCAGCCCTACTGGACAGGGATAGTTCCAGCCGCCAACCCTACTGGAAAGGGAGTCTTCCAGCCGCGACTACAGAATCCTATACCCGAGGGTAATTCTTAGTCAACCTGTATTTCATTGTAATCCGATTGTAAACCGTCTTTTACAACTTATAGTGAATATACAAATGGTTTTGCCCCTGTGGGGGATTTTTTCTTAACTTTGTGTGTTGAATAATTCTTGCATGATTACATATTGTTTCAATCACAGCTAGTTGCATGTTTAGGGTTAATTTGAGTTAAAAGGTATTTAATATATTACTTGATCATTTGAACGCAAGCGCCAACTCTTTCAAATTGGTATCAGAGCAGGTTACGCTAATCTATCGCGTATTCCTATTTTCCACAAAATTTTTCTAAAGATATCAATTTTTGAAATAAAATGATTTTTGAAAAGAGCGTGTTCATATGGAGAAGTCATATTATAAAATGCCTATTTTTGACGGGTCAAATTATGCTTATTGGAAAGCCCGTATGAGGTCGGCTTTAAAAGCCATTGATGAACGAGGATGGACTCCTCCCACTGTGACTGTTGATAATGTGACCAACTTGAAACCTGACATTTCTTGGACTGATGATGAATTTAAATGGTCATCTTTTAATTCTAAGGGTCTAAGTGCTATCTCTGGGTCTGTCACACCTGATGAGTTCAAACGCATAATGACGTGTACCACGTCAAAAGAAGCATGGGATGTTTTGCAACTTACCCATGAAGGAACAAATGCTGTTAAAGAGTCAAAATTGCAAAATTTAACAACTCAATTTGAAACCATCACCATGCATGAACACGAATGTTTTGATGAATTTTATGCTAGGCTTTCTGACATTGTTAATACTAGCTATAATCTTGGTGAACATATTCCAAATGCTAGAGTTGTTAAAAAGATTCTTCGTTCCCTTCCTAAGCGTTTTATACCTAAAGTCACTGTGCTAAATTCCTTGGGTAATTTAAATACTCTAAAATTGGAAGAACTTGTAGGAGATTTACAAACTTATGAAATAGACATGTTTCCTAAATCTGCCAAGCCAAAAGATAAGGGAATTGCCCTTAAAGCCCAAGAGAGAAAAAGTGAGGGGTCAGCAAGAAAGAGAGTCGAGTCATCTAGAAAGATAGAAAATTCTGATTCTGAATGTGAGTTTGACCTAGATGATTTGGCATTATTTGCTAAAAACTTCAAGAAAATTCTGAAATTTAAGAAAAATGGGAATTTCAAAGATAAAAAGAATTTTCAGAAAAATAAGTTTGAAAAGAAAGATTTCAAAGAACCCCCTAAAGACAGTGAGAGGTGTTTTGAGTGCGACGGTAAGGGACACGGAGCGTTTGAGTGTGCCACTCGTCTGAATAGGGAAAAGGGTAAAGCTGTCCTCAATGCTACCCTTAGTGACGACAGTGAGGTCGAGTCGGTGGACTCGGGAGATGAGTCACCGCATGAGCGTAACTTCACCGCGTTCATGGCTAGTCATGTGAGTACTCCTAGTGCATCTCACGACGATGAGGATGCTACTTCACAGGGTCACCTCGACAGCGAGAGCGAAGAGAGTGAGGGAGAGGAGGAAGGTAGTGAGGACGAGAGTAACCTTCAACGCGCCTACGCCGAGTTATATAATGAGTCTTTCAAAACAAAAAAATGTAACAAGGCGTTAGTTCTTAGAATCACCACGTTAGAAGAAGAGTTAGAAGAGACGAGAGAGAGAGAGTCCTCCACTTGCACCGCCATGAGAGAGAGAGAGTCTGCCTGGGCTAGTAAAGAGAATTTGCTTAAAGAGAGAGAAAGCAGTTTTGAGAAAGAGAAAGCGGACTTGACTAAACAAGTGGCTAGTCTTACGAGTGAGCTCCATTCCTCCCTAGAGACTCGGAAGAAACTTGAAGCCCTTGTTTCCCAGCTTACTCATGACCTTGAAAGAGCTAGGAAAGTCAAGGTTCAAATCGAGGACAGATCTGGAAAGATGGGAAAGATGCTCCTCGGTCCCGCTTTAGGTTTTGGTGACAGGCAAGGAATAGGTTTTGATGGTGCCTCCACGTCCCAAATTACACCCGGACCAATTCCTGAGTTTACTACGACTCCTTATGGCCGTCATAAAAAACCAAGAAGGAGAGTTCGACCAAGAAAAGCAAACCAAGGTCCTCCTAATACTGTGCTCTTTTGCTCCCATTGCAAAAGAAATGGACACCTTAGGGATAATTGCTATAAGTTGGGTCGGACACGACGTACGTTTGCTCCACCACATCAGACTGATGAGTTTGCCAGTCTGAGAGAGCGTGTTGAGTTTCTAGCCGCCACATCACAGAGTTTGATGGAGGAATTCCGACGGATGACCTTACCATCAATGAATGCACCCCGCATTCCGGCTAAAACCAACAACAACAAGGGAATACAAAAAGGTACCTACTCTTGGGTTCCTAAGAAAGAGAAAAAGGCCCTTGTTGTCCATGTCGCTCTCAAAGCACATAATACCTCACAGTGGTATTTTGATAGTGGATGCTCCAGACACATGACAGGTGATGTCTCATATTTTACCCATCTTGAGGATTATAATGATGGGAGAGTCACCTTTGGAGATGGTAGCAAATCTAGCATAGTAGGACGAGGTACAGTAGAGTTACCAGGATTTCCAAAGCTAGAGAATGTGATGTACGTCAAAGGTTTGAAAGCAAACCTTCTCAGCATCAGCCAGCTGTGCGACGATGAGTTTGCAGTAAAGTTTGACCGGGAAGCTTGTAAAGTCTATAATCAAGCCGGTAAACTTTTAGTGCAAGGGGTGAGGACAGAGGATAACTGCTATGGGACTGAGCCCACATCCTCACTTATTTGCAACAGCGCCACGATCACTCCTATGGATCTGTGGCACCAACGTCTAGGTCATGTGAACGTTAGAGACTTATCTCGTTTAGTCAAAAAGGACCTAGTACGTGGCTTACCATCACTTGGAAAGCCAACTTCCATGATTTGTGGACCCTGTCAGTTGGGAAAACAAATCCGTAGCCCTCATAGGAAGTTGCATTCCATTACCACCTCCCGTGTTCTTGAGTTGATTCACATGGATCTTATGGGTCCTACTCGCACGGAGAGCCTAGGTGGTAAGAGATAGATTCTCGTGATGGTAGACGATTTCTCCAGGTACTCCATTGTAGGTTTTCTGAGAGAGAAATCCGATGCTGTAGAATTTTTAACGACCAAGTGTCGTGTCCTGCAAAATCAACACGGTGTCACTACTAACAGAATACGTAGTGACAACGGCACTGAATTTAAGGAAGCAAAGGTGGATTTATACTGTGATAGCCTAGGGATCAAACATGAGTTTTCGGCTGTGAGAACTCCTCAGCAAAATGGGATTGTTGAGAGGAAGAATAGAACGATCCAAGAGATGGCTAGATCTATGCTTCTAGGTCGTAAAGTCTCTAGGAGATTTTGGGCAGAGGCAGTGTCTACTGCATGCCATACGGTGAATAGGGTGTATCTGCGTCCACACACACTTCACACTCCTTATGAGTTGTGGACTGGCAAGAAGCCCAACCTGGCATATTTTCGTGTTTTTGGGAGTAAATGCTACATCCTACGGGATAGAGAGCAATTAGGAAAGTTCGACTCCCGGAGCAACGAGGGAATATTTCTAGGATATTCATCGAATAGTAGAGCGTACCGGGTGTTTAACCTGAAGAGCTCTAAGATCATGGAATCAATAAACGTCACCGTGCAAGATGACGAACCTTCGACGGTTATTGATCCTAATCTTCAGTGTGAGGATGAGGATTGTTCTGACAGTAATTTACTTGTTCCTCTCTCACACTCTGTGGACCCTACTCCTATTTTAGGGGACACTCCTGCTTGGGTTCGCAAGAGTCATGATCCTTCAGCCATTGTTGGCGATCCCACTCTAGGGGTCAAGACTCGTGCTCAGCTAGAGAACATTGTTAGCCATCTTTACTACACGTCCAAAGTCGAGCCCAAGAACCATAAAGAAGCTCTCAAGGATGAACACTAGATATCTGCTATGCAGGATGAGTTGCTTCAGTTTAAAAAGAATAATGTCTGGGAATTAGTCCCCCGACCTAGTGAGACTAATGTGATAGGTACCCGGTGGATTTTCAAGAACAAAATGGATGAAAATGGTACCATAATCCATAATAAGGCTAGGTTGGTCGCTCAAGGCTACACACAGATAGAGGGTGTAGACTTTGGGGAGACATTTTCTCCTGTTGTGAGGCTTGAGTCCGTCCGTTTACTACTCGCCATCGCATGTCATCTGCACTTCAAGTTATATCAGATGGATGTCAAGAGTGCCTTTCTGAATGGCATTCTACAGGAGGAGGTTTATGTGGAACAACCAAAAGGGTTTGAAGACCCTCAGCACCCTGAGCATGTCTACTATCTGAGAAAAGCCTTGTATGGTTTGAAGCAAGCACCCCGTGCTTGGTACGAGAGGCTTACTTCCTATCTCTTAGCTTGTGGCTTCAAGAGAGGGGGAGTAGATATGACGTTGTTCGTCAGGAGAGATGACGGTGCTATCTTGGTTGCCCAAGTCTATGTGGACGACATAGTCTTTGGATCCACATGCTCCCAGCATGCTCACCACTTTGAGGAGGAGATGAACAGTGAGTTTGAGATGAGCATGGTAGGTGAGCTTACATTCTTCCTTGGTCTCCAGGTTCGTCAGCTAGAGGATGGGATGTTCATCTCCCAATCCAAGTATGCTAGAGACCTAGTGAAGAAATTTGGTTTAGACTACGCTAAGCATGCTCGTACACCTATGAGTACCACTACCAAGCTTAGTAAGGACACTTCAGGCAAGGACGTAGAGCAAACCTTGTATCGGAGTATGATAGGCAGTCTTCTTTACTTGACTGCTAGTCGTCCCGATATTGCCTTTAGTGTTGGAGTCTGTGCGCGTTATCAGGCGTCTCCTAAAGAGTCACACTTACTCGCTCTAAAACGTATTATCAAATACGTGAGTGGGACTCTCGCATACGGTATTTGGTATTCCTTTGATACCGATGATTGTTTGTCCGCCTATTCGGATGCCGATTGGGCCGGGGACGTAAATGGATGTAAGAGAACCTCGGGTGGGTGTTTTTACTTTGGTTCTGCTCTTGTCTCTTGGCTGAGCAAGAAGCAAAACTCCATCTCTTTGTCCACTGCGGAGGCTGAGTACATCGCCGCCGGGAGTTGTTGCACGCAACTCATGTGGATGAAGCAAATGTTGGAGGATTATGGGATTTCATAGGACACCATGTTCATTTCCTGTGATAACACGAGCGCGATACACATATCCCGCAATCCTGTCCAACATTCGCGCATAAAGCACATCAGGTTACGCGAGCACTTTATACGTCAGTTAGTTGAAGAGAAGGTCGTAACCCTGAGTTTTGTTCCCACGGACCGTCAATTAGCCGATATTTTCACAAAACCTTTAGATGCCCTTAGATTTGAGAGTCTTGGGAAGTCTTTGGGTATTTGCACAGTTGACTGAAGGTTTGGTCCTTGTCTAGCGTAGGTTGCATTGTCATTATCATATCCTCTGATGCCTATTGCTAGATTGTACTATTAGTGTGTTTTACTTATTTTTGCTTTTCATTATTCTTTGAAAAATACAAAAAGATTTTCTTTTTTTAAAAAAAATTTTAGAAAAACACAAAAAGATTTTATTTTGATAAAATTTTTGAAAAATTCAAAAAAGAGATTTGCCTTTTATGGATGAGCATTTAAGATAGCCAAGTCACAACTTCATTCCATGTATCCATGTGACTGTTTTATAGAGATTTGAGAGGCTACATCATTTCATCCATGTGCTTCACATTGATTGGGGTCCTTGAGATGTAATTAGTGATATTTACTAAATGCTTGACTCCTATATCCTTTATTGCACACATGCACGGCTGTATTTGTCTATTGCACTTGTCTATCACATATTGGCTTGAGTGTTTCTATCTCAATTTTGTCTATACAATGTACAATATGCGATAAAACTTGACAAGATTGGATTGCATGTAAAAAACGTTTTGGTGAGACTGTGTGTATATTTTCATAACAGGGAGGGGCTGCGAAAGTTAATTCTTATCCTTTGCGCAAAAGCCACCGTTAAAAAGGACCTAAAAATGGAGGAATTTTATTATCCGAGGTCCTAAGAGGTTAAAAGAGCCCGAAAAAAATTGATAAGGCAATAAAAAGCAATTCATGCCAAATATGGGCCATTTAGGTTTCACCCAATTCTCCAAAGTTTGAGAATTTAGTATTCCTCTATTCAAAATATAAATCTGAGGGAGTTTGGTTGGAGATTGAAAAACGGGTTTGCAATTCCTTGAAAGTCCTGAAAAAGCATGAAAATCATTTTGGACGTTATTGGTGTAGAAATCACTTTGAGCTTTGATCTGTAGATTTGATATAGTCAATGTATTATATTTCCAATCTTTTACACCAAAGGAAGCATTTGAGTTCATTCGTTAGGAATATCCAATATTCATCGTGCACATATGTCATGTTTGTATGCTTTGATTTTCCTATCGAATTTTGATCACACCCATTATTTTCCGCTATCACCGACGTGGTTGTTTTATGTTCATTCATGGTGTGATTTTATGCCTTGTGTCACCCCGGTACTTGATTGCTTGATTTATTTTTCTCATTTGTCTATTTGGGGACATCATAAAAAGGGGGAGAATGAATTATCTGATTATGGGGGAGTTTTGAAATTTAAGGTTCATCATAAATCTGGTATATATTGCTTATGTTTATCTCATTTCAAACTCGATACGTCACTTGGTATTTGCTTTGTCTCATGTGTGTAGGTACATCCTTGATAATCCCATGATGCACACCCTGATGAGAAAAGCGTTGAGATTTCTGATCTGAAGATTTGCTGAACAAACGATGCAGCTTTAATCATTTGTACCTCTTTCAGTTTTGGGTTCATGGAAGGGTAGATTTGTATAGGCATTGTGATTAGAGATAATTCGGATTTTTTATGTTTGTTCCGGCATAGACATAGGGGGAGATTTGTAAGGACATTTTGTCCAACATACTTGTATATGTCATTAGCCGTAACACCGTTGAAGAAATCCATGTCCATATCGTCATCAACGGAATCCGAGTATCGAATCAAGGAAGGAATCAGAAATCCAGAAATCCGGACCGGTCCGCCTCTAATTAAAAAGAACCGATCCGCGAGCGAAGCGATCCGCCTAGTCCCGGACCGGTCCGCCTTGCTTTGGCCAGTGGACCCCGGATCGAATGAGAATCGAATCTGCTTCAAATAAAACAAACCGATCCGCTATCGGACCGATCCGCCTCAGGCTCGGACCGGTCCTCCCTGGATAACTTCTGCCAGATCGTGTAGCATATTTTTTAGGGTTTTGACTCCTTATTTAAACCACGATCAGTAGTTGGTTTTCTTAAGACTTTCGCACGATTTTCAGAGCATATCAACCCTAAAGTCTTCACCTATTGAGTCCTATGATTCTAGGTTTTTAGATTCACACATCTTCCATATCTATGTGAATCAAGTTTGGTAACCCAAGAACACCATTGATGTTGTTCAACCCTTTGTGAAGTGGACCGCTTCTTCCTCTTCATTGCAGCCCTACTGGACAGGGATAGTTCCAGCCGCCAACCCTACTGGAAAGGGAGTCTTCCAGCCGCGACTACAGAATCCGATACCCGAGGGTAATTCTTAGTCAACCTGTATTTCATTGTAATCCGATTGTAAACCGTCTTTTACAAATTATAGTGAATATACAAATGGTTTTGCCCCTGTGGGGGATTTTTCCTTAACTTTGTGTGTTGAATAATTCTTGCATGATTACATATTGTTTCAATCACACCTAGTTGCATGTTTAGGGTTAATTTGAGTTAAAAGGTATTTAATATATTACTTGATCAGTCGTATTACAATGAAATACAGTCGTATTCCCTTTCACAACCGAACTTAAACAAGGGACTTCTCCCCATGTATTCTTACTGAGCATTATCAGAGCAACACACAGTCGATATGTTCAAATTCGATTTCTCGACAATATGTGCAACCATACTCCAATATTGCTAAAGGAGTCAAGTGGCACCGCGCTTATACTATCACTAAGTCTTTAGCACTAACTACAACGGCGATCTCGATCTCTCCGCTCAGCGGTCATACTACATACATTGACTCACATCATTTAGGTTCCCACACACCGAAAGAAATTACTATGAGACATTCATAATCCCTGAAGTCCCTCACCTATTGAGGAATAATGACGACTCGACCCTCTTTCAGGTGAGGTGTCGTCACATACCCCATTCACTCGAGGCTAAAACCCATATACTTCCTTATCCATCGCTCTGGTGGTTTAGATGGTTTCCGGACATAACATGCTTGTCCTCTCCGGAATGCAAAACTTATTGGAGTTATTATTTCTTCAAATAACTTCCAGCTAAAATAAAACGCGTGGCCCTAGAATCCACACTAGACATCTTTTAAAAAATTTCTGACTTCGGGCCATACCGACCGGTTTAGGTACCCCTCCTCTCGGACTGGGTAGTCTCGATCCTGAACACTATCATCTTGGTTCCCTTAGTTCTGCTGACCGAGAGGAACGCACTATGGGACTTAACAGTCCCGACTTAGGATCTAATCATTAAATCCTCTAGTGGGTTTCCACTTATGGCTTGCACCAGCCCATTACATTCGGTCTTACTCTTTGACTAAATCTCTAAACTCTCTTAGCTCCGCCCACCTAGGAGCAATAACCTCAACCTTGTAGGAAGTACCATATTGTCTTCATATACATAAGTCGTTCAAGAAGAGTTTTACCAAAAATTGCGAGCTATAACTCGAGAGTCCATTTTCTCAAGGGCTCTTTGCCCTTATACCTATCTCATCGGTACAAGTTCACTTCACAGGATAAATTTCTCTCTCACGATTTGCCTCTACCAGGCTTTCACGTGAGGGGTTCATATATTCCCATTCACTATGCTTCTAAATCATCATTGGAGAACTTTGAGGTTCAATTATACGTAAAGTTCTTCTATTTATATATACGGACCCTCGGTCCGAATGTAGTGACTGGTATCCCCACCACGTTGCCTCAAAATTTACTCAAATTTTCACTTCTGAGTATTTCTACTCCGTCCTAAATGCCAAAACCTCTGGACATACTACTTCCATTGGTTAACATGCACAGTCGCCATTTTATCATATTTACGGATCGTCCTCATCAAATTTTCTTCAGACCTACTCCCACTATCACTGCATTGGGCGGTCTAGACTAGAATCCCTCTTGCCGTCGCGACACTTGGAAAATGCATGCTATGCCTCAACAACCCTTGCAGCATTTACTTCCATTACACGCTAGGAGTGACCTCGATAACGGTCATCTCTCTTATGATTGCCATCTTCGAACACCCCATGCTTTATGCCGAGCTCCTCCCTCCTGTAGTCCTTCTAACACTAATGCTGGTCCTACCACCATATTTGACGTACCGTGCCCAATCGGACTCGTATATATAACACTACATATACCAAATAGCAGGAGAACGTAAACTACGTACGTAGAGGAGTACAATCATCCTAAGATATGGCTCTATATCAATCAAACGATACGCTGAAAACGTAGTAAGCCGTACAGATCCTATGGACACTAGAACCTGATGCTCTGATACCATCTGTGACACCCCGCCTAATTAAACATCGGGTGATCAGGCCTTTATTAAATTAAAACAGGTTTCTCAAATGGTTCATTTTTAGCATCACTGTCGAAAACTTTTTAATTACTAATCCCCTAAGTGAAATTAGACCGGTGCCAAATTTTATCTTTCTTAAAACAAAAAAATCAACCATGCGGAACAAAGTACAAATAGTCATGTACTATAATTCAAACAACAAAGTAAAAGTACAACTGAACAAAAGTATTACCGAATAAACCATCGGCTAAAAATCCCAAACAACAATAGAATAACCACTAGTCAGAAACTAACATCTGAGACTAATACCGGACCACAAGTCCATACATAGAAGAGTGTGAGATCCTGTACTAGATCTGAATGAGAGATATCGCCTAGTCAAATCCTGTAAGCATCCACTGTGCTACAGCTCCGAGTCTCTGGAATGGAATCATCATACATGGCGTCCCTGTGGCTGGACACCTAAAAGGTTTTGAAAATATTTTATAGCAAGAGTTAGTACTCAAAACATTTTGAAAATATTTAGCAAGGGTTTATCACAATATAAAATGCGGTTATTGATTACACATGTTAGGTTCTCGTACACTCTCTTGAGTTAACTCACCCCTCATCTTTTGTGCACACCTAACTTTCTACACTTAGCTTATCTATCCATACTTCTAAAGCTAACTAAAACCAAAGTAGTCAACTGAACTTATCTGTACCCAAGTTCCAGTACCGCCCATACAGTACAACCGTTTTACTAACATCTCGCGTATGTTAAATAATTCTCAAGTAACATTTAATCTATGTTTTTTTTCAAGACTTCTCATTTAGTTTCACTACTAAAATTACTACAATTCTCACAATCGTTAACTTTTCCCTTTATGTAATTAAGTTTCACTACTTTAATTACTAAATAGATTTTCTCTATCTAAAGGTGCATTTCGTAATTAAGTTTCACTACTTAACTTACCATTTCAGTATGTATCTTTAAATACATAATATATATCAATCTACTAATACACGGAAGTAGAATATCATCAAGTATATATATTTCACACATAATATATACTAAATATCAGTCGTTACTATTTTGCCCTTTTTATACACGTAAAGGCCTCTTGGTTCGGAATGATTCATCGACCCCAATTATTTATATACACAAATAAAGATCTCTTGGTTCGGAATGATTCATCAACCCCAAGTGAGAGTTGGTTCGGAACTATCCATCGACCCCAACTATTTTAAAAATATATATATACACATATTCTGGTTCGGGACTCTCTCATCGCGACACCAGTTTAAAGTTTGGTTCGGCATTTCTCATCGACCCCAAACATATAATAACTTTATGTTAGTTCGAAATGTCTCATCGACCCTAACATAATTAATTTAGGTATAATCTCTCTACCTAAAAGATCACATAATTCAGTAGGTACACGCCCGACCTATTAATCATATACGTACGTAATATTTTAAATCTCATATATTTACCGTACAACATTCGCTTTACGATTTATCTCATTAATCGTATTTATTTGAGTATTCACACAACTCTAAGGGTCCTAGTTACCCCTTACATATAATTTCAGTAGTTATTGCTTCCCCTACTGGTATATTACTTAAATTGAATTTACTTCCTCCCGTAACTCAATTTTCGAAGTCCCCGATACTCTACTAAATCGGATTTCTCTCCTCGATCCGTAATCCAAGCCCTACACCCAATGGCCTTATTGGACCTCAACAATATCCTACTGGTCTTATTCTTACTCCCATATAAGTATAATGTAAATCCTAGAATACTCATTCATTCCCGAACTCAACGAAGGATTTAAACACAAAATTTTCGGGAAATAGCTTGCGTCGATCGATCGACGGCTGGGTTCGATCGATCGACATAGTCGATCGATCGACAGTTCGAGATCGATCGATCGATCGAACAGGGGCAGACGCAGTCTTCTTCTTAGTTAAGATTTTTCCTCCATTAACAAATCTTCAAACTCCATTATAGTCCACCAAACTTTAACCCAATGATCCTAACATATTTCCACATATACTAGGACAGTTTCTAACGTGTCAAATACATTAAAACTCCAATTCCTTTAAAGAAATAATGAAATAATCCCAAAATTTCTTGAAACCCTAGTTATGGTGTTCTTCCCATATTTTCATTCAAAATCCAAATTTTTATTCCGAAAATCATCATGTCTAATCTGAATATTAATCCTCTACATAGTTTAAATCATTCTACATGCGATTCCTATCCCAACATGCATAAATATCATCTTTCTCCAATCAAAATAATGATTTAAACAAAACTATTCAAAAACCCTACGCATGGGTATTATAACTTTATAATTTTTTGTAATAAACAACTTGCCTTATGATCAGTAGGGTCTGATTTCGTGGTTGTTGTTGATGATTGATGATCTTCATCCTTCAATCCTTCTTCCCCAACAAGTTACTAGTGACAATCTCCTTTGAATCTTTCCCAATTCTTTCTTTTGCCTTAGAAAGTTGTGCCTCTCTTCTCTCTAATGGTATTGGTGTTGTCATGGGTGTTCTAACCCTAATTCCTCTATCATACGGCTGATATAAAACTCTAAATTTCGTAGGTCTCCATACCCTCTTATGTTAAAAGACCAAAACGCCCCCGAACGGTCTCGGTTTAGTCCAAAATTACCCCGGGACTCAACTAGTACCCCCGGGTATACTATTTTGACTAATTTGACCCTTCCGGACTCATTGGTGACCTCTAAATTATCATTTGAGTCACTTAAAAATATTACTCGTTCTCACCCCAACACGGTCAACACGTGTTAAGTAACTATTTACCACTCGCACTAAGTAAATAAAATGAGGCAATATATACCGGTATCTATCTCTTGATTAATATACCATAATTACAATTTTAAATAAAACTCTTTAAATTACTACTCTTACGTAATTTAAATTAAGCCGATATTTTCTCATTTAATTCTCCAATCTAATTAAATGGAATATTTGGAATATTCAGAAATACGGGGTATTACAACACCCTGATGAGAAAAGCTTTGAGAGTTTCTGAAAAGTTGAAGCTGGAGATGTTGAAGTTTGATTGACGACGTGTCATTTAGTATTCTCAGCTTGAGCGTTTAATGAGGATATTATCTTATATGTCATTTATTTTATGGAAATAGCATAATTCGGATTTTTTATGTATGTATCGGCATAGACATGGAGGGAGATTTGTAAGGACATAATTTTGTAAATGTCCTGGGTAGAATCTAAGAATTTTCTGTTTGCCCTAGATCACAGTATGTATGTCTGATACCGCTACATTCGAAACGTCAACATGATCATCCACGATGGCATCGATCTGAATCCATGCATCCACCATCTTCACATGTGCATCATGCTACAAACGACGTGATGCTCAAACGTTCCCACTACTCCACGATGAATTATTGGTAAAATGGTTTATTGGAGTTGTTTATATTTGCATAAATATTTGGATATTTTTAAGAAAATATTTTTTGAAGTCTGATTTATTTTAAATACAAAAGATAAAAAAATTCTAAGTGTAAAAACGGACATGCCTCGATCGTCGAGCTCACAAGATTTCGTTCAAACGACATCGCTCTGTCGTTCGAGCGACATGAGCATGTAATGCAATCTCGTTCGAGCGACATGCCTATCTCGTTCGAACGTCGTCGTCGCCTCAATTTTCGTATAAATATCTGGGTTCATTCTACACGTTTTCCAAGTCTTTTTCGCACACGATTATTGCGTTTTACAACCCAAAAAATAAACTTCATGTTTTAAGGTTTCATGCCTTCTTTATTCACATAACCACTCCCATATATGTATGTGAATCTTTAAACCTTCAAGAGGATCGTTTTTACTCATCTGGAGTAACTTGTGGAGAAGTCGTCTCTTTTCCATTGCTGCCCATCTGGAGTTCTTGCAGCTAACGACATCGGAACTGACACCTAAGGGTATTTTGTATGTCACTCTTGTTTTCATTGTAATTCGTGTAAACCGTTCTTTACAAATTATAGTGAAAATAAAAGGTTTTGCCCCTTTGGGGGATTTTTTCTCATTTGTGTGTTTGTTTTTGATTGAATGTTCTTGCATGATCTTATTGTCTTCAATCACACCTAGATGCATGTTTTAGGATTTAATTGAAAAACGGAGTTTAATTAAATAATTTCTTTGTTTGAATAAAAATGCATTCTTCAACTTCTTGGTACATGTATATGATAAAGTTCTTCGTTGCAGTCCAATAAGATATCGATGGATGTACCCGTTTAAAAGGTATACTCTCTAATATATAAGTTGATGAAGTTTTTAATTACTTTAATATATTGGTTGATGAGTTTGAATTAAATTAATATATAGGTTGATGAAAGTTTTGAAAGAGTATGTTAAGAATACAAGGTACATGAAAGAATCAATCACAGAGGAATACATTACAGTAGAGGAGTTTGTGTTCATTGAGAAATATATGTCTGACCCTAGCATTGGAAGTTCTAATTAAAATCGCGAGAAATTTTTAGATGATGGAGATGAGTTGGAAGGCGAGAGGGTTTATTCATGGTCAATTGAGTTAAATTGACAAGTTTATAATATGAACAAATGGCTCGTTATATGTTTGACAGCTATAAAGATGTCGACGGATGAAGAGAGTAAATTCGTGTTGTAATTTTACTTTGTGTTTCTATTTAAAACATTTGATCTCTCTTTCGATATATTTTTCAATTAAATGTAGAACATATAATACCTCCAAGAATAACATAAAGTAGAAAATGATTTCACATTTAGACAATGAATATAGACTTTGGGTGTCACATGAGGTAATTGTTACGCCTAACACCATTATTAAATGATAAATGATTGCACACTTTAAAAAATATCTACTTAAACACATGTAATCCATAATTTTAGTTGTTGAAGATGGGTGATTCCACATCAAGGCTTGCTCTTCTCGCTAATGGACCCAATTTCATGGCATGCGAGTTTAAAAAGTATCATTTGAATGATTTTTATTCTCGTCGATCTTGCACAAGACAAATATGACTACTATACATAATAAAGGAATTTCAATGAAGGCTCTTACATATTTTAGGAAGATTTCTAAAGAAAAAAACATTGTTAAAGTATAAATGACTTACTATGGTGTTATTCAAAATATTTTTGAATTAGACAAGGTTTTATTTTACTATGGTTGGGGAAGAGTTATAGACCAAAATGCTTGTAAGATTGATTCTGCTACCAATATGATAATGATAAACTTGTCTAAGATAAAGAAAAAATACACTATGTATAATGAACCGTTTTTATGCATTTTAAAATGTCAAACAAGTGTTCTACTCATAATATTTCAACAACAAACCATTGTCACTCGTCTTACACGTGTTAAAGTGTCTCATCACTAGCGTGGTTGACTTGAAAGCTCCTACTGACTATTAATCCGTTTTGGATGACAACCCGAAATTAAAATTATTTTTAGATAATTTACACATCTAGTTTTATTTGTGTTATTAAATGTAATTTGGATTTATGTTGGTGATTTTTATTGGGTGGATGGTGATGATGTGATTCTTCTGGTGAGTATATATACTTGGATTGCTATGTAAGTCATGGGGTGAGATTTTAATCAAAAATTAAAATTTTCTAAGGCCTAAGCTTGAAAATAGAATGTTAGAGGGTGAGATCGCAATTTAACAATGAAATGGCTTGAAAAAGGCAAGAGCACGTCACACAGGACCAAACTAACTTGAAGAAACAAGATTCAAGGCAAGTGATTGGATTTAAGAGATCTGATAGCGCACGAGAAGCGTGGTCGCATAAGGCCAGAGTCGTTGTTTTCAAGTCTCGCCGCGACTATACAAACAAACCTAAATTACTACTACACTTGCGGGGTAAGCACATCGGTAAGTCGGGTATCAAAAATCCATAGGGACGAGATGCTAGAATTTATATGATTTAATATTCCAAAATAAAAGTGTAAAAAGGTGAATTACAAACTAAAAGAAAAAGATGCATAAAGGGAAATGTTTACCTAGGCAAGGGTATTGAAACTAGATTATGAAAGCGAGTAAAACTATAGGTTGCATCGAATATCCCTCACCCGGGTTAATTTGAATAAAATGGTTACATGGGACGACGAGTTATTTAGAATGCGTCTCGTTTCGATGGTTAATTGAACCAAGGGTTGTCACGTCCCTAAATCCGCATAAAAGCCTAATATGATTTTGGTGTCAACAAATATCCCGAAAATTACACGCGAAAGGTCGTAAGCACGGGACATACATGATATGCCCCCTCAAATCTCCTAGGAGTAATAACTAGGACAACGCACCCGAAATAGACCCGCAAACACTATCACCAAGCAAAGCAACACGTTAACCTGAGTGAGTTCCATTCAAACACAACCTAATTTAAATTACCTAGAAAGCATCGCAAAAATGCGATAAATAAAGCGGTAAAGAAACGCGATAAATCTACACTAGGAAGCGAGTAATCAAAGCATGTAAATAAAGCATGTAAACCTAATTTAGAAAGATTGTAAATTATCTAGAAAGCAAGAAATGAAGGAATACAAATTAAATTAATGGTAGGGAAGATGAATAGTGCACACTTACAAACCCAAAATGGGTGTCAAACCAAGAAAGGAAGAAGAATGAGCTCTCCACCCTCCAAACCCTAACCTAAACTATCTACCCTCTAAAAATATCTAACTCCCTATATATTACAACAAAATTCCTTTATATAGTAAGTTACAAAAGAAATAAAGGAAAAAACAATAGAAAAAGGAAGAAGAGCAAAATATCTGGCATCACCGGTCACAGGACCACGGTCGATCGGTCCCTCTTGTATAAGCCCACTGTCTCCTTCCTACGGAAAAATGTGAAACCGCGGTCGACCGGCCCCCTGGGCGTGGTCGACCGGTACTCTATTTTCTGCACTTGTTTGGTCCATGATGAGGGGAAAAAGTTTCATTACGGAATCGGGCATATCTTCTTCGTCCGAACTCCAAAAGATGCATAGTTTGCGGCCACACGATGCTAACTCCACGAACTACGCATCCGTGGAATTTCCATGAGATGGACAAGAAATGTAAATTGACTAAAATGCCCTTGAACTAGCGTCCGACGGCGGAACTTCTCCAAAATGCAATGGATCCTCACTTTTAACGTTCCAATACCTACAAAAGCATAATTAACCCCTGCAAAACATGTATATATCCAAATCCAAGGTTGTCTGGTTAATGATCATAAATATAGGAATTTAGGATCGTAAAAGCGCTAGAATGCATAAAGAAATAGGGGAGAAAGATGCAATATTTGATACGAATCACACCCCCTAACTTAAACATTGCTAGTCCCTAGTAATGAAACAAACAAAACCAGACAACAGAAGGCGGTACAAGACGTATATATGCATCGAAATATAAATGCCACTTTCGTAGGGAGCACGATTGCATTTAGCATATGCAATAAGCCGTTAAACCCCTAGGTTACCCTAGTGGACGAGTGTAGTCTCGTGAGGGTTTTCAGGGATGATACCCACAAACATCACATGGTGTCCTCAAAATATGCCTAAACCAACATGCGATAAGCCCAACAACAACGAAAAAGATTTCATACGCATTATTAGCAAATTGAATGAATTCAAACAAAAGTCCAAAATCATTAACATTATTGAATGCACCTCCTAGAAATAAAACTTTAAAATGTGGGAGGGGGAGCGATCACATGCAAAGTGTGATTTGGCGAAAAACTTAAATAAACCGGATACTAAATTAAAGCAAGCATATATCCAATCCTCACGGGCATTACACTCATCGAGCGAATTGACTCAAAATAGGGAGGTAACACACGGAACATGCGGGCTAAAGAGTAAATGTAAATGGAAACTAGGCTACACACATGTCACAAATGAAGAACGCTATATATAAAATGAAAAAAATGTAATCTCAATGAAAGATACCGCACACTAAAAGAGGCGAAATGCAGTTTCACAGATTATCAAAACTATTATGACTTTTGAATTACATCAACCTAATATCACATAGGACTTTAATAGGGTTGTAATGTAGGTTAGGCTATGGTACGAAATGAAGGAATGTATGTACGGATTCAAAGTGTTCGGGATGAAAACTCGGGATAATGGGAAGATGCGGGAAAAATAAAAATTGGAAAATAAGATCCAAAACGACATTTGATATATCATCGGGGAGAGTAATCAAAGCTTATTGAACTATATACAACATTTACAACTTTCTCTTTCTTTTTCTTTTTCTTTTCTTCTTTTTCTCATTTTTCTCTTTTGTTTTCTTTTGCTTTTTGCTTTCTCTTTTTCATCACTTTTTTCACTTTTTCTTAACTTTTCAAACTCTCATATGCCTAAATTGCAACCGACATCACAACAACATCATTCAATCCCAAGTAACATTCCAAATAAAGGTATGGAAAGTGTATATATGGTATAAAACTCTAATATATAGTTGGTTATGGGATTGGGGTTATGAAACAAAAGGCTATATTTAGGCTCAAAGGGGTTAACGAGGGTAAACATATAAGGGTGAGGTGAAGGCTAATATGGGTGATATAATAAATATGGCCTGTGATCATTTCCAAAGTTTACGCAATTCTCAAATCAAAATAATATATGAAAATCATGATCAAGTAACACATTTAAAGTATGAACTCAATTAATGAACGGTCAAATGAAATAATAGTGAGATTACCAATGAATTCAATGTTATCAATGAGAAAAGAATAGTGTATACACTCACAAACGACGAAAGGTACAAAGCTTACCCGGTGTAAGTATATACAATGCAACAAAAGATTACCGAGTTATAAAAATCTTAAACCAAATCAATTAGGCAATAAAAGTGCATGTGATCATGGGATTAAAGTTTAATTCATGAAGTTATTCACAATATCAATAGTGGAGACTAAAGTCTAATAACTTCTAAAATCGAGAATATGCATCATTGGGTTGTCTATTGGATCGGGCAATTATTAAAATTTATCATCGAAAATAAAGGCAAAATGCCTAAAAAGGAGAAAAAAGAAAGAAAATCTTTTTGAAAATTTTCAATTTTTCTAAGAAAAGCATACTAAGTAACTAACATGTGAGAAAAAACATAGACTAAATAAAGAAAATGGATAGAATATACCACACCCCCTAACTTAAAACTTGACATTGTCCTCAATGTGAATTAAGAACCAAGTCAAATAGAGGAAAAGAGCGATATTATCCAAAATTGGAGCGATCCCTATAAGAACAAGTCCAAAGAATCTACAAAAACAAGTTAGTACCGAGCATAGCAAAAACAAATAACAAAGAGTTAACTAATTACACTAAACTAAATTAAAAAGGGAGGAAAAAATAAAAAGAAATAAATAAAAAGCTAACTATATACAACCTACTATTTAGGCCTCACACTAACTATGCACTAAAAGTCTAAATAGCTGAGGGTCCACCATAAGAACGATTTGACTTTGGAGGATAACCGGTGTACCCTCACATACAAGCATGCCTTCCGAAAAATATGAATTCCGTTTTAATAACGGAAGGCATGTGTAAGGCGTAAGAAAGGAACCATCGCCAATTAAAAAATTTGGAGGGACAATGGGGGGTTTGGATTGAACGGGTGACAAAAAGAAGTGGGACCGAGAAAAGCCGAATATCCTCCCAATGATTTTGAAGTTGGAATGGGAGGCGGCACACACAAAGGCAAAGATGCGATCGTGGAGGGCGACTCGAGCAAGTACTCCTCATCGGCGATAGGGTTTAAAATATTAAAGTTTGAAATCGAATCATCGGGTACTTGTGACTGTGGGATAATAGAGAATAAAAATGGGGATGAAATAAATTCAAACTCATGAGATGAATCATCATCGCATGATGTTTGAGTTTCGAATGAAATAATATCATTTTCAATGAAATGTTCTTCTTTGGGCGCCAAAGAATAAATCATTTCATTGCAAATAGATATTACATCATTATTATCCTCACTTTCAATATCTATTATGAGATGGGCAAAGTCAAGAATGGTTTGTTCCAAAGTAGGTACAAGTACCTCATTTGGTTCAAAACATTCCTCGACCTCGAAAGTCTCGAAAGCAAAATCGTCGTCGGACTCAAAAAGTAAATCCAAGTCATGTTCCCACGAACGATTTTCTTCCCGATAACGATTTTCAAGTTTCTCATTTTCATACATACGCAAAACCTCACCAAATGTCATGGGTCGTGGTGCAGATGCATGAAGACGGGAACTTTGAAAATTACCATTGGACTTAAACGAAAACTCATTATTATAGGAATTTTGAAAACTATTCGAATTCGTTTCAAAATTCCGATTATAAGGAGGTAAAGGCCCAAAATCATTGTCATCATCATCAAAATTCCAATAACCTAAATTTTGACTTTTGTTATACTCACCCAAAGTCATATTTGAATTCGTTATACTTTGGGATTCTAACTATTCATCGAAAGTCATAGGCTTGCGAGAATTTTGAGAATTATAACAAGGATTACCGAAAGAATTGGAATAAGACATGCTAACCCCAAAAATGGCTCGAAGTGGCGAATTCCACAAAGTAAGTGCGCGCGGGGAAAATTCGAGAGTTTCTAAGTGCTCAAATGTGAAAGTCCTGCAAAATATTAGCAAATAATACAAATAGAAAGAAAATACTATGAAAAACTAAATCAAATAAAGTCTAAAACAAACTAGTCCTCGGCAACGGCGCCATTTTGATAGCGCGCGAGAAGCATGGTTGCGTAAGGCCACAGTCGTTATTTTCCGTCTCGCTGCGACTATACAAACAAACCTAAATTACTACTGCACTTGCGGGGCAAGCACAGCGGTAAGTCGGGTATCGAAAATCCACAGGGACGAGATGCTAGAATTTATATGATTTAATATTCAAAAATAAAAGTGTAAAAAGGTGAATTACAAAATAAAAGAAAAAGATGCATAAAGGGAAATGTTTACCTAGGCAAGGGTATTGAAACTAGATTATCAAAAGCGAGTAAAACTATAGGTTGCGTCGAATATCCCTCACCTGGGTTAATTTGTATAAAATGGTTACATGGGTCGACGAGTTATTTAAAATGCGTCTCGTTTCGACAGTTAATTGAACCAAGGGTTGTCACGCCCCTAAATCTGCATAAAAGCCTAATATGATTTTGGCGTCAACAAATATCTTGAAAATTACGCGCGAAATGTCGTAAGAACGGGACATACATGATATGCCCTGTCAAATCTCCTAGGAGTAATAACTAGGACAACGCACCCGAAATAGACCCACAAGCACTATCACCAAGAAAAGCAACGCATTAACCCGAGTGAGTTCCACTCAAACACAACCTAATTTAAATTACCTAGAACGCATCGTAAAAACGCGGTAAATAAAGCGGTAAAGAAACGCTATAAATCTACACTAGAAAGCGAGTAATCAAAGCATGTAAATAAAGCATGTAAACCTAAATTAGAAAGCTTGTAAATTATCTAGAAAGAAAGAAATGAAGGAATACAAATTAAATTAATGGTAGGGAAGATGAATAGTGCACACTTACAAACCCAAAATGGGTGTCAGACCAAGAAAGGAAGAAGAATGAGGTCTCCACCCTCCAAATCCTAACCTAAGCTATCTACCCTATAAAAATATCTAACTCCCTATATATTACAACAAAATTCCTTTATATAGTAAGTTACAAAATAAATAAAGGAAAAAGAAAAGAAACAGGAAGAAGAACAAAATATCTGCCATCACCGGTTGACCGGTCGCAGGACCACGGTCGATCGGTCCCTCTTGTATAATCCCATTATCTCCTTCCTATAGCAAAATTTGAAACTGTGGTCGAACATCCCCCTGGGTACGGTCGACCGGTACTCTGTTTTCTGCACTTGTTTGGTCCGTGATGAGGGGGAGATGTTTCATTACGGAATCGAGCATATCTTCTTCGTTCGAACTCCAAACGACACACCATTTGCGACCACGCGATGCTAACTCCATAAATATGCATCCGTGGAATTTACATGAGCTGGACAAGAAATGTGAATTGACTAAAATGCCCTTGAAGTAGAGTCCAATGATGAAACTTCTCCAAAATGCAACGGATCCTCACTTTTAACGTTCCAATACCTACAAAAGCACAATTAACCCCTGTAAAATATGTATATATCGAAATCTAAGGTTGTCTAATTAATGAGCATAAATATAGGCATTTAGGACCATAAAAGCGCTAGAATGCATAAAGAAATAGGGGAGAAATATGCAATATTTGATACGAATTAAGATCCTTTTCTAGAGTACTACTCACACCTATAGAGAGTATTTTCAAGGCATACAATAAGATTTAAATTTCACTTGCCATCTTCACTTGATCTTATAAAATTAAGAGAAAATCTGGAATCAAACTTAAATTTTGAGGTTTGAGAGTGATATGAAATTGAACACTAATGACAATATTTAATTTTACCTTGTACATCTGAATTTGATGATCTAGAGTCCGAGATCTAAAATTAAGTTATTGATCTAATGAAAAGGTCAAACATGGTGCAATTTGATGATGGATAATGCTACTTCCACATCCAATCAATGGAGCTTTGAACGAATTTGTTATTGAAACGGAGGAGAGTCTGACCGTCCATAGGTAAATTCTTATTAGGGGGAAAGAGAGATGTACCTTGTTGCGATGTACAAACGAACTTTTTAAATCTAACAATAGACTAGGATACACCGATATTTTTATCCTTGGGTGTTTTCCTAATAAAGCTCACCTCATGTCTTATTGTGTGATTGTTTATTATTCAAGCACACTTTTGCTTGCACACACACACCTATATTATAGTCAGGATAAAAATTATTCATTACTAAATTGACATAGGGTTCACTTCTTGTTAATTCACACAATTGAGTTCGATTATATCCTATTTATTTAATTTGATTAGATCTATTTAAATTTGTCACCTATACGCATGCTAATTAAATGGATTATTACTTTGTGTGTTAACATATACTTTGAGAAGTTGTTCATAGTGTTGTCTTTCATGAACATAAAAAATGCATTATGATTGATTATCACTTGTTGTGTTAACATATACTTTGAGAAGTTGTTCATCTTCTACCAGTCTCTATTAAGGCTTAGATTGATAATATCTTAAACGAAGTGTGACACCTCGCCTAATAAAATACCGGGTGATCACTCATATATCAAATTAAAACAGGAGTCTCATATGGTTCTTCTCAGCATCACTGTTGAAAACCAATTTAAATACTAATAACCTATTAGGCTGGCGTCAAAATTTTAATTAACTAATCTTTTTAACGAAACCATTTACATAAATCAATCATAACTGATGATGCTGTGATTTAGCATCACCGGATAAGTGATAATGAGCTCAAACAGTAGTAGCCATGGAAGCCATAGAGATGTATAAGTGTATGAATACGTAAGTATGTTAGTGTAGAAGGAGATGAGTATAAGAGGAATTGAGACAATGATGTATAGTGGTTCAGCCAATTTGGCCTACATCCACTGTGAGTGTGTGATCCACCAAGTATGGGCACTAATGGCCTTGGATACAATGCACATAAGCTCTCACTCTCTCTACTGTGTGTACAAGCAGAGTTTTAGCTAGGGTTGCAATGATCTGATCCCCTGTAGGGTTGTAGGTGACAAGTATATATAGGTCTTGGGGGGTGTAGTGTACCCCCCAAGTAAGCATGGTGCATGTGAATGGTGATCTAACCAATCCCCTGTTGACACCTGTAGATGCCAAATGATGACATAATATTCCCTCACGTGAGGGTGTGATTCTGTTATAACGGTCTGCCACGTATCATATGAGCCTGACGCGCACTGTTCCACGCGTCTCCCAAACCACGCGCCGTCATGATATCACCCTCGGCCTATGAGCCGAGGCCGAGGGCAAAGTTTCTTCCGGTAGGGAGTCTGGCTTGATCCTGGCCTCGTACTGTCGTACCCTCGTAGTGTCGTCCGGAGACTGAGGAAGGGTCGGCCCCTCGTAGGGTCGTCTGGAGCCAGGAGGAGGGTCGGCCCCCTCGTAGGGTCGTCTGGAGCCAGGAGGAGGATCGGCCCCTCGTAGGGTCGTCTAGGCCTGGTGAAGGGTCGGCCCCTCGTAGGGTCGTCTGGGCCTGGTGGGGGCCCGCTGGAGCCTGGTGAAGGGTCGGCCCCTCGTAGGGTCGTCCGTATTGGAGGTGATCCTTGTCCAGACCGAGGGTATAAACGAGTATATCAATCACCCCCCAGCCCTTAGCCATAGGTGTCATTGAGATGGCTGAGGGATAATGCTGAAATTCAGATGCGTGTACGATCAGTTAGGTGAGTGACACCTGGGCAGGTACTCATTGATGTTCCAGTTTCCAAGGCAGGGCGGCTGCGCAGTGCACTTGGGGCCTTGTGCCCTAATTATACCTTTCTTTGGTAAATGGGTCCACTCATTACCAAAGTACTTAAGAGATTTTCAAACTCTCTCTCTTCATCTTCTTCTTCTTCGTGCCCAAGATTATTCTCTCTCTAGAACCAGTTTCCACCGCCATTTTCAGCCTTCAAACCTTCAGGTCCTAGCAGCGTTCTTGACCTTCTCCTCATCAGGTAACCTTTTTCTCCTCTTGCCTTCTTTTGTCTTCATTTATGTCTATTTTTTAGGGTCGTAGGTCGTCTGGTTCTTAGAGTTCCCCCATAGCTTTTTCCGGTGTCTTCTCCGGTCACTGGTTCTTCGAACGTTTTTGACGAAAACCCTTGAGTTCTTTATTTAATCCAAAGGTCAACCCTGGTCAATCTCCCAAGTGTTTGTGGTTGAATTAGCCAAGTCTAGTATAATTTCTTTAAGTGTAGGGTCTTCCCCTTAATGCTTAGGAGGCTTTACAACCTGGTGTCTGAATTCCCGTCCTTGAGAGAGAAACTATTTACCGAGATCAGACGAATAGAGGAAGAGGAAGAGAGGAGACGAGGGGCCGACCCTAATTGGGTACGACCCATCTTTCCCATTCCTCTTGCCACCATAAGACCATCTGAACCCTCTGAGTCTTGTGGGTCGTCGTCTCGTCCGGCCGATACTCCCAAACCAAGTGAAATGGACGAGAGAAACTCCTCTCCAACTAGTGCTGGAACTTCTGGTAGAAGGGACTCACCTGACCTTAGCCCAGGACGAGAGACTGAGGGTACAATCCCCTCTGAGGTTGTCCCTGTGACAACCCTGTCTCCCAAAGCCTTCCAAGTGGCTTTTCCTCAGGGTCCTCCTGCAGGTGATGAGGAGGACGAGGACGACGATACAGATGATGAGGTTGATACCTCCCATGCCTCGTCTTTTATCTCCTCTGTTAGGGATAGGGACCTTCTGATATGGAGGCATATTTACGGAGTGCCATCTGGGGTGACTATGAGGGCTCCCTCTGATACTGAGAGGGTTTTTGAGGGAGAAGAGGGAGAGGTTGCAGTCTACGAGCAAATGTTCAAAGTAGGTGTCAGACTTCCCTTCCACCCTGCCATTATAGATATTCTGTCGGCTCTGGGCGTCTCCCCCTCGCAACTTCCACCCAACTCTTGGAGGACGATTCTGGGGTATATCTCTTTGTGGAAAAACTCTTTCACTGATGAGCCCTCGTCCGACGTGTTCTTGGCCTGCTACAATATCACCTCTTCATCTAAACAGCCCAGATACTATCATCTGGGAGCGAGAAGGTCTGAGAAGAAGCTTCTCCACGTGGCTCAAACTTCCAATCATGATTGGAAAAAAAGGTTCTTCTTCATATCTGGGGCATGGGAGAGCTCCACCGAGACGTCCCCTTCTGCCGATGCTCCGAGGGTTCCTAATAGATGGTCTAACCCCTCCATGAAAGCTAGGTCAGACCCCGGACTTAGCTTGGAGGAGAGGGATATTGTTGAGTATCTGAGGGGACGAGGGAGAGAGGGTGAGATCCCAAAGTTCGAAGATTTGATGACCCCTCGCTTCCTTAAAGAAGCTGGTCTGAGGGTCGGCCCTCTGACAGAACTATGTGAGTTATACTGAACATTTTCCCTTCTTTACTTATTTTTGAAGTGTTCTCTCTTTATCTCTGAACTTTACTGATTCATCGTATCCTTTTCAGGTCGTCCTGCAGGCGTGTCAGATTACCTCTGGGATATGACTGCTCCAAGCCTTCTTGCTAGTCTGACAAAGAAGAAGGGGAAGGAGCCTCAGCAATCTCCCAAGAAGACAAGGGCCTCAGGGCCGACAGTTGTTGAGCCGACAGCTGTTAGCCACAAAAGGAAGGAGCCTGAGGCTCCAGTCGAGCCTCGTCCTGACCCTAAGACGAGGGCCAGGGTCGAGGCCTCTGAGGGGGCAACCTCTTCATCAAGCATGGGGGCCTTCTGGTCTCAGAGTCTGACCCATCTAAGGGCCGACCCCTCATCTCTTATTGCCAATTTGAGGGCGGCCAAGGCCTCGATGTTCTCTGCACCGTCGGCCTCTGACTACGAGTTCTTGGCAAAGATGCCCCCTGCCAAAGTGTACGACTACGGTCTGCACTCCCTTGCTCAGGTATTGGTCTTGACCTTCTTTAATTTCATTTTCACTAACTGTTCCCTCGGCCCCTCTTGATATATTTTCATTTTTCTTGCAGTCTGTTTGTGCCTTGACCTCAGCCACCAAGTGGATGGCCGAGAATCAACAAAAGTTTCACGAAGCTGAGAGGGCCATTCACCATGAGGCTGAGTTGCAGGCAGAGCTAGATACAGCAAAGACTGAGCTTGATACTGCGAGGGCTGAGCTTGAGAGTGCCAGGACCGAGCATGCTAGGGTCCTAGATGAGCTGATGAGGCAGCACGATGCCGACCTGCAAGCCAAGGACTTGATCATCAAGGATAGGGATGAGGCTCTGATCAACCTGGAGGCCCAGCATAAGACTGATCTGGAAGCAGCCACCAAGAAAGCTGAGGCTGATGCTATTGAGGCATACAAGACTTCAGATGAATTTCAGGGCTTCGGCCTTGAATATCTGGAAAGGGGGATTAGGACGACCTGCCGATGGGTCGTCCTCAAGTTTGGCGATGTCGTCTCCTCTGTTCTCCCATCACTGGAGTGTGTTCAACTGGACGACCCCCTAATTGCCGAGGCCCTAAACCAAGTGGAGGCCCAAGTCCAGATCGAGGGGGTCGGTACATCTAAAGATCATCCGGTGCTTGTAACTGAGGAGACCATCCCTATTGATGTTGAGGCCCTGCCCTCTGATGTCGTCCCCTAGGGTGGCTGCCTGTAGCCCATACCCTTATTTTTGTACTTTTTGTTCAAAGGCCTTGTAAAAACACGTGATACTTATATTTTATTAAAACCAGTCTCTTCCATATTTGCTGTCTTCCTTATTTCATTTTATTATGGCTTGCTCATTGTTGATGCTACTAACCCTTCCCTCGTCTTTTTTGAGGACCACTGTGGGGTCGTCCCCTAATGTGGCCTCATTATAGCCGAGGGTTCAAGTAACCAAATGACTTTTAAGTAATGTCTTCCCTCGTCTTTTTTGAGGACAGTGGAGGGGTCGTCCCCTCCACTGGTCCCCATTATAGCCGAGGGATCAACTAACCAAATTAATGGATTTTAATTTAGTCTTCCCTCGTCTTTTTTTGAGGGCAGTGGAGGGGTCGTCCCCTCCACTGGTCCCCACTATAGCTGAGGGATCAACTTTCCAAATTAATGGTTTTTAATCTAGTCTTCTCTCGTCTTTTTTGAGGAGAGTGGAGGGGTCGTCCCCTCCACTGGTCCCCATTATAGCCGAGGGATCAACTAACCAAATTAATGGATTTTAATTTAGTCTTCCCTCGTCTTTTTTAGGAGAGTGGAGGGGTCTTCCCCTCCACTGGTCCCCATTATAGCCGAGGGATCAACTAACCAAATTAATGGATTTTAATTTAGTCTTCCCTCGTCTTTTTTGAGGAGAGTGGAGGGGTCGTCCCCTCCACTGGTCCCCATTATAGCCGAGGGATCAACTAACCAAATTAATGGATT
Organism: Sambucus nigra; assembly: GCA_949130495.1. NCBI lineage: Eukaryota > Viridiplantae > Streptophyta > Magnoliopsida > Dipsacales > Adoxaceae > Sambucus > Sambucus nigra. The sequence continues at coordinate 434,177,977 of OX422215.1, forward strand.
TTAATTTTGTCTTCCCTCGTCTTTTTTTAGGAGAGTGGAGGGGTCGTCCCCTCCACTGGTCCCCATTATAGCCGAGTGATCAACTAACCAAATTAATGGATTTTAATTTAGTCTTCCCTCGTCTTTTTTTTTAGGAGAGTGGAGGGGTCGTCCCCTCCACTAGTCCCCATTATAGCTGAGGGATCAACTAACCAAATTAATGGATTTTAATTGTCTTCCCTCGTCTTTTTTGAGGAGAGTGGAGGGGTCGTCCCCTCCACTGGTCCCCATTATAGCCGAGTGATCAACTAACCAAATTAATGGATTTTAATTTAGTCTTCCCTCGTCTTTTTTTTTAGGAGAGTGGAGGGGTCGTCCCCTCCACTGTTCCCCATTATAGCTGAGGGATCAACTTTCCATGCATGCTAGGACTGACAACAGGATGAAGGAAACACTGATATTTCTCATTAATTTTCCAAGTGTTCTGTTGGAGCAACCCTAGTTATAATTATGGCCTTTCAAGACCTTACAACACTACTGGTAGTATTTCTTCAAATGATCTGCATTCCAGGGGTTTGAAAAAGGTTCCCCCTCTAAGTTTTCTAGCCTGTAGGTCCCTGGGACAACTTCATCGATGACCCTATATGGGCCATGCCAATTAGGATGGAGCTTGTTGGGTTTCTGCCAAGTCTTTTTAAGAACCAAGTCTCCCACTGCGATAGGCCTCTGTTTCACCCTTTGGTTGTAAAACCTTGCGGTCCTCTGCTGGTAGGAAGCTTGCCTTATCTCAGCATCCTCCCTTCTTTCCTCAATCAGGTCTAGGTCAAGTCTTCTCTCTTTCGTATTTCCCTGGGGGTCGTACATTTGGACCCTCTGAGTAGGAAACTCAACTTCGGTGGGGATGACTGCTTCTGATCCATAAGCTAACATGAATGGGGTCTCCCCGGTAGAGGTCCTTACTGTCGTCCTGTATGCTCACAACACTGCATATAACTCCTCGACCCATCTTCCTTTTGCCTCCTCAAGCCTCTTCTTAATCCCATCTAGGATTGTCCTGTTCGTAACTTCGGTTTGCCCATTGGCCTGAGGTCGGCCTGGGGTGGAGAAAAATTATTTGATACTTACCCTCTCACAGTACTTCTGCAGAGAGGCATTCTTGAATTGAGTCCCGTTATCCGAGATGAGGGTGTTGGGTAGACCATATCTGCATATCACATTCTTTCAGATGAACTGGAAGGTCTTCTGCTCCGTGATCGTGACCATCGGTTCGGCCTCTACCCACTTTGAAAAGTAGTCAATTGCTACGATGAGGAACCGATAGTTATTGACTGCCCTCGGTAAGGGTCCTACCAGGTCAATCCCCCACACTGCAAACGGCCATGGGGATGTCATGGAGGTGAGGGGCTGATGAGGTTGGTGAGGGATGGTAGCAAATCTTTGGCATTTATCACACTTTTTAACATATGCGGCAGCATCTTTCCCCAAGGTCGGCCACCAGTAGCCTTGGGTGATCACCCTCTTCGCTAAGGATCTTCCCCCAATGTAGCTTGAGCACGACCCTTCATGTACGTCCTGCAGAATGGAAGGGACTTCTAAGGGATGCACGCATCTAAGTAAGGGGAGCAGAAACCCCTTTTTGTACAGCGTGTCTCCGATGACAGTGAATTTTGTGGCCCTGTATCTTAGCTTCTTCCTCTCTTGGCTTGCTTCTGGCATCTCTCCCTCTTTAATGTATTTGATCAGAGGGTCCATCCATGAAGGTTCTTGAGAAACATTCATGCAAACACCAAGTGTTCCCTCGACGTCTTCGATAGCTAGCTGAAACAAAATTTCCACTGGGACCGTCCTCCTGATGTCTGTTCTTGTTGCCGAGGCCAGCCTAGCAAGGGCATCAGCGCGGCCATTATCAAGCCTAGGTACCCTCCTTAATTTCACTTCTCTGAAGCCCTTCAGTAATGATCTCACCTTCTCGAGGTACCTAGCCATCCTTTCGTCCTTAGCCTCGTAGGCTCCTAGTATCTGATTTATGACTAGCCTTGAATCACTATGGACCAAAATCTGGCCGACACTAAGAGACTTGGCCAAGGAGAGGCCTGCTACTAAGGCCTCATATTCAGCCTCATTGTTGGAGGCTTTGAAGTTAAACCTCAGGGCGTATTCGACGTCTGTGCCATCGGGTGCTGATAGTATCAGTCCAGCACCACTTCCGCTATCACAGGAGGACCCGTCAACGAAGAGGCTCCACGGAGTCTTTCCTTCAGAAAAATTTCCCTCAGAGAGGGACCCCTGTCTAAAGATGTATCTTCCCTCTTCGTTTTCAGTCACTTTCCTTCTAGTGGTGCTCGTCTCAACCATATCTGCTGGTGTGTCTGCGGGTCTGTCTTCTGTATCCGTCTTCCTGAGGGTCTCACCCTCGGCCTCATCATCTCCCCCAGTGAACTCAGCCACGAAGTCTGCCAATGCCTGCCCCTTAATGGCTGTCTTAGGCTGATACACAATGTCAAACTCCCCCAGCTCTATAGCCCAGGTCATTAGCCTTCTCGATTTTTCAGGCTTGTGTAGGACCTGCCTAAGAGGAGAGTCAGTAAGGATGACCATAGTATGGGACTGGAAGTACGGTTTCATCTTCCTTTAGGCATGGATCAAGGCATAGGCCAACTTCTCCATCCTCGGGTATCTCTGCTCTGCCCCTGGAGTGACTTGCTGTTAAAATATACGGGCTTCTGTATACCGTCCTCGTCTCTCACAATGGCTGCACTGATGGCAGACTCTGAGACGGCGAGGTACACGTAAAGTCGTTCACCCTGCACGGGTCGTGATAGCAGCAAGGGAGACCCTAGGTATGATTTTAGCTCTTTGAAAGCCTCATCGCATTCTTTACTCCATTCAAAGGCTTTCCTAAGGATCTTGAAGAATGGTAGACACCTGTCTGTGGCCCTTGACACAAATCTGTTCAAGGCAGCCACTCTCCCTGTGAGCCTCTGAACGTCTTTAATGGACTTGGGGGTCTTCATCTCAATAAGGGCCCTTATCTTTTCAGGATTGGCCTCGATGCCTCTTTGATTGACAATGAACCCCAAGAACTTCCCTGCTCCGACCCCAAAAACACACTTGGCCGGATTAAGCTTCATCTGGTACTTGTCCATCGTGTTAAAGGTCCTCTCCAGGTCTGCTACATGGTCCTCTGCTTTCAAACTCTTGGTCAGCATGTCATCCACGTAGACCTCCATAGACTTCCCAATTTGGTCTTCGAACATTTTATTTACGAGGCGCTGGTACGTTGCCCCCGCATTTTTTAGACCAAAGGGCATGACCCTATAGCAGTATGTCCCCTTGTCAGTGATGAAGGCAGTCCTCTCGGAGTCATCAGGGTTCATGAAGATCTGGTTATACCCTGAGTAGGCATCTATAAAACTCATGAGCTCATGGCCTGCGGTAGCGTCTACCATCTGGTCAATGCGAGGGAGAGGGAAGCTGTCTTTGGGGCAGTGCTTGTTGAGGTCTGTGAAGTCCACACACATCCGCCACTTCTCGTTGGCCTTTGGGACAATGACTGCATTGGACAGCCATTCAGGGTAGACGACCTCCCTGATAAACTCAGCGTCTTGTAATTTTTTAACCTCATCCCTGATGACCTCGTACTTCTCTCTAGAGTAAATCCTCCTCTTCGGCTTTATCGGCTTCACTCCCTCTACCACATTGAGTTTGTGGCACATGATTTCAGGGTTGATCCCAGGCACATCTACATGACTCCACGCGAAGATGCTTCGCCTTCTTCTCAACAGTTTGATGAGGTCTTCCTTGATATCGGGCTTCAGAGACTTGCCAACTTGGACGGTTTTTCCCGGGTCATCCTCATCGAGGATGATGGGTTCTACCTCCTCAGCGGCCTCTCCTTTCTTGAGCTTCGTCTCGTCCCTGGGGTCTAGGGTATCAATGTTGTAAGTGGTTGTAGCCCTCTTGTGTGCCTCCTTTTCTTCAGCGGAGTTGTAGTAGCATTCTCTCGCCGTCGTCTGGTCTCCCTGGACTTCCCTCACCCCATAAGGGGTAGGGAACTTAACCATCTGGTGGACTGTGGACAGCACAGCTTCAAACCCCTTGAGGGCCACACGTCCCAGTATGATGTTGTATGCCGAAAACACATGCTCATCCAGCACAAAGAAACTGACCCTCTTGGTGAGCCATCTCGGCCATTCGTCCCCCATCCTGACATCAGCCTCATATATTCCCAGGGGGTGAACCTTCTCTCCACTGAACCCAATCAACGGATGATGGTATGGGACAAGTCTGGCACGACTGAGGCCCAAGGCCTTGAAGCATGGCCAGAACATCACATCTGCGGACGAGCCCCCATCTACCAAGATCCTTGGCACTTCGCACCCGTGCACTCTGGTAGTGATGACAAGAGGGTCATCATGCGGGGCCAAGAGGCCTTTGAAGTCCATTCTTGAAAATCCCACAATCAAGGTGTCCATATCAACCTTCTTCCTTTTTTCTGACTTGACCTCTACGGAGGTTGAGTGCACCGTCTTCGTCACTGCCTTAGCCTCAGCGACATGGGCCTTCCTGTCGGCAACCTCAGACCCTCCTCCTGCCAGACCCCCGGATATCATCCCCACCCCGAACGAGATCATATTGAGCCTCTTAACAGGGCCGTGGTCGTCTCTCGGCGGGAGGTCAGGGTCGTCCTCATCATCAGAGGGGTCGTCCCCTCTTTTTTGAGGACCTTCTCTGCAGGCATCGACTCGCTTCTTTCTGGGGTCGTCCCCTCGGCCCCTCTTGAAGTCGGCTTTGTCGACGTACTTTCTGAGCTTCCCTTCCTTCAGCATCTTCTCAATCTCGTCTTTCAGAGCAAAGCACTTATCCGTCACGTGGCCGTGGTCTTGACGAAATTCGCACCACAGGTTCCTATTTCTCTTGCCGGGAGCTGCCCTCAGCTTCTCAGGCCACTTCAGCGTCCGGTCACTCTTTATCTCATTGAGGATCTGTTCACAGCTGACCGTCAGAGGGGTGTACCCCGCGAACTTATCATCCATGGTTCTCTTCTTCCCCTCTTTGTTCTTCTTAGGGTATTTGCCCCCACTAGCACCTCCTTTTTTGTCTTCATGTTTTGCGGCCATCGCCTCTTCGGCGTTCATCACCTTCCCTGCTGTTGACAATAGCTCAGCCATCGTCCTCGGAGGGTCTTCGGCAAGCTTCCATAATAGCTTCCCCTTCTGGAGCCCTCCAATCAGGGCTGTCATAGCTATGCTCTCCTCATAGTCTTCCACCTCCAGCTTCTCTTTATTGAATCTGGCTATGTAGTCTCTCAGAGTCTCGTTCTTTCCCTGCTTAACATAGAGCAGGTGTGTGGTCTTCTTCTGTGGCCTCACCCCAAAGCAGAAATTATGGATGAACAGGTCTGCCAACTGCTTAAAGTTTCCAATAGAATTTTTTGGGAGAGACGTGTACCACACATGCGCAGCCCCTGTCAGGGTACCAGAGAAGGCACGACATCTCATCTCATCTGAGATAGAGTATATGTCTGCCGCGGATTGATACATCTCCACATGGTGGACAGGATTGGTGCTCCCATCGTATCTTGGGGTGACCACAGGAGGCTTGAACTTTGATGGCATGGGGAAGTTGACTATCTTTGCCACAAAGGGTGAGCCTATGGTGTACCCCCTCTGAAGAGGGTCCCGGCTCTTCAGTATGTCGCCAATCTTATCCTCTAACCGCTGGATTGAGTCATTCCAGGGCCTCACGGGGTCGGCCTGGCCGATGTTATCCCCTGTTTCCTCTCGGAGGTGGATGGAGGGCTCCGCTACGGCAGGCCTGTGTCGGCTATTTACTTCCCTTTGGCCGTCATTCCGTCTTTGGGGTCGGCCTTCTGCTTCTTTCCTAGATCTCGCTGCGCTTCTTGACTTGGACAACTTGTCTCGCAGGTCATTCACTGGGCCCAGCCTCTCGAAGGCCGACCCCCTGCTCAGGCGGTCAAAAGCAGAGCCTCTTGGGCGATCATCAGGGTTTGGTCTCCCGCACTTTCCTCTACTGTCCTGGAGGGGTCGTACTGTATTGTTGGAGACCTCATACGGCTCCCAGCATTCTACTGGAGCCTCTTCTTCCTCCAGATCATCATACCTGTCCTCAGGGCAAGGGTTTCCTTGCCTTCCCAGGCGTAAACGCCGGGGGTCAGCAACATCCCTACGCCGCTGAGGGGGTGGCAGGTCTTTACGTGGTGCCTGGGGTGGTCCCCTGGCCTCATGCTGTCCTGGAGCTGCTTCCGGAGTAATCATCTCAGTTGAGACCCCTGGTGGTCTCAGTATGTTCTGACTTAGGGCTGTGAACTGCTCCTGCATCATCCGCTGGCTGGCTGCCAGAGACTTTAGGGTTGCTGCCACATCTGCCATCTCAGACTGAGGCGGCGGTTGACTGGAACTGGGTCTTCCCCCCTCATCCGGTGGGGGAAGAGGTGGTGGTGGCATCTCAGGTGCCATGTGCTTGAGCTATGAAAAGTTGAACTGAAGAAAATACTGGTGAGCTTGGGAACCTTAGTGGGTCTCTTTCAATGGTGAAACACCTCCTCTCAGGGGGAGTGTTGGTTCACCACCAGAGTGCCCAGTGAGGTCAAGTTGTACAAAGGAAGAGATGTCTTCTCTTTCCCACAGACGGCGCCAAACTGATGATGCTGTGATTTAGCATCACCGGATAAGTGATAATGAGTTCAAACAGTAGTAGCCATGGAAGCCATAGAGATGTATAAGTGTATGAATACGTAAGTATGTTAGTGTAGAAGGAGATGAGTATAAGAGGAATTGAGACAATGATGTATAGTGGTTCAGCCAATTTGGCCTACATCCACTGTGAGTGTGTGATCCACCAAGTATGGGCACTAATGGCCTTGGATACAATGCACATAAGCTCTCACTCTCTCTACTGTGTGTACAAGCTGAGTTTTAGCTAGGGTTGCAATGATCTGATCCCCTGTAGGGTTGTAGGTGACAAGTATATATAGGTCTTGGGGGGTGTAGTGTACCCCCCAAGTAAGCATGGTGCATGTGAATGGTGATCTAACCAATCCCCTGTTGACACCTGTAGATGCCAAATGATGACATAATATTCCCTCAAGTGAGGGTGTGATTCTGTTATAACGGTCTGCCACGTATCATATGAGCCTGACGCGCACTGTTCCACGCGTCTCCCAAACCACGCGCCGTCATGATATCACCCTCGGCCTATGAGCCGAGGCCGAGGGCAAAGTTTCTTCCGGTAGAGAGTCTGGCTTGATCCTGGCCTCGTACTGTCGTACCCTCGTAGTGTCGTCCGGAGCCTGAGGAAGGGTCGGCCCCTCGTAGGATCGTCTGGAGCCAGGAGGAGGGTCGGCCCCCTCGTAGGGTCGTCTGGAGCCAGGAGGAGGATCGGCCCCTCGTAGGGTCGTCTAGGCCTGGTGAAGGGTCGGCCCCTCGTAGGGTCGTCTGGGCCTGGTGGGGGCCCGCTGGAGCCTGGTGAAGGGTCGGCCCCTCGTAGGGTCGTCCGTATTGGAGGTGATCCTTGTCCAGACCGAGGGTATAAACGGGTATATCAATAACAGTTTATATACAACAACTAAAATGAAATAAAATAACCGAACACTCAGTACAATATAATACAACCAAATCGAATGTCGCACTAAAAGGCGATAAAAGAATAAATTAATACAATTGGGTTGTCGGCCCGAATGTTACTACAATGCTTCCTATATAGATCACAAGAATAGAAGCGTCTAAAATAAACCTTCATGCATCCACAACTGCTGCAGCGAACGTCTGACTCAAAAGAATCATCATCCAGACGTCCCTGTGTCTAGACACCTAATATATATACATATATAGCAAGAGAAGAAAATAAAGAAACGGGTCAGAGTCCGATTTTGAAAATATTTTAGCAAGTGCATAAATGTCATATGTTAAAATATGAAAATTTCTCATATTTAAATTGTTATCGCAGTCTCATGAGATTCCCCCCATCCCTCTTCTAATAGTGCACACCTATCGCATACCTTTTTAAACGACCTCATTAAGCTACCCTGCCTAACTAATCCGTTTCACCCATCTTCTAAAAGTCCTCATAAACCCAAGTACTAATGACTAAACTTCTCCACATTCCCAATATTGTGCTACGTTCGTGCGTGGGGTGTCTTGCGAAGTGAAATCCAAACCAGGAACCCCCCCCCCCCCCCCCCGATACACTACTACATGACAATGTTGATCGTCAGAATTCATTAAACCCATAGTACATACCACATTTTATACCATCCCGTATATATAAATAGTTGTCACTAGAACCTATGATCCAGATACATATAAATCCAGATATAAATATATCGGAAGGAGAATATCACTTTATTCATTCTTTATAAAATATTCTAAGCTATCGCCTGAGCTTATACATTATGATGATGCTAAGATTTAGCACCACCGGATAAGTGATAATGAGCTCAAATAGTAGTGACCATGGCAGCCATAGAGAAGTATAAGAGTATAAGTGTGTAGAAGGAGATGAGTATAAGAGAAAATAAGACAATGATGTATAGTGGTTCAGCCAATTTGGCCTACATCCACTATGAGTGTGTGATCCACTAAGTATGGGCACTAATGGCCTTGGATACAATGCACATAAGCTCCTCTCTCTCTCTACCGCGTGTACAAGAAGAGTTTTAGCTAGGGCTACAGTAATTGATCGATCCCCCTGTAGGGTTGTAGGTGACAAGTATATATAGGTCTTGGGGGGTGTAGTGTACCCCCCAAGTATGCATGGTGCATGTGAATGATGATCTAGCCAATCCCCTGTTGACACCTGTAGATGCCAAATGATGACATAATATTCCCTCACGTGAGGGTGTGATTTTGTTATAACGGTCTCCCATGTGCCATGTGAGCCTCACGCGCACTGTTCCACGCGTCTCCCAAACCACGCGCTGTGATGATGTCACCCTCGGCCTATGAGACGAGGTCGAAGGCAAAGTTCCTTCCGGTAGTGTCTGGCCTAATTTAGGCCTCGTACTTTCGTACCCTCGGAGGGTCGTCTGAGCCTGATGAGGAGTCGGCCCCTTGTAGGGTCGTTCGGGTCCTGATGAAGGGTCGGCCCCCTGAAGGGTTGTCCGGGGCCTGATGAAGGGTCGGCCCTGAAGGGTCGTCTGGGCCTGCTGGAGGGTCGGCCCCTTGGAGGGTCGTCTGAGCCTGATTAGGGGTTGGCCCCTCGAAGGGTCGTCCGGGGCCTGATGAAGGGTCGGCCCCCTGAAGGGTCGTCTGGGCCTGTTGGAGGGTCGGCCCCTTAGAGGGTCGTCTGGGCCTGAACCAGGTGGAGTACGCCCTCGGCCTGGCCGAGGGTATATGCGGGTATATCACATTATAATCTCTCACTTATGATTCATCCTTACATCATGAATAACTTTCACTAGTTATTTACACTATTCACATCTTAGTGTTATTAACCTCGTATATAATATTCTCATCTTCATATACATATATCCCAATTTTATTTCGGATTTTATACTCCGGAAAGATTCAAAATTTATCTCACAGTCCATCCTTTATTATGTCCGTATATATATGTTTCACATCTCATATAAAAATATATAATATATACTATACACATAAAGTATATCCATACTTATATATCACACACTATATAAGTATAATAACCATCCCTCAGAGCTATAACTCAATGGATGTAGTCTCTCAATGATATCATACTCACACATCATCCTGGGTACCAGCGATCGGACTCTCACATCGACTTAGTAAAAACTAAATCACAACATATGGGAAGCGGTCATAGTTCCTCCCCGAAAATGAGAACGAAACATAACCACCACGTATCACCCCTAATAAAAATCACACAATATAAAATGGACGCTATGATCTGGGGACTATATGCTCCCTGCTCCTCAAGCCAGGGGCCTCACCCACATCGCGCAACTTCCCATGATAGCATTAGAGGGGGTACGTTTCACATAAATATATCATTCACACACATATATATTCATAATTATTTTATATATATGCTCTAACAAGTCCCGTATATATAGTGTATATCTTTTATCAATATATATGGCTATAATTGTCAAACTCAATAGCGATAGCCAAAACCTCGAATGTTCCCATTAGTAATAGTATATAAGTATTTATACACTTAAAATACTAAATCCACAAGTATTCTCTTACTTAAAATATAACTCGCACCTTACTCACTTTTAAGTATTATAATATAAACCCGAATATACCAATTCGTAATAATTAAATAAGTATACTAACTACTTATTTTAGTCTCCATAGGTACCGCATCACCTATAATAATTGTCAATAAAGACATACCGGATAGTAGCTTGAACCTCTGTAGCCCATATATTAAATTCCATCCTACTTGCATTCTAGATTTCACTCAAATGTACTTGGCCCATAGTTATTCTCTATGCATAACTATATAAACACACTTGCCGAAGACTTTTCTCGAATGTTACCCATCCTAAATAATCATTTAAAAATATAGCCCGTATTTATTTCTACGAACACAAGGTTTTTATTTTTTTTCCTCAAGTAATTTAGAAGTCCAAAAACTTTATTTTGGAACCCCTAATATTTATCTCCAAACAATTCTACCCTTAATTTTTCCAATTTCCGATTTGATTTCCGAGCTAACGATTTCAACCTCGAAACTGATTCCTTAGAAAAATCATTAAAAATTAAAAAAATCAGAAAAATATGGGTCGACGCCCACGGGATCGTATCGAAAAGATATAGAACTTTCATTATTTGACCAAGAGATGAATCAATCCTCTTCCTGGACGAATCGACCCGCAAGATGTTGTGTTACTGTTCACTGTCTTCTCCAAATTACAAATCTCCATTAATGCACCTCCAAGCTTGTTATCTTCTCTCCCATCATCATCCAACCTCAACCAACAATATATCCAGACTTAAAAATGGTTCTAATCATCCTAGAACCATAATCAACAACTAATTTCAACAAATTCTTAAGTTTATGAAATTGGATATTAACCGGGTTTTACTTGTTCAAACTTTCGAAATCGCCTTTTTGATTCACGAAAATCCAACCCAGAAATCTTTATAGTTTTTACAAACCAACTATAATATGAGAAATAAACACACTAAATCATAAAAGCAAGTTAAACACTTACCTCGTGGATAAAATCCGACGACCCCGAGTCGAATCCCACGAAACTTGGTCGGAAATCCCCTTCTTTCTTCTCTTCTCTTTCTTCTTCTTTCTTCTCTTCTTTCTCTCTTCTCTTTCTCTATCCTAGGGATGAAATGTGGGAGAAATGAGGGTTCTCCCCTTATAAATATCGAAATTGGGTGTATACTCAATTGTAAAATGACTCGTGTACTTAAATGCGAGTCCACTAGTCCAAAAAGGCCCCAAAATCCAAACATTACCCTCGGGTAATTCATTTTGACTATTTAGGCCATTCCGAAACCAACCGCGCACTCGAAATCTCCATCCGAGCCACTTAACTAAAATTAACTAATTAAACCCAACATATTCCAATACGCGCATTTTTCAATTAAAATATTATCCTTTGTCGCTTTACCCAACTGACGTAATTAAAATAATCCCACTCATATTCTTAGCCTCGTAAGAAAATATAATCCATGTAAATATTAATCCGACACTTGCAAACTAATATTTACTATTCACTTTATAATTCTCAATTATTAAATTTATACTTATAAATTCCAAAATTACTATTCATAGTAATTTCTTCTAATTGCCAAATTACACCGCTTAAGTAATTTATATATCCATAAAAGTACGGGGTATTACACGAAGCTCATTCACCAACGAGATTTCATGAATTAATGTCCAAACTCAATTCATTCTTGCTACACCTTATTAAGCTTGAAAGGAGTGGTGGTGTTAGTATTTATATTATACCTATAATACAATAGTATTAGGTGTATAATGAGGCTTTAATCATCCACGATTTTAATTTTGCATGCCTCCCACTCTCCCGTAGTCCATTTACATTCATGTATTAAACGTTATCCCCTCTCTATTATTTTCTCTCTCCATTTGTTTATCTTATCCGTCCTTTTATATTATGACCTTCCATAGCAAATGCATAGCTCTTGTGCAGGCTTTGGTGATTTGGGCAGACTAGGAATTTGGAGATTTGGGCAAACTTTGGTGATGTCCTATGGCTCTTGTGCTTTGAAACCTTCTGATAAAGATGGGTTGGGGATATTGCGATGAGTCAGATTTACAGCAACTCTTGGGTAAAACTGGAACGTGGGCGGGATGTCGTCAGTCGAGCAATAGAAGGTGGAGAGATCGAGGGAAGATAGGTTTTGTAAATTTTCAAAAAACTAAATCCATTCCAGACACGAGCACCTCAAACTCTAACCACCCCAAAATTCTCTCTCGGGATCCTTCCTCTCCAATTGAAATTCAAGTAAGTACAATCACTCAAGCTTCCTATGAGTTCATAAATTAACTAACTTCAATTATCCAAGTCAATTTTTCATACTATATTTTTGTGGATTTAGTGCTATTGAAATCTGTTTTGACTGATTGATAGTAAATGCATAATCAGCTCTATAACATATACACTGGTTGTTGATTTGGGTGAGAATATATATATTTATTAAGTTGTATGGTTGGAGTGTTAAGTTCCTCACATGGAAGATTTTAACCCACTTACATTTAAAAAATATTCATACTTATAGTTATAGATCATATAAACATTTCAGAAGTTTTATTTATAAAAGCAAACAAACAAACATATTTTTCTGATTGAACTTTCGATTTATATAAGAAAAAAATCACCCTTGGTTCATTAAAAGCTAATAAAAATAGTTTATAAATTGATAAGTTTGTTTCCTCTTCTATTGGGTTCTTATCAACCAAATAGACTATTAGTTTCTCAAGAATTTGATATAAGATATAATTAACATAGATTGATTGGATTTGTGTTGTGTGTTTCAGGGGTGCAAAGAGGGTAAGATCTGAGGCAGGTGGTAACTAAGGACATTAGTGCCACCGGACCATTTTAAGGTGGGTTTATGAGGCCGCTGAGGGGCTATGTGGTGGAGGGTGGTAGGGTTTTGAGTAGACAGTGAGGGGTGTGATGGAAGGGAAGGATTGCTGGAGAGAAATTAGAAAACTTGGATAATGATCATCTGACGGCTAAACGGGTTGGGCAATCCGACGATGACAATGGTGACCTTTCTTCGATCGGTTGTATGGTGCAGGTATGACACTTTGGATGGCTCTCTGCCATTGGATTCAGTACCCTACTTCTCTTTCAAATCATCAAAATGACAATCATTGTAAGGGTTTTTTGAAATGCTGAAGAATCAAGAATGTTTATTAGGCTTTTTATGTCATTCACAATCATGTCTTTTAATTTATACTTGTTCTTAGAATGTTAAAAGTGCAATCATGTAAGGACTTTAATTTCTTTGTGAGAGTTATGCACTTAAATTAGTAAATATTGGTTTTCTTATAATAGGGATTAGCTAATTGATTAGTTGATTTAGGTAATTTTTTTTTTTATGAAAAATGGAAATATGGGTTTCAGCCTATTAGGTGTATTGTCCAAATGGGAATTTGATTCAGTAATAATTGATTAGTTAGGTTAATTACTTTATGTTACTCTATAAAAATTTATTCACCTATTATTTGTAATGGACGATTTTTGTTTCATTCATCTGTTAGAGTGAAAATTGAGAGTTTTCTCTTTTTCATTTAAATTGCCTAATTGGGATTTTTTCTCGCTTTAGGCATTTCACTTATTTCAGTGTTTTAATTGTTGAATCTTAATTATATATTTTTTAATTTTTATTATGTTAATGCATGATTGATGATTTATTAAATCTTATTTATAATTCTAACAATTAAACATTACTTCCTTTGTTTATGAAGTTGATGTTAGTCCACCCCTTTGGGTAATCCTGGCTCGGCCCTTGTTGTTCGCCATATATATTTGTATATGTATTTATAGGTGTATATATATTAAATCTATGTATAGATGGCTATCTCAAAGGAGTCGTTATTTTGACACAAACATAACATGCCACAATTTCATGTCAAAAATCCTTACATGAATACGACACGTTCAAGACATATCCTATCAATTTCGAATCATATTGTTGTGTTGTCAAAATTGTGATATTGGGTACTTTTTTATACTCATTCATGGTAAAATATTAAGCACAATAAATTTCTATATGCTATCAATTATTATCTACTTATATTTATTAAGTCAAGTTTTAATTAGATTTTGAGGCACTTAATTTGTATTTAAACGGCCGCGCATCGCGTGGGTTACATGCTAGTTATAATAATCGTAATAGTGACAATAATATAATTCAGATTGTAGTCGTAGGCAAAATTAATATTAGGACCCTTGACTTTTCATACCATATTAGTTAAATCTCTTGTACAATTAATAAAAACAATTAATACATATATTATTTTCCCAACTCTATTACATAATAATTTAATTTTAATTCGTTGTTATGACCATGCGTTAAAAAGACTATATTCAACATCCTTTAACAAAATAAAATTATGGTTTGAATTTCGAAGTACATGAGTCTTTTTCGACAATGAAAACCAGAGGTTACACAAACGGTTTATTACATGTGGGGCTTAATGAAAAAAGAGGCAAATACTACTTTGCATTATCAATATGTAATATGTCTTAGTTTATTAAAGGCCCGTTAACTATGGTGGTTTTATTTTTATTGTTGAAACAAAATGTGACTCATGTATTCTTAATTGTCATTGATATAACTTATCTTACGTGTTTCTATATGGATATAAAAAATCACGATTACATTTTTATAGGGATAGCTATAACCTAATTACTATACAAAAATGTTTCGTATTTAATAAATATAAATAGTCTTTTATATTAATGATAACAGATTTCGCTCAAATATTACAATATTTAACATTGAATTCGATGACACAATAATAAGTTTAGGTTGTTAAATAAATATACATGACAATGAGTTTGAGTTTGAGCCTTTAATTGATAAAATACATGAAAATAAGACAATGGTACAATTATTTCAAAAGAAAACATGTCTCACAAAAAATGAATCTTATCAAAAATTTATTTTCTCAATTTTTCTCTAATTTTGCACTATCTCATCACTTTATAGAAAATAATGAAAGACGAATAAAATTTGAATATTTAACATTATTATGAAAAAAAATATATATACATATATATATATATATATATATATATATATATATATATACTCAACTCAACTCAACTGAACAAAGCCTTTTCCCAATTATTTGGGGTCGGCTACATGAATCTTATTTTTCCATTCCATTCTGTCCAATGCAATATCTTCGGTTAAACCACATGATATCATGTCCTTTTTTATAATATCCCACCAAGTTAATTTATGTCTACCACTACCCCTTGGGTTACCATCAATGCTAACTAAATCACTCTTCCTTACAGGAGCATCCATTGGTCTACGCTTGACGTGTCCAAACCATCTAAGTCGATTTTCTCTCAATTTATCTTCTATAGGAGCTACTTTTATCGTTTCACGAATTTGTTCATTTTTAATTTTATCCTTTCGAGTTTTATCACAAATCCATCTTAGCATTCGCATTTCCACCACACTCATTTTCTGCACATTTTGTTTCTTGGTTGCCCAACACTCTGTCCCATATAACATGGCGGGGCTAATGGCCGTCCTATAAAATTTTCCTTTTAACTTAAAAGGTATATGCCTATCACACAGAACGCCGGTCGCACTTCTCCACTTAACCCAGCCTGCTCTAATCCTATGCGTAACATCATCACTAATATCTCCATCTTTTTGTATAATCGATCCTAAGTAACGAAAATGGTCATTTCTAGGTATTTCTTGACCCTCCAATTTCAATACATCTCCATTTGTCCTCATATTACTACTAAAATTACACTCCACATATTCTGTTTTAGTTCTGCTTATTTTAAATCCTCTTGTTTCTAAAGTTTCTCTCCACAATTCCAACCTAGCATTTATCCTCATCTTAATCTCATCGATTAAAATAATATCATCTGAAAATAGCATACACTATGGCACCTCAGCTTGTATTTGTCCAGTCAACTCATCCATAACAAGAGCAAAGAGATAAGGACTTAATGCTGAACCTTGGTGTAGCCTTACCGTAATTGAAAATTCACTACTTTCTCCATCTGATGTTCTTACTGTAGTCATCGCACCATCATACATATCCTTGATCACGTCAATATATCTGCGAGTCACTCCTCTTTTATGTAGAACCCACCATATTATATCTCTGGGTATCCTATCATACGCCTTCTCCAAATCTATAAAAATCATATGAAGATCCTTCTTTTTCTCTCTATACCTCTCCATTAATCTCCTCAATAAATAGATTGCTTCCATTGTTGACCTCCCAGACATAAACCCAAATTGATTCTCAGATATTGTTGTCTTCAATCTCAATCTATATTCAATCACTCTCTCCCAAAGTTTCATTGTATGACTCATTAACTTAATACCACGATAATTTGAACAACTTTGAATGTCCCCTTTATTTTTATAAATAGGTACTAAAATACTTTTTCTCCATTCATCGGGCATCCTATTAGTCATTAAAATTCTATTAAATAATTTTGTAAGCCATGATACTCCATCCTCCCCTAAGCACTTCCAAACCTCAATAGGGATACCATCTGGTCCTAAAGCCTTCCCTGTTTTCATCTTTTTTAGAGCAATCCTGACCTCTGTTGTCCTAATTCTACGAAAAAATATATCTTCTCGAGTCTCCCTAAGTTCCTCTATATCTAATCTACTCCCATCATCTCCATTTAATAACCTTTCAAAGTAGTTTTTCCATCTTTCCATAATTTCATCATCTTTGACTAGGAATCTCGAATCATCACTTTTGATGCACTTAACATTATTAAAATATTTTGTTTTCCTATCACTAAGTTTAGCAAGCTTATAAATACTTTTTTCCCCTTCTTGTGTTCCTAATTTTCTATAAAGATCATCATACGCTTTTAACTTAGCATCTCTTACCGCTTTCTTAACTTCCTTTTTAGCCCATTTATATTTCTCAAAATTCTCTTCATTTCTATTTGGTTGCCATGTTTTAAAGCACTCCCTTTTAATTTTTACTATATTCTGTACTTTTTTATTCCACCACCAAGTTTCTTTAGACTGTGGCCCTTTGCCTTTTGATTCTCCAAGAATTTCTTTTGATATTCTCCTAATGCATGTGGCCATCTTATTCCACATTATGTTAGTTTCTTCGTCACTATTCCATGTTGCTTCATTTAATACTTTATCTTTAAATAGTTCTAATTTCTCTCATTTTAAATTCCACCACCTAGTTCGTGGGTTAATCTTCACTTTTCGCACTCGTGATTGATTTTTAATATTTATATCCAACACCATTATCCTATGTTGTGAGGTTAAGCTCTCTCCTGGGATAACCTTACAATCTTTACACGTTAATCGGTCTCCTTTTCTAGTAATGAAAAAATCTATTTGGCTCTTATGTGGTCCACTTTTATAAGTTATTAAGTGTTCAAGCCTCTTTTTAAAACATGTATTTACTAGTACAAAATCATAAGCCATCGCAAAATCTAAGATAGACTCTCCCCCGTCGTTCCTATCTCCAAAACCATGTCCTCCATGCACTATCTCATATCCTACACGATCTTCTCCTACATGACCATTAAAATCTCCACCTATATAGATTTTCTCACCTATATAGATTTTTTTTGGTGTGTGTGTGTGTGGAGTGGCTACTCCAACCAATTCTTAGACCAATCCATTTTTATACTAATTGTCAATTACACCTTTAAACTTACAAAATTTAAATTTTCACTTTTTTGCCTCCAATTAAAACAAATGTATTTGAAGAACAACGAAAAAATTGTATTTTTAATAAAAAAAATATATTTTTTGTTTTATAAAAAACTATTTTTAATAAGAATCTCTTTTTAAAAAAAATACTTTTCATAACAATCTTTTTGCATCCTTTTTGATAAAAAAAAACTCAAATTTTTTTAATAAGAGAACTCAGAATTTTTTAATAAAAGAGAACTCCATTAAATTATGTGGGTCTCCGTTAGCATCACTAATCAATCGCATCTCTAAGACATCGACAAAAAAGTTAAAAAAAAAAATCACATCTCTAAGACATCAAATTTTCAAAATAAACCAACTGTTTTTACAAAAATAAATTGTTTTAACTGTTAAAAGTCTCCTTTATATAAAAAAAATTGTACATTTTATTTTAAACTATTTTATAATACCGCCAATACAAACAGTTGGCGCAGATCAACATATTAGAAAAAATAGCCTGCGCCAGCGGTATGTATAGGTGGTCGGATTGCTTATACATATCGCTGAGGGGGACCATTTTCTCTAAATAGTAAAAAGATTATTATTTAAAATAATAAAAAATGTTCCACGCCAGCAGTATGATAAAAAAATACGACTGCATGACATGTCGTGTTTTAGTTGGATCGTGATCGTGTTACCTAAAAAAATAAAAGATTCATAATCGCATTGTGTAATTTTCTAAACCGCCGGTAATTTTTTAAAACGCTTTTTAATAGTTAAAACAGTTTATTTTGTAAAAAAAGTTTTTATTTTATATAAAAACAACTTTTTATGTTTATAAACAGTTTTTTAATTAAAAAAATGTATAACAAATTTTTTTAAATAATTGAAATATTTTTTTAAAAAGTTATGAAATTTTAAATTTTTTAAGTCTAAGGGTATAATTGACATTTGGTATCAAAGTGGAGTGTCTTAAGAATTGGTTGAAGTGATAATATATATATATACACACACACACACACACACACACACACACAGAGTGGGGGGTTAAGTAAAGCAAAATAATAAACTTCCCTTAATTTCTTGTTTTAATTGATCTGCATCAGCGACGAATGACACGTGCCTGCTAAGTCAAGAGGGATATTTCAAAGGATTTGGCACATAATTTTTTTCTTTAAATCTTAGCATGTATAAGATAAGGTTGTTCCTATTTGTTGGGTTTTGATTTGGATAGAAATCGGGTTTCGCAAGTATAGGCAGTGGCTATTATTGGATATTGATTTAAATCGAATCGCGGATTTTTGGAGAAGGAACCGGATTGCTCAAGTTTGGTTGGCTTTGGAGTCTCCGGCTGGAATTGTGATCGCTGGGCGGTATGGATCGGTGCTGGTGAAACAAATGTGTTGATGGAGGTAGCTGGGTTTTTAAGCTGGTTGGGGGAGTAGGATTTGATGTGGGTTTCATCGGTTTTTGTGTCTCGGATATGGCAGATGAGTTGTTTTGGGGGTGGGATTAAAGGATAATCCGTGTCACACGCATGTTCATTATCGTTAGCGCGGACCAATTGCAATAAAAAAAAATTTAATATTTTATTAAATTCATCAAAAAATTATTATTTTGATTCTCTCTCTCTCTCTCTCTCTCTCTGAGTGAGAGGGAGAGAGAGAGAGAGAGAAAGAGAGAGAGGGAGTCTCACTATTTCCACTCCAAATCTACATTCTCCCACTCCATCTTTTTGCTAAAACAGTTTACTACCCTTGAAACTTACTTTTCACATATTTGTCTTCATCTCACTTCAACTTTTATTGTTACCGACTCAATTGAGAGTACAAATTGAAGGATAAGAGATCCTATAATATTTACAAAAAAAAATGCAAATAAACAACCACATAAATAATAAATTTCCAAAAAAATTATTGATACACTTATTTATAAAAAAAATAGTTTGAACAAATATAATATTTTGTCAAAAATCTATTATTTATTTTAAAATACATAATAGTTTGAATATAAGCAAAACTAATATTCTGGTAAATAATTTTTAAATATTTTGAAAATACATAATATAAGGGAAAAAATTATTATTATTTTTTATAGAAATGGAAGTTAATCAAAAAACGGTTTTTAAATACGTAATATTTTGGAAATATAAAACATAATGTTTTGAATATAAAAATCCTGGTATTTAGGAAAAGAATTTTTTTAATATTATGAAAATATAAAAAATCACAAAAGTCAGCTTTTATTTAAAAAATCATTCGGTTGTTGATAAAAAATTATTATTATTATTATTATTATTATTATTATTATTATTATTATTATTATTATTATCATTGAAACAAGCGTTAATAAAAGGGGTCAATTATTTAATAGTCCCCACTATAAATATATATTTTTTAAAAATGACACATATTTTTAGTTTAACCCATTTAGTCCCTCAAGCACTCGATATTCTCTTATTTTTAGAGGTCCGCGCCAGCGGCACTCCGTTTCCAAAATATGTGGCAAAGGACTTTTTGAGGCAAAATAAAAAGGCTTGGACTAAATGAGTATTAAAAAATGTTTGAGGGACTATTTGGTATATGTCCCTAATAAAAAATCTGCTTTGTTATTTATATAAAAAATGGACTTCATTTTTATACAGAAAAACTAGACGAAACTTTTATTATAAAACATAATTTTTTCATAAAATTGTATTTTTTTGTAAAAACCTAAGTTGTGATTTTGATAAATTATTATTTTTTGCATTTTACACGTTAATACATGACACGACACGAATAGCGTGATTTATAATTTTGACACCAAAATGAATACAATATGACACGAATAATTTGTTGTGAGTGACACAATATGAAATTCATAAGTTTACTCATGTTATTCATATCATGTTGTATTTAATGTGGTGTGAAAATTATAAATCACGCTATTTGTGCCATGTCGCGTATTAAAGTATAAAATACAAAATTAGTAAGGTGTCAAAGTCACAACTTATTTTTTTTACAAAAAAACACAGTTTTAAAAAAAATTAAGTTTTATAAGAAATTGTAAAAAATAAAAGTTTTAAAAATATAGTTTATAATAAAAGTTCGGAGCATTTTTTCTTTAAAAAAATGTTGTCCGTTATTTTTGTTTCATATAATTATTGTCAACATTTTTTTGATAAAAAGAATTTCAAGAAGCATTTTTTTGATAAATAAATGTATTAATAATTTTTTTTGGAAATTTATTATTTATGTGATTGTTTATTTACATTTTTTATAAACATTAAAGAATCTCTTGTCCTTTAATTTATACTTTCAATTGAGTTGGTAGCAATAAAAGTTGAAGTGAGGTGAAGACAAATATGTGAAAAGTAAATTTTAAGTGTATAGTTTTTTAACAAAAAGATGGAGGGAAGAAATGTAGAGTTGGAGCAAGGATAGTGGAACTCTCTCTCTCTCTCTCTCTCTCTCTCTCTCTCTCTCTCTCTATATATATATATATATATATATATATATATATATATATTAATGATCTTGTATAGGGGTGTGTTTCGGCTGGATCGGATCGGAATATGGGTGTTCGAAAAAATTTCCAAAAATTTCGGAATTTAAAAATCCTTTCCAATTCGGAAAAAATAAAAATCGGAAAATCATTTTTTTTTCCTATTCGGCTAATTCGGATTTCTTGGAATATTCGGAAATTTCGAAAATTTTATAATTCGGAAAAATCTCGGAATATTCGGAATTATCTGTTATAATATTTTCGGAAAATATTGGAAATGTAATTTTTGAGAAGGATATTTTTAAAATAAAAATAAAACACTCCACATTAGTGTTATAAATCAGAATGGACAATCATAATGGAAGTAACAACCAAAGAAATGGAAGAAATTAAAGTTAACAACTATTGGAACGAACAGTTGTGTAGTTATACATCAAATAAAACACTCCATTTTTTTCTTTCTGTACACACCATCGAGATGGTGTACTGAATACTTTTTCACCCACAAATGTGGGGTTAGTAAATATGCGATTTCTTAACAGGTAAAAGGGGTTTGAATAAGAGTACTCAAAAATAATAAAGCCAAATCCCCTCCCAGAATAAAAAATGGATAATAAAGTACAGATACAAATAACAACGAAATAGGCATACAAACAACAGCTCAATGGGTGTATATATAACAACATTTCAACAGCTAAATAAATGGGTATACCTAGAGATGATATTGTTCAAAAGCACGAAATGGTGGAACAGAGCTATAATTATATTAGTGACATTCATTTTTTCCCCACAAAATAGGATAACATAGGATGGTATTTTTAACCCTAACTAGATCACTCATCCATAAATGGTAGCACTCATCCATCCTATGTTAGCACTCATCCATAAATGGTGAGGGAGCAGAGCAGTAACAATCTAACATAATACAAATAGTGAGGGAGAAGATTAGTAGACATGCAAAAGTTAAGAAAATCAGAGTAGAGTAGAGCAGTACAAATGGTGAGGGGGAAAAAGCTTACCCGAGCGACGGAGGAAGGAGGCAAAGCTGAGGAGTAGAGAGAGAGAACGACTGGTACTCAGAATCGTAGAGAGAGAGAGAGCCGCTAGAACTCGGAAGAGGGAAAAATGAAACCCTAAACATTAGTATTCCTCTCTCCCTCTATATATATAGTAAATTAGTAAAAATGGTAGTATAAAATTTAAATGGTACTAAAAATGTATTAAAATAAATAAAAATATTATTATTTCGGAAAATATTTTGGATAAATCGGATCGGCGTAATATTGGAAAATTCGGATCGGATATTCGGAAACTCGGAATTCATATATAATTTCCAATTCCATTCCAATTTTTTTCGGAAAATTCGGAATCGGAATATTCGAAAATCGGCAATTTTAAATGGTGCCATAATCGGAAAAATTCGGATCGGAAAACGGAAAATTCGGAAGTTCGGAAATAATTAACACCCCTAATCTTGTATGAATTAATTCGCATTTTAAAAATGTTGATCGAATATGTGTCACCTGACAGTGCATTTAAAAATTATCGTCTAAATTATAGGCACACTATCTTTCTTTTCTAGGGTCACCGCCAGGTAACACATGTTCGATCCATATTTTTAAAATATGAATTAATCTGCACAATAACAGAACTGTATGTGTATATATATATTTATATATATATATATATATATATATTGGGTTTTAAGGCATGGGACACAAGACAAACACGATAACTTGACCCGTTGCTGACCAACTTACAAACTGTGGTGTGGGGGATGGGGACCCACGTCTTCCATTGTATGGGATTTGTCACATGATGGGTAATTATGATAACTTATTGGATGCATAATAGAAGCATGTGGGGTCATGAAAACCCACACCCTCCATCTGTCTAATCAGACAGTGACTGATGTGGGTCGGTTGCACTTTTGGGGAACTACTGCTGGGGGTATGGAGCATTGGATAATTAATTCTTCCTACGTGAAAGAAAGCCTTTCCTTTTTTATTTGTGTATAGATTTTCCTAAGGGGGCTACTGTAACATTAATGATAGACTCCTACCGATTTCATGCCCATCAATCTCAATCCTTAATCTCATTAGGCATCGAAATAATCTTGATTTTTAATTTATTTTTTAAAAATAATATATTATATTTTAAAATTATAATTTGTTTTAAATTAAAATTAAAAGATAATCTATTAATTTTTTTAAAAAAAATTAGATTGATAAATAACTAAAGTTATGATTTATTTTGTTCAAAAAAATAAATTATGCATTTAGTTCAATTTTTTTTTATTTTGTTTAAAAATATCTCCAAACACTAATTTAACTAATATTATCTTATTTTTAAATGGCTACGTCAGCGGCACACATTGAGTATTTTTATGTGGATAAGAATCTTTTGGAACATAACTTTTTATTTATGTCAGCATTAAATAAACTTTACATTAAACTAATATTTAATGGATCGATTACCAAAAAGATCCTCAAATCTTTTTTAATGATAGACTCGGTCCAATTCTTTTTATTTTGTTCCAAAAAAATTTAAACACTAATTTAACTAATATTTTCTTATATTTAGAGGTTCGTGTCAGCGGCACACATTGAGTGTTTTTATATGGTGAATGGATTTTTGGAACATACTTTTTTTATTTATGTGGTGAAGGACCTTTTAATACTATACATAGTTTTTTTATTTATAAAAAAAAATATTTGTTTTAATTTTAATAATAAAAAAAACTGTTTAATTTGATGTCTTAGATTCGAGATTGATTAGTGTCTCGTGCACCTATATTCCCGAACTAACATCATTTGTTGAATGTGGGTGCGCGCCAGCGGCACTAATCAATCGCGAATCTAAGACATCAAATTAAACAAGTTATTTTTTTTTAGTAAAACTGATTTTACCAAAAAAAAAAGCTCGTACCGTTCCTTACCTAACACAATTTAATTGACATTAGATAGATAGGACATAAACTGATTTTATAAAAAAAAAAAAAAACACCCAAAAAATAGTGTTAAAAATGATTTTAACAAAAAAATATTATTACCTAAAAAAAATTATTACTGAAAAAATTAATGTCGTGCCATGTCGTGTTTTAATTAGGTCATGTCTGTATTTTATAAACAAAAAATTGCCGCATTTTATTGGATCGGATTTGGATTATTTTAATTTAGTCATGTTCGTATTTCTTTTTTTTTATATATAAAACACTTTTTTTATATAAAAAAATACAGACTTTTATAAAACCAAATAATTTTTCAATTGAAAAAAAAAACAAATAACAAAAAATCTTTTGCATGCTGTATGGATTGGGAAGGGAGGAGTCTCTTGTAATAAGTGGAAGACTGATTTATTAGGCATACGATTCGATTAGTCTGTCTATCCTGAGCCTGACTCCTCCAGATCTACGGACGCACATCTGATATAGGTGTCATTAAATGAGCTAAGAGTTTTAGATCCCAATCTTAATGGGTTGTTTGGTTGCCATGTTAAACTCCGGCTGGGGAAGGTACTTTGTGTTCCCTCTTTTAAGAGTTAAGAGAGATGCCCACTTTTCATGGGGTGTTTTGTTTCTCGAGGACTATGCAAAAATTATGTTTAACATTCACAGAGTCATAATTGTTTGCAGCTCTCGTTTAAATAGGATTTGCTCTTACTCCCTCACTCCATTAAATACCCATTTCAAAATATTGTTAGCCATACATCCCAAAGATTATGATGTCATCCCCTCCAAATTAAAATTTTAAATTTTTTTTTATCTTAAATAAATTATTTGAGTAATATCGGGTAACCCACTTAAGTATCAACAAACCCAAAAGAAGCCTTAAAAACCAATTAATGTATGCTTAGAATTCTAACCCCATCTCCAATGGGACAGTTCCAAAATATGTAAATGTACATCCTTTTAGATACATTATTTGGGTAAAAAGTGCAGTAGGACAATGTAAATTTGGCATGACAGTTGACGTCGCCGATGGGACCCATCTTGAGCGGGTAAGTCTTATGCGCCCAAATAGTCGATCGTTATCTCAGTGCTGTTAAATTATAGCCATTGTAATGTATCCGTTAATTCTTAAAATATTTATGCAATTGCCCCTATAAATACAATACCTCTTATCTCTTATTTTTCACACTCGCAAAATTATTCCTATAAATACAAATCTATTCTTTTATCCTAAAACCATACATGTATTTTTTATAGGAAAATGCTATGTGTCCCAAGTAACTCCCTCAAATCATCTCCCAAATAGCTTTAAGTGTTATACCTTATGGTATGGGTCCCGCCAGGGCACAACTCATCAATGCTATTTGGGGGAGATTTGGGGAAGTTATTTGGTACCCATAGCACCACTCTTTTTTATATAGTCAATACTTTTTGTTTAAAAAATGTTTGCGATTCTAAGAAAATGGTGTGGCAAAACCACAAAACCAAATCAAAATCCACCCCCCACCGCATTTGCCAATCGTGTATCGAAATTATTTTCGGTTGCATGACGATTATACACCGCATGCGAGAGACACGATTGTTGATCCTAATGCACATTTAAATGACAATCCAAGGTCCGATAGACGTGTATGCTGAGTTACTCCAAATTTCGGTAGTGCGAGAGGCCATGGTGAATTTCGATTTCAGTCATTTATTCAACGAAACTTTTCCTAACTCGGACAATCAAATGACCGGAACACTGATAAGCAAGTGATCAGAGATAACATATACATTCCATCTACCGGGTGTGGAGTTAGGGATTATCCCTTATGATTTTTTGCATTTATCCGGTAATATTTCAATAATAATGCTACGCACTATATTTATTTTTATTAATTATTGTTGAAACTTTCAATATTTAATACTTCTTAACTTACTTTGTTTTAGGAATTCCAATTGGAATCCATCCAATTTTGCCTAGCTTTCCAACATCTAGTCCTTATAATATGGAGAAAATATTTGAACTATATTTTTATGAAATAGGCCGCCCAAACTACAAAGAACGAAATATTTCTTGCAAAAAGATAAAAGCGTACATGTTGAATTGGTGTGAACAAGCTCCGGAGCATAGATTAGCGAGCGCAGAATAAATCGCTAGAGCTTTTATTGTTTTTGTGCTAAACTCCATATTTTTTTTGACGGGCCATAATTTTGTGTTTGTGGATTGGACAACTTATTTACACGATCTGAATGACATGGCTGCTAAGGATTGGGGTTCTGCCATTTTAGCACGTGTTTACTATGCCCTTGATGCATGCACTACAAATGCGCAGAAAACAGTAAATTATTTCTGGCAACTTATAGAGGTATGGTCTTTTCGAATTGAACACTTTAATCACGTCTATAAAATTTATATGTATTTTATTTTGTGAATATACCAATTATTAATGAGTTGTTATTTATACCGGCAATACTTCGGCTATGAGTACCTCCGCACGATGTATGCCATATTACACGATGATGCGGTGGAAAGATGGTCATGTATGCTACGATGGGTGACCAATCAACGTGGTGCTCTAATGGGACAAATGAGGTTTAAAAGTTCGGCCATGCAGGAGCAACTAGAAATTCGCTCCCACGAGTCTATTATATGGCAACCTTTTATAGGATTCGCAGAAAACCAGTTTGATGTCGTTAGAGTTGCTCACGATTTAGCTGAGAGACGGTTTATGCTTTTCGATTCCAAGTTAGGTGGGACTTCGTATCTCGGAGATCGCTGCTACCGTCAAATGACAAGTATCATTGCTATTCTCGAAAACCCATCGCATCATATAACATTCATTCCTAGACACATATATAGGCAACAAATAGGCAATTAGCAACTTGCATTTGCTCGTATCATGAAGGAGGAATGGTTGACATACAAGAAGATTGTGAGTAAGGGTGCAATATTACCCATACTATTTCGATGGAAAAACCATGACGAGGTGGGGGTTGCCTCAATTGCACCCTTTGATTTACGGGTATGCATCGCACCGACATATAGATGGGCGGCTCCTCATATGTACAATACATAGGGACAATCTTCATCGTCAAATCTTATACCATTATCAAAGGAGTTTGAAGTTGCAGATTTAAGTTTGAATGTCACAACAGTCATTTAACTAAATCCCCCAAGCATAAAAAATAACTTAGCACCTGGAGAATTTTACTCAAACTCACAATGGCATGATATGTTTTTTTAGATAGGACTACATCAAGAAAATAAAATCTAAAACGTTATAATGGGAGCTTATGTGGCAGAGGTGGTTGCGAGAGAAAGACGGACTTCAACGAAAGAAAGATGAAGAGATTGCAAATCTGAGAGGCACTGGACCAAGTTAGGGTCCCGGGCATAACCCCATTCTGAAACACACACCGCCATACATATATGGAGATGAATATCCTATTGCTTCTCCTGATATTGGCCATCCACCCTCACAAGATCCCGGAGGATTGTCTAGTCAACCATCTCGTGCCGATGACGTTTTTGAACTTTTCAACACATTTCCTTATGACCAATATCTTGGTAGGGGTCCGATGTAAAATGAAGTTTGTAATGTAGTAATTTTTTGTGATGATAAAATCTTTTTTATTGATTAATATGTTGTAACTTTATTATTGAGGGTTTGCAATGTAATTATTTATTCTTTTATTAGAGATAATATTTTCAGGTACAAACACCATACTGAAAGATAAAATTACTTAGATTATATGTTCCAACGCCTAGGTCGAACATAGTAGACATATTAAACACATAAAAAAGAAAGTTACGTATTAAATACTTTGTAGTTTCCTGGTCAACCACGGATCGCTCTCAACATATCGTATCCCCATCACCCATCAATATGTTTGGTAGATGTTGTACAAAATTCATGTCGGAATCGTCCATTTTATAGTTCGAAAGTTTCGTATTTTTCAAATTTTTACAATGCCAGCGGAGTAATATTTTTTCCATCTGTTCAATTTCTCGTTGTATTAGACGGATTCATTTCTCACCGTCTTTAGTTGAATCTTTATAATATTTTGCAGATTTTTCTTATGGCACGGGTAAACCATGCCAATTATAATAGCACTCTAAATCGTAGTGTCTGTAATATAACCTAAGCCATTTCAAATGATCATCACAAGGAATATTATATTTTGTTGGTTTAACCATCTCATCACATAGGCAACATCACCCAAAGAATGTAGTGTGCATATAGGAATGTTGTCAAAACCCCTTTTCTCCCCAAACCAGCTCCCTCCATGGGGTTCTTCGTAGATTCCTAGGTTAGTTAAAACGGGTACAACTTCCTCAACATGGCTAACATCAAATGATGTTGCTGCTTTAGATTTCCACTTGACGTTAAAGGGCTCTTTATTCCCGAATACTATGTTTAGGTTGAAGTAATCCCATCGCCCTCTACTTGGGTTATAATCATTAGTCTGTTTATGGCTTACCATTTGATAGTGTGTGAAATGACATTACAGTCTAATTTATACTAGTATTAGACTTGCACTCTTGAATCGCATGCGTCTATGAAAACCTATTGGGCGACTCTTTTTTTACCGTCCAAGTCTGAGTGGTCACATCATCTTTATTATTGGTACTAATAAAAGTTGGACGTGACTATGTAGCTATAGTCTGCAAACTTATTTGACGGGTCTTTTATTACCGTCCTACCCGGGGTGGGTCTTCTTTTACCATCAAAGTTTGAGTGGTCACATCATTTTTATTATTCAGACTGATAACAGTTGTGTGGACCTATTATTACCGTCTGAGTCTAAGTGGGTCTTTTTTAACCGTCCTAGTTTGTAATGTAATAATTGTTATTGAGAGTTTCCAATGTAATAAATAGTTCTTTTATTATTGATACTAAATTATGGTACAAACACTCATACTCGAAGACAAGATTACTAGGATTATATGTTCAAACGCTTAGGTCGAACCTAGTAGAAGTACAACAGAATGGTTTTCCATTGCACACTAAACAATTAGGTAAGTAAGATCGTTGCATATCGAAATCAACATATTCTTTGTTATAATTTGATATATTTGGTTCGTACTCTTCCCCATCATTTTTATATATGCATTTCGAAAAGTAATCATAACCTCAATTGGTGTAATCGAAATATCGTTATCCAATGCTAACGCAGAGTCGTTATAAATGTTAATTAATTGTTGCTGAATGTGACGCCCTGATAGCATCGCGCATTGTGCTTTGTGATAATGTTATAAGAGCCTCCGCATCTGCTATATATCTTCTTCCAATAAATCAAGACAAAAGAACTCCGCTTCTTCAGGATACGATATTGGCCAAAGTACAGTAGCCCAATTTTTCGGCACGGGTATGTGATGGTAATGGAAAAGCACCTCTAGTCGCACCTTTCATCATATTTATCTGGCCAGGTCAGGTATTCCCAAGGATACTTAACTCCCTCTTCATGTTCCAAACTGGGAGAGATTATGAATGTATGACCAAAGTCATTAAGAAAATGTCGCGAGGTATCAATCGAATAAGTTTGAAAAATTACTTTCTTCCCATACCAATAGTTACCGGCAATATTCGTGTATGATCCATTGTAAATGGATGAATTATAGGGAGATGAAGCCATCTTTATAATTTAATACAAGGGTAGATAACAAATTATACATTCTGAAATATTTATAGGTGATTTGCAACCTTCCAAGTAATTGGTTCTGCAAGTAACAGTGGCTATAATTCATTCTGCAAACGTACTGGGCGGTTACTATTTTACCTGCGAATGCTGAGTGGTCACATCATCTAAATATTTTTATATTTTAAAATATCCATTTTCATGTATTGGATAATATGCCGAGTGGTCACATCATCTAAATTTGTTTCCTTATTAACAAGTATTGGTTAATATTTTATGACATTAATAAGGAACAACAAAAACATACAATACTTTATTATGATACTGACGGGGTACAAGCTCCGCAGTTTATAATTTGTTATGAAACTTGTCAGTAAGAACAAAAAGAATGAATAATTTATTCATAAATTATCCATCGGAAGGCATGGAATAGGTAACAAGGTTCGTTGCGTAATGCCCGACCACATGGATAATAGTTACAAAACCTTTCCCACGCATCTTCCTCAGAAATGACCAACATGTAAGTTTCTTCATCCCACCCACAACAAGCAACCCTTATAGATTTCTCGTATAAGTCAAACTTCATTTTGCGTGTGAACCAACGTATACGAATATCGTTTGATATCCTCCCTTTATTAATGTTAGGCGGTGTCACCCAACATCGCTCGACATTTGCAAAAATTCTTGACGATACTCGATAGTGGGTACTGAAAGGTAAATCAGAGTTGGTTATGAAGTTAAGTAGTTGAAAGTCTTCATGTATTAGCCATGGTTGTGAATCCATTACACAAAAGAAGTAGATATAATGATTTTTTATTTAAGTCATATTTATATATCTTCCAAATATAGGTGGCCATAATTAAGTTTGCAAATCTGCTGGGTGGATCTTATTTTACCATCCAATAAAGATGAGTGGTCACATCATCTTTATTATCCAACTGATAATTTATAGATGTCACTGTGCAGCTTCAGTTTAAAAACCTAGTGGTTGGGTCTTATTTTACCATCCAACTACCAGTGGTCACATGATCTTTATTATTCGAACTGATAATTTGTAGACATCACTGTGTAACTTCAGTCTAAAAACCTAGTGGTCGGATCTTATTTTACCGTCCAAGTACCAGTGGTCACATCATCTTTATTACTCGGATTGATAATTTGTAGACATCATTATGCAGCTTCAGTCTAAAAACCTAGTGGCCTAGTTTTATTTTACCATCCAAGTACCAGTGGTCACATCATCTTTATTATTCAGACTGATAAAAGCTGGACGTGATTTTGCAAGTAAAGTCTGCAAACCTGCTGGGTTGGCCTTTAATTACCGTCCTAGTTCGAGTGGTCACACCAACGTTATTATAAAGACTGATATAATTCAGACGTGATTGTGCAGCTACAGTCTGCAAACCTCTTAGGCGGGTCTTCTTTTACCGTCTAAGTGCGAGTGGTCACTTCGTCTTTATTATTCAGACAGATAAAAGTTGGAGGTGATTGTAAAGCTTTAAAACTATAAATATACCACGTAGATAGATATTAAGCATAACAACTACTACTCTTAAGATAAAAATATTTCACAAGTCCATAAAAAGAATGTAGTAGCGCAAATCGCCCAAGCTTATGATCTCAACTCATATAATGAAGCCGCCGCGATCCCCAAAAGATTGCAAAGTGTAACCTATTAATCATCCTTACTGCATAGTAGTAGGGAAATACATGAGCGAAGAACGATGGCCCTCGATAGAGAGACGAATCATCGTAATTTATGGAGAGACTATAATTAGGAGAACTCGACTTATCCTGAAGGAATGTTTAGGCATCGGTTCAGGATGAAGAAGGAAAGATTCAATCATATTTTTGAAGCCGTCTATGAAAAAGATTCATATTTAATCCAGAAAGCCGATTGTGTTGGACGAATGGGATTAATCTTGCACCAGAAGATTGTTTGTGCACTTCGAATGTTGGCGTACAGTGGATGTGGGGATTTACAAGATGAATACTTGAAAATTGTCGAGACAATGGTGATTAAGACATTAAAACGTTTATGTAAGGCTTTAGTGAAGGTGTTTATCCCGGAGTATTGCTACAGGTCTACAGTCGAAGATATTTCCCTCATATAGCTTGAGACTGAGCAACGTGGTTTCCCCATGATGATTGGGAGCATTGACTGCATGCACTGGGAATGGAATAACTATCCACATGCATGAAAAGCACAATATCAAGGTGATTTCCATGCCGCCACTATAATTTTAGAGGCTGTGGAATCTAATGATATTTGGATTTGGCATGCGTTCTTTGGAATGCCTGGTGCATGTAATGATTTGAATGTTCTGACCAAATCTCACATGTTTGAAGAACTTCTCGAAGGAATCGTACCCGTATGCACTTAAAAGTAAATGAAAACACGTATGACATGGGGTACTACCTTGCAGGTGGTATTTATACACCCCACGCAATTATTGTCAAGAGTTTCAAAAGACTAGTCACTCAAAAATAGAGGGTGCTCACACGAGCTCAGGAAGGAGCCCAAAAAGATGTGGAAAGGACGTTTGGCATCTTGCAACAATAGTTCCATTTGATTAGAAACACTAAGAAATTTTTGAGAATATAAAGACTTACGTGTAATTATGAAAGCTTATGTCATATTACACAATATGATTGTCGAGGAGGAGTTGCAGAACGGGAGTTGGCGAGATGACCTGCCCTTTTGTGAGCCACCACCCTACTTAAGCAGGCAAAGTCTCGTTGTCCACTTTTTAGTACCAGGTGTGGGAGGCGAAGATGTGGAACAAGGATGCTCATAACCAGTTACGTGACGACCTTATGGAACACATTTGGAATCGTCATGCAAAATCATCATCTTGATTATAATTTCAATTTTATCCATGTACCCAATCTGTCCATGTACACAATTTTATTCGTGCCATATAGCATTTGGTTAATTAAATATAGTCATTAAAAAACATTGGTCAAGAATTTAATGATTAATAAAATTGCATTACATAAATAACCATATAAATCTATTTATTAATTGTGAGAAGTTCCGATATGCTTAAGACCGACGATGCATTATCTCATTCATTCGCATCTCATGAAAGGCACGTTGTTGGAGCGTGAAGTTACTTGTATCCATGTACATAATTCGATATTTGTCACGTTGGAGTTCAGATTCATCACGTCGGACTTGAGCTTCGTACTCTTTGTTGCGAATTAAAATTAAACCATCAATCTTGTCATTTAGATTTCTTTTGATTGTTTGGGATTCTGTAGAATTTTTGTTATAAAGTGTGCTGAATTCGTCAGAGTTCTTTAAAAGGACCGTGTGTGTAGCCGTTGTTGGTGGCCACTCATTTCTTCCCTTTATGTTTCACAGATTTACATCCTTCCGGTCTCTTCAGAGCATTATTGAATTCCTTTGTTTCGCTGTCGTTCGAATCAAGCAGGCTCTCATTATTTTGCTCATCGGTATATTGTGAACCCATGGTTGACATGGAATATGCTGGCAACTCCTTGAGCACCTCATAGCAGTGGTCGTATCAGAATTTATGATCCGCTTTGCTTCGAAAGTTATCACTAGCTCATTGGAGCTATATAAAAAAAAATCGCATCAGTGTTGTAAAATTATGAATGTAAGTATAAATAATAAACTAAATGGAAATTAATTGTAATTACCCACATAACCTCCGTCGTGCCGCTATCTTTCCCACTTTCGTATGCTTGGGACAACTTCGCCACATACAACAAACACTCTCTATTTATTGTTCAAAATTTTCCCTCCAACACATTTTCGATGTATTTGTAAATAACACCCTCGCTAGTGTTATATTCGTTAGTAATTTTTTCTCACAAGGTTGAACCGGATTGGTTAATCCCCATAGCACCATCTATAAAATATTTTACATACGCCACACAGAGCAATACCTCGTCATGTGAATCGAAATTTGGTATCCAACTCGAATTGGGCGGAGTACTTTGAGAAGCAGAATCTATAGAATTAATTTGAATGGATGAAAATTTGTGTTTGTATTAAAGTACTTGGGGAGTGAAATGATGAAAAATAGTGTTAGTGTTGAAGTATTTGTGGAGTCTAATGTATATATACAAAAATATAGAGTCGTTGTATATATATATATATATATATATATATATATATATATATGTGTGTGTGTGTGTGTGTGTGTGTGTGGCCATTACATTCCTACCGTTATGCGAATAATTTTTTTTCTTCATAAAAGAGCCTTGGGCGGGGAAGGGTCGCATGCCCACAGTCTGGGCGGGCAAGGCTCAGCCGCCCAGCTATGGGCCGCACCGTTTACACAATGTGTAGCGACAATGTAAATATACATTGCCCTTACACTTTCTCTCTCCAAATGTGCACATTTCATTACCCACTATGAGCCAAGAAGAGCTAAATGTGCACATTTATCTCTCCCACTAGGTATGGACTAATGAGTTTATTTCTCACATTTGAAGTACTACCCAAAATCACTCATTATAAATATAATGTGAGAGTTAAGAACTAAATGTATTTAGTATATTAATTCTTTAATTGAATATTTGTTCCAACTCACATTGTACTTAGAACATCCGTAGCGGTGGAGGTAGAATACAAAGGTTTTAGTAAATTTATAAAAGGGTTCACCTGTAATAGATGGTTGAATCGAAAAAAAAATGGAAATAAATTTGTAGTCATTCTCCAAACTTAGAGAACGCCGACAGATTCTTTAAATGTTTCTACGAACTATATTAGTTCGTATCATACAAATTTCATAGTAACATAATTTTTACTTAATACGATTAAATAATATTCATAGAATTTCTTACGAACTAATGTTGTTCGTAAAAAATATTTTTTTATTTCTACGAAAAATATTATTTTGTAAAAATGTCCTTTTTATTTCTTACGAAAAAGATTTGTTTGTAAAAATGTGGGTTACAAATTTTTTTCTCTTCACCATTGCAGAGCTTATCAGTAAGGAAAGGTAAAAGTGCCTTTTCGTTTTGTAAATTTAGCTTTTTAGAGCATCCACCGCTATGTATGATCTTAGAATAATATAGGGTAGTTCATCTGGTTGAGAGCAACTCCTATAAGGTAGGTAATCTACAGTATTTGCTGGAATAGAGAGAGAACTCCAACCAGTTATTAGTATACATACTATATTTCCCTTAATTGCACTATTTTGAGACAACATCATCCCTTGTTTTCTCACTACACCAGGAACTATTGCAGGAGTTTGCTGCAAGTGTGCTCATCTTCGTGTGGTTGTATAATAAACACTTGACAACGAGCATTGTCAAACATATTTGTGGTTTACAAACCTAAACCATTAAAATTGAGAATGTAATAAATAATTAAGCTGTGTGCATAATTATTAGGTGGAAGATTTTTTCATTGTGATGTAAGTTTGGCATATTTATTTCTATCTAGAAATAACATTCAAAATCAATTGAATGCTCCACGTGACCTCAAAACAACGTGAGACAGAGAAGATATAACAGTGTCATTTTGCTATACCAATTCGGGGATTTGTGCTCTCTAGAGTTACTCCATATAAGCAAATTCAAGAGAAAAATTCTCCTAAAATTTCTTGTTCAGGAGCATCGTAGTTATGCTTAGGAAGACAGACTAGCCACCTCCTGAAGAACACTCACGCAGTTGAAATGCTGTGGGGACTTTGTTATTTTTTTTTAAATCTTTGACTAGTTTCAATGGTTAAATTCAATTCATTTTGAGAAATTGAAACAAGAAGCCATAATATTAAACGAAATATACACATATGCATGATAATCATAATACTTATCAAGCATAAAAAATAAATGTTTAGGACACATCGTTGATATTAAAAAGAAAAAAATCATTAAAATAAACTATGGGGCGTTATCCTGGATACCGTGGCGCGATCTACGCTGTCTTGAGTGAGATGATGACTTCGACTCGTCAGGAGTGTTGTCTTCCACCTCGGACATTTGTTGAAGGACATCACGCTCCATCCAGATCGCATCATGGTTGATATGCAACACATCAAAATTTTACGTAGTTTGCTTCAGTATGCCTTACATATATTGGAGATGGTGGTGTGAATCCTGTATTTGGAGGTACAACGCTTCTCACAAACTACGATTGATTAAGACATTTTTACTCATGCAGCTCTGATATTTGTCATGCATTAATGACAAAAATAATAAACATCAAAATACTAAGAAAGTATGAAAAATAAAGCGCTCAACCAAACATGAAATATAGGGCATCCTATAATTGGTACACATCTGGCATATTACCGAAGGAGACATCTTGAGGATACTAGGTCAAATGGACTTAATCCTCAATCCCATGCACACTCACAACACGTTCTATCTAGTTACCCTCTCCAACATGATGCGGATGTGGTGTGGTTATCAGGCATCTTCTCGATGCGTAGTGAGGCTTGTCAGTGTACGGGATCTTTAGTTATGGTTATATGGTATTAGCATGAATGAAATCGATCTTAACCACTCTGTATACCATTGTTACCAATGATCATTTCCCGTACGTCCTCCACCATGTGTCATAGTGTAAGTTCATATCTACTTAGGCGATGGAAGCGGGCCATCAGATGGGGGCTCAATGGCATGTAATCAACTCCGACTGCATGTGATGACATGTCATATCATACCACGAGGGAGTATAGATTGGGATTCATGCTATAAAAAAACGTTAATTCCCTAAGAATTTTAATTGATAACGTTTGAGAAAGTAATCCAAAAGAACTAGATTCAAAGATGAATCTAGGGCTTATATCACGATTCCTTTGCGGATCTTATAGTTGCTTCGATATTGAAGTGATGGAGATGACTGTGTTGTTGAATTTATCTATTCTCCAAATCCTTTCTAAAATGTGTTATAGGACTTATATCTTCTTGAATATGATCCACCCAAAGAAACCCATGTGTTTGGGCACTTTCGGAGATGAAGTCTTCCTGAAATATGAGAGAAATCACTTTTTCTCTCATCTCTCCTTCATAAAAACGTGAATAGTGTTTGTCCTCTCTCCTTCTAATCCTTGATAATGTCTCATGCAACTTAAAACCATTCATTGACCAATATATATAGGTACATGAAGTAGGCTTGGGCCAAACAGGGGCTTCAAAGAGTTCTGTTCTTGCAATTTAATAAATGGACTATACTAGGGACCCAAGACTAATAATTAAATTGGCTTCCTAATAAAAATATAAGAATATCGTATTACTTAACCTAATATATATTTTTTATCCATTTATGTTTATAATGAAAAAATAAAGAATTTAAAGAGAGAGAAGGATTTTTTAACCTTATTTGGAGATTTTAGGCTTGATCTTGATCTTTGATGAGCTCACTTGAATGTTGAGATGAATGTTGGATGAGAAAGAATGAGATTTTGCTAAATTGGGTATGAAAAGGATTGGAATGAAAGAGGTAAAGGAATTTCACATAAGGAAACTTCATTGATTGCAAGAAAATGTTACTAAGATCACTCATATTGATGGATCTGAGGTGTGCCTTGGGAGTGAGGTCATGACCTCTGTTTATAGGGTAAGGGGGTGCTTATAGGCATAAACCTAGCCCTACTAATCGGCAGGTAACCCTAGGCACACTACCGATAGGCAGAAAAATGGACCTACCAATTGACGGTCTCGTGCAGATTTTTTCGAAAAAATAATCATCGAACGCAATCCATTTATCCAAATCGTGCACGGGGCATACCATTAAAAAGATATTTCAGAGACCTTCAAGAGTCCTTTGCACCGCTCCTGGAACAAGGAGTTGATTTTGGGTCAAATGAGGCTCGAAAGCACTCGTCGGTCCTTTAGATGGGAGATTGTCAGACGAAAATGGATCATTCGTCCAAACTGTAAGTTAGAATCGCACAAGGGACAGATTATCGGAAAGGTTATGCGAGGTACTTCGACATTTCAAAGATTGTCTCCTTTTAGAGTAAAGCGAGTCGTTCACCAGTACCGTGAGGCTGATTCATGCACGGGGACCGTTGGAAAGTGTATTCAGTTCCCTTAAAACATTTATTCAGTATTGTTCGAGATGCAGAGTTGATCTTGGTAAAACGGAGCCCGATGGCCTTTAGATCATTTTTTAGGAAAAATGAATCGTTCATCCAAACAGTTATGCTATTTCGTGCACCTTTCAGTTATCTTTGATGATTCAAAGAGATTTTGCACTGAAGATGGAGTTTGCTGGGGTCAAATCGGGGCCTGATAGTGCCCGATTGCCTTTAGATCGATTTTCGGTGGTAAAATGGTATATTCTTCTAAACCGTTATATAGATTAGCCTACAGGGTAGACCGTTGGAAAGGGAATTCAGAGCCCTTCGAAGATTCATTGATCTTTATCTTTGAAGATAGATTTAACCAGAGTCAAACGGAACTCGAGAGCGCCCGATGGACTCTAGATCGGTACTCGAAGTATGACCTAGGGTTGGTAGTGAAATGGGGAGGTGATAGGGACCTAAGGAGAGAATTAGGGGTCCTAGAATGTGGTGTCTATAGTGATGAATTGAGACATTGTGATTCGTATAAAAAACTACTCCAAGATGTGAATCCTTAGAAATCGAGTTAAAGGGAAGAAGACAAATCTCGTGTAAAATAAATCTGGGCAGATTAGTTGGTTCATCCAGGGGTGAACTAGTTCGCCCCCTGGACCAAATCGGTTCGAATTATGGGGGTCCGAGCACGGGGTTCGCCGTTGGATCCGGGTGATTTTTATGAGTTCACGTGAGTTGACGGAACCATGTTTGGACAATTGTAAAATTAATTAAAAATGGGAATGTGGTGATGCTAATAAAGGGAGTAAATTAAATTAACTAGTTAGTTAATTGTGATATTCAATTAGTGGTCATATAAGAATTAAATGGGGATCAATTATTAAATGAGGATTATTATAGGAGGCGTCTAGGCGGCAGCTAGGGGTAATTTATGTAGTAATTACCGAAACGAATTTACTAGACGATTAAAGTATAATTTGGAGGAGGTAGGCTTTAATAATTAACTAGATGGCTAATTGTATATTATACAGAAAAGGAAGTTAATGATTTACATGATGGTTTATTATTAACTAAGGTTAACAACGGGTAATCTTTATCGGGCAGCTATTCGGTAATTATTAGAATAATTGCCTTTACATATGATAATATGTATTTATATTTTGTGTGTGACATACCTAGGTTTGCGGGCTGTCCTATTGGTTCGGGGTTGCGTGAGTTTGGGGCCGTAGCATGGGTCGGCACAATTGGGCTAGATGTTGTGTAGGTCATTTTTGTTGGTACTAAATAGCAACACCATCTACGAGAGGTAGGTGTAGATGCTGGGATCCTTTATCACCACGGGGTATGGGTCGTGAACTAGTGTAGTGCGTAGGGACCGCCCTAGTTCCTTGTGATTTTTTTATCCATTTTAGATAAGAGACTCCTACGGACTCACCGATAGAGCACGAACGAAACACTATGGCTAAATTCCTTAGTGTCACATATATAATGACATATATGAAACAATTTGAAATAATTGAAAGGATCCCTAAGTCTAATGTGGTGGACTAAAAATACAAACCTAATACTACGTATTATGAATGATATTAGATGTTATCTCTTTATGAATGTCAAGCTCCATCTTCAGTGTATTGTGTCTGACCAACCTTTACGTGAGAAAATGAGGGTTGTTACATTACATCTGCTTAGATGGGGGTATGGATGACGATTAACGGGTTTGGATTTTTCATGGAAAAATATATCATCCCGTTGTCTCAGAACAATCTCCACTACAACCGTCAAGTAGATCAATGTTGGAAGGATAGGAGGATACCTATGTAGATCTTGATATATTAGATGACCTAATAGACTATGCTTACTAAGTTCATATCGTGGAAGACAATGAGGATTCTGATCAGGAAGATAATGAATTATGTGGTGGTGGTTCTATTTTTACTAACAGTGTTAGCATAAACCTTGATGATAACTACCTTAGTTTGAAAGTCAAATCGACCCAACCATTATACCCAAATTTTGACAAACATCAAACATTTTTGCATGCCATGGTTATTTTGCATATTTTGAAGAGTCGTTTTGATTTATCTAGAAATAGCTTGACTAGAATTCTGAATTGGATAAAACGTTTTCTCGCTAAAGAAAATACACTTTCAAATAACTATCCAAGTATAAAGAACAGTTTGGAACGTTTGGTAATGAAGTAGAAATCAATTCATGCTTCCAAGTATGATTGTATACTATACCAAAAGGAGTACAAAAATCTTGATCATTGTCCGGCATGTGGGGAATCTAGATTTGTGATAGAGCATGGTTTTAATTACAAGAGAGGTGCACTTTCAAAAGTGCCTAAAAAGTATTGAAATACCTCCCCAGTGGTCCCAAGTTGAATAGATTTTTTACAATATAATGGATAGCGAAAGTAATGACGTGTCACGCTAGGGCCTAAATAGATGATAATCTCACGTGTCATTCTATGGCGTCAACCATTTGGAAAGTAATAAATTTTAATTACCCAGATTTTGTCAATGAACATCGTAATATTCCTTTGGTGATATCAACAGATGGGTTTAATCTATTTGGCACTCTAAGAACCAATCAATGTGTATAACCCATGATCTTAGCACCCTTAAATCTCCCTCATTCATTATGCATGAGACACGAATTTTCTATATTCTCTTTATTGATACTTCATCCAACAACACCAAGTGATGACATTCATTTCTACTTGGAACCATTGGTAGAAGAATTGAATGAATTGTGGATAGAGGGTGTGAAAGCATTTGACTATAAAAAATAAGAAGAGTTCACATTAAAAGCTATGTTGATCTGGGAAATTCATGATCTTCTAGCTTATGGGACTTTATCGGGTTATAATGTTCACAGTTACTTTCACTGTCCCATATTTATAATTAAGAATGGACCTCAACATCTCAAGGATAGTGGAAAAATTATATATCATTATCGCAGGAGATTATTGCCTTTCGATCACATGTTTATATTTGATAAAGGCTCTAATTGTTTGACAAGTGGGTTCGAACATAAGCTACCCCTAAGAAAGCTTTCATGTTCATAAATCGAAAGGAGGTCTTAAAAATGTGGAGCTAATGTGCCGGGAATGAATCTTAAATTAAAAAATGATAACCATAAAAAGACCGTTATTGAGAATAAAGTTGAGAAAAAGAAGGCGTGGTCTAAGAGGTCAATATTATTCGACTTGCCGTAATAGAAGGGTAACCCACCATGAGCTAATCATTAGATATCGTGCATGCCAAGAAGAACATCATTGAACATCTTGTGGGTAAATTCTTAGGGGGGAAGTCATTCGAAGGATTGATATAAGGCATGGTGTGATCTTAAAAGTGTTGAAAATTAAATCGCAATTATGGTTGAAAGAAGATAGTATCGAAAGAACACAATCCCCCTAAGGTATATACTTTGACGAGAAAAGAAATAAAGGTTCTTTTAGACACGCTACACACTTTCAAATTTCCCTCTATTTTTCATCAAATTTGCAGAGGATTGTGAGATATGTCACACATGATTTACAAAAGTGCAAGTCTCGTGATTGGACCATGATAAAAAAATTGGTCCCTTTGTTGTTTAAGCACTGTTTCTCTAAGAATAAGGATTTTCAAAGGGTCGTTGTGAATATTAACCTCTTATTCACACTTTTGTGCGCAAAAGTAGTCACCCGAAGCACATCATTGTTGCAAAGGCAACTCCAGTTGAAGCAACTTGTGTGTCGGAGAAGTAATTCCCCCCTGCATTCTTTGTCATAAGTATTCAATTGTTGGTGAACTTATGCGATGAGGCACTTCTTTGTGTCCCAATACGATATCGTAGATGTATTTGTTTGAGAGGTTGAATGAAAATATTCAAAGACTATTCTAAGAATACGAGGTACATGTAAGGATCCGTCAAATAGGATTACATTGTTGTGGAGGCATTTGTGTTTTCTAGGGAATATATGCCCGAACCTAATATTTTAGATCTTGTAGATGAGTTCACCGATGAGGGTGGTCAAGTCACGAACAAACGAGTTAAACTAACAAGTTTACAATATGAACAAGTGACTTGCTATATGTTTGACACCCATGAAGATGAGACGAATGGATAGAGTAAGTTCGTGTTGTAATTTTACTTCATTTTGTTATCTTATATACTTGGTCACCTTCTTGATAAATTTTGTCATTCGTTGTAGAAAATATAATGCGTTTGGGCACAAAAAAAATGAAGGATGATTTCACATTCAGATAGTGCATTTAGACTTTGGGTGTCACATGAGGTAATTATTACTTCAAACGTCCCTTATTAAATGATTAATAATTACAATCTTTAAAAATTATCTTCTTAACTTATGTAATCCATAATTTGAGTTCTTGAAGATTGGTGATGCCATGTCAAGCCTTGCTCGTCTAGCCAATGGACTCAATGGCATGCCGCACAAGTATAAGAAGTATCGACTAAAAAATTATGTATTCTCATCGACGTTTTATGAGAACAATATGTTGTTACAAAATAATCTCATTTCATACAATGCTCTTGTAGTCCACCCTAGCTATCGCAGCGGTAAGGGCGAACTATGTATTATGTGGTTAGGCACACGATGCAAGGTTCGATTCCTCTTGAACATCTAATATGAAGTGAGGCATGTGTGATGGTGACTCTTGCATAGAGTCCCCCTGTTTACCTCCAGGGGGGGTCCAAATGGCTCGTAATGTCGAGGTTCAGGGTTATTAAAAAAACTATAAGGATCTTATGTATTTCAGGGCGAGTGTCAAAGAAAAAAATATCGTTGAAGCATAAATGACTTACTCTTGTGTAATTTAAAACATTTTTGAATTAAATTGCATTTATTTCAAAAGGGTTGTTTTAATATGATTGGTTAAGAGTCGAGGACAAAAATTATTGTAATCTTGATTCGAGTAACAATTTCATAATGGTAGACTTGTCCAAGATGAAGTGCAATGAGGTGTATAAATGATGAGTCATTTGTTTGTGCACATTAAAATCTCAAGAAAGTATTTTAATTGGATTATATCAATAACAAACCATGGCCAATCATTTTTCACGTGCCAAAGCGTCTAACCAGTAATGTGGATAACCTATTTTCCCCTATCGAATATCAATCTATTTGGTATGACAACCCAAACTTGAAATAATTTGTAGATAGTTTAAATGAGTATAGTTATTTGGGTGTAAAATGTATTGAGGATTCCAATTTTTAATATGTAGTTTTAAACAATATCAAACATTAATTTATTATTCGTTAACTTTAATGTTGGTTGCTATAGTAAAATATTCGTGTGAGTATTTCTATTTTATTCTTATATCCTGATTGAGTATTTTTTGATTCACTAATGA
This sequence comes from Sambucus nigra, assembly GCA_949130495.1. NCBI lineage: Eukaryota > Viridiplantae > Streptophyta > Magnoliopsida > Dipsacales > Adoxaceae > Sambucus > Sambucus nigra. The sequence continues at coordinate 434,221,203 of OX422215.1, forward strand.
AAATAAGCGGGTGGAATAGATTTATGTTATTTAAATTATTATATCCCAAATTTGAGTATTTATTTTTTATTTATGTTATATATTATGCCTATCTTTTTTATCATATGACTTCATCAGGCCATCAAATCATAGGAAATGCGACGGTGACAAGAGACCATCTAACAATAAGTCCATAAAATTTGAAAAGTATGGGAGCTTCGATAAAAATTAAATTGGTGTACATATGTGGGCATTAAAGTTATTAAAATTGGTAATTGGTCCCGGGTATGAAGATTAGGGGATAGTTCCCATGGAGCTAAAGATGGTTGTTTGGGAGGCCTTAGAGTTACGAAACTCTCAATATTTATATCAAATATTTGACTTTCATATAAGATTTTATTATTTTGTTTTTCAAATTTTTATTCATTAAATATCTTATATTATATGTTTGTTGGACATCAACAATTCAAATTTCCCGCTGAAACAGGAAATAGTGTATTGTCCGGTGTAGACAGGTAATGGAAGACATTGAAGAAGAAGTTGCATGCCCATTATTTCGGGAAGATGACCTAGAGACCTTGTTGCAATGTTGGGATACCGTCCTAGAGAAGGATCCAATCACGTTGGTCAACTCGCAAAGGTTTGTAGTTAACGAGGCATTCGAAAGATAATTATCCTTGTGTGGCTCGAGGAGGATGGTAAGTAAATTGATTTAAATTACAATTTTAGTGGTGCGTAAATTACTTTAATTTGGTCAAATTTTTCTTTAATTTGGTCACATTTTGCAGGAGTCTGGGAGTGCCCCCCCCCCCCGGGGGGGGGGGGGGAAGCTACATAGGATCGACTCCTATACAAAGATTCAGACGAAGAAGGGTAAGCCTACTAATTCGTAAGTCATTGAGACCATCGTACATTATAATTAAAATTATAGTGTCAATTTCAGAATGTTTATTAATATTCTTTTTCAAAGTTAATAACATGTTTTTATGTTATTTTAGGAGAAGATAAAGGCGGTGCACACCACTCAGAGTTATGCCGACAAGGATCTCTACGTACAAATTCACTAAGCCAAGTGATGGTCCAAGAAAGAAAAAGGCTGCAGTCGGGGTGTCAGCTCTTGGATATGAAACTCGAAATTGATGAGCTTGCTTGCAGTAATAGTGTGTTGTCATCCTAGTTCGTCACATGCATGAAATTGGAAAGTCTATAACAAATGATGGACCACATGCTTGAATGGGTCAAAAGCCCAGTCACGGATAAAGGAAAGGTTAAGGCGAAGGATAAAAGGAAAATGAAAGGAGAAGGCGGGTGAGGGGACCACTACTCTATCCCCCTCACCGAATCTGATCAACTCATCATCCCCGTATGACATGTTCTTTAACCTCAAACCAACTATCCCGAATTTATTTGAGCTAGTTAGGGAGAGAGTGTATATTCTTGACATGGTTGGAGGCAACCAAATTGTCAAGGGAGATAAGGATATGAGCATCACCCTGGGTACCATGGCGCACAACTGTACACTACAAGATTTTGAGTCTCAAGTTCGGTTTACTTAGATTATGGATGGAAAAGAGGACGAGTTATTGTGGTTGGAAAAGAAAGTCGGTGTCTGACATATTGACGACACATTGCGGGCATACATTGTTTGGACTACTTTTCTCCTTAAGGCTTATTAAGTTTTTGTAGGATGTTACATTTGATACAACTTGGTTGATGTAATTAAACTTGTGATATTTTGATGTAATTAACTTAAAAATTAATTTTGTTTGGTATAGGGAATTGTTGTATTTTTTTATTTCATTGCTATATCATATTATATTATTGATTGTCACCTTGTCATATACCAGGCATGGTCACAGTCACTTGGTCATAGTCGAAATTCGTGACCATGGTGGGAACGGTCTAAATTCATTAGCACCAAAACAAATATGTGACCAAGGGAAGGGGTGACCTAGACACGGGATTGGTCACAGTTCCATATTGTGACCATCATGGTCACATATCTAGACTATAACCGAATCATAACCATTTAGGTGGGAAAGTTGACGCCATTTTTGTCATGCGGATTGTCACAATTTTCGATCGTAACCCAATTGTAACCAATCTTATTGTAGTATAGTCATGATTTTGAACTATGAACCCTAATAGTGACGACATTTTAATTTGAATTAGTTATGGTTTGGGACCATGACCAAGTTTTATGACTCAATGGGTCATGGTTGGAGACTGCGACAATTTATGGGGACTCGTGACAATTTGATAGATAGTAAGAGAGGTCACAAGTGCAGACTGTGACCATTCTATAAATAACCCCCTAGCATTTATTTCATTTCGCTCGACATTTTTCTCTCTCTTTTGCTACTACTCTCACTCTCTGCTCATTCACCCATGCTGACACTTCTCTCTCTCTCTCTCTCTCTCTCTCTCTCTCTCTATATATATATATATATATATATATATATATATATATATATATATATTATGGAGCATGCGTGCTTCACTATTTTATAAGAGGATAAGACAATCAGGGGTGAGGATTGTTCTATCAAGGTAACATATGAAAGGTTCAGATTAAAATTGTGAAATTAAGGCAGATGAGAGACACTTCTGATCCTACGATTGAGATTATATACATGTTCAAATGTGTGCACACTATCCAACACACTTATTACTTGAATCTAAACCATGTTTTCTCTCTCTAGAATCAACCCAATTATATTACACGCAATGTAGATCCTGCCTATCTCACTCTCCATATATCTTTCTCCATATTTTCTCACTACACCAACCTCAGATACTCCCCCACTCCCACCCCACCCCTTTCTCGTTAGTTTTTTCCAGATCTAGGCTTAGGATTTTTTTTTGTTAAAGAGTTTCTCAATTGTGTTTTTTTGGGTTTAAACACACTCATATTGTTTTTTTAATTATTGTCTTGACCTTTTCTATTAGGATATATATCTAACACTACTTCAAGGACATATTTTGAGGATCTATATAGAAATTTGTCTAAAGCCCTTTTTTATTCTGATTTATATGTCTTAAAAAATGGGATATTCACGAATGCTTATGTTGAACAATGCATAATATAAAATAATGTAATGTTAGATAATCTATTGAATAGCCTATGTGTATGGAAGTATACAAAAATTCAATCTTTTTTTAATTGAAATTTTGTTTAGTGTATTTGAACTTGAACTTTTTCAGTTTATGGTAAAAAGATTTTAAATTGAACATGGTATAAATATTAGTACGTCGCGTTAACTATTTAGATCTCTCGTTGTTAATGCCAAAAATTATCCAACTACGTGGACCAATCAGAACTGAACACGTGTCCTCCTACATAACCAAAATCCTAGTCAACATATAGTAACTCTGCTGACTAACACAAGGAAGGCCGACCAATAAGACCAATGAAGAGTCATCATACCAAGGGTCGTACTACACGTGGTTTATACAACCAATTGTCATATTCATTATGTAAGGATGTAAATGCTTAAATGAATAAATGCATTCCATCCCTTGACATTTCGACCCTTGGCCTCCGGGTGACTATAAATATAATGTATCCCCTTCATCAAAGAAAAGGTTGAATAGACTCTGGGATATTCTTATTTACAAGAGTACCTAGATTTTTGTAACCTTTGAAATTAATAAAACAACAGTGGACGTAGGCTTTCTGACATAGCTGAACCACTTTAAAAACTATCTTTTTTATTTACTATTGCAATTACATAATTTATTTGTGATTATAAAATTAGATCAAGTTTAGTTTTCTACATCAACAGATTGGCGCCGTCTGTGGGAACATGTTTCTAAGTGTCGTTATCACTCTTATATACCTTTATTCAAGACAAGATGAATGACCACGTGATCAAGGGTGAAAAGCGACGTGCGTTAAGCGCCGATCGTTGTTTTTTGTTCACCGCCTCAATACAAAAACCTAAATTACGACTGCACTTGCGATACAAGTGTAGAGGTAAGTCGGGTATCGAAAATCCAGAGAGACGAGTTGCTAGAATTTATACGGTCCTAAATAAAAGTGAAAAAGGTAGTTATACAAAAAAAGGAAAAGTTGCAAAAGGGAAATATTTAATCTAGGCGAAAGAAAATAAAGCTATAAAGCGAGTAAAAACTATAGGTTGCGTCGAATATCCCTCATCCGAGTTAATTAGTGTAAAATGGTTACATGGGTCAACGAATTATTACAAATGTGTCTCATTTTGACAGTTAATTAAATCAAGGGTTGTAACACCCCTAAATTCGTATAAAAGCCTAATACGATATTGGCGTCAACAAATACCCTGGAAATTACACACGCAAGGTCGTAAGCACGGAGCATACATGATATGCCCCGTCAAATCCCCTAAGCTTAATAACTATGACAACGCACCCGAAATAGACCCGTAATAACCATCACCAAAGCCAAGGAACATTTCAACCCATAATGAGTTCAATTCGACACAACCTAGACAAACTTAGGTAGAAAGCATATTAAAAACACGGTAAAGAAAAGCGGTAAATAAACTCGATACTAGAAAGAAACTAAATGAAAGCATGTAAACTAAATTAGAAAGCAAGAATTAAAGGAAATACAACTATATTAATGGAGAGGGAAGATGAAAGTACAACTTACAAACCCTAATGGGTGTCAAACCAAGAGATGAAGAAGAAATAACTCTCAAACCCCCAAACCCTAACCTAAACTAACATAAAACGAATTCTATCTGATATTTACAACAAAATTGGTTTATATAGTAAGTGGAATTAAATTAGAAATGAAAAGGAAAAAGAAAAGAAAACGGAAAATATATGCAGAAAACAGGGGATCGATCGATCAATCCCTTTGATCGATCGATCGATGGTTGTAAAATAAGCCCACTGTCTAAGCTCGTAGGCAAAAATCTGAACGATCGATCGATCGATCCTTTTGATCGATCGATCGATCATGCAGGTCCCAGCCAAGTTCCCCCTGCTTTGGTTTCTTTATTTTTCTCTCCCGCTAAAAATTTCGTAACTCTTTCATACAGACTCGGAATCGCGCACCATTCACGGCCACGCGAAGCTTGTGAGGAGGGCTAAAACTTTCGTGAGATGATGGGCCAGGTGCCCAAACTATGAATTGATCGAATTGACCTTGAACGTGCGGTTGCATACGAAAATTATCCGGAATGCGTCCGAACTTCACACTTAGCATCCAAATACCTATAAAAGCTGAATTAACCCCTACAAAGAATGTTAACATAGAAATCCGAGGTAATCTAGTTAACGAGCATAAATATAGGGAATAAGATACCCAAGGGAGCTAAAATGCATAGGTTCGAGGGATGGAATACACAATATTTGTGTATAATCACACCCCCTAACTTACACATTTCTAGTCCCTAGCAATGAAATAGGATGAAACAAGAACTACAATCAAACCAAAAGCAGGTTACAAGTACAAAAATATGGTATAAATGCATAGGCCACTTTCACGGGCGATTTGATTGCATTTAGCATATGCAATAAGCCGTTATACCCCCAGGTTGCCCTAGTGGACGAGTGTCGTCTCGTGAGAGTTTTCAGGGATGATACCTACAAACATCACATGGTTTCCTCAAAATAAGCCCAAACTAACATGCGACAAGTCCAACATTAGCGAACAAGATTTCATACGCATTATTAGCAAAGTGAACGAATTCACACAAAAGTCCGAATCATTAACATTATAGAATGCACCTCATAGAATTGAAACCTTAAATGTCGGAGGGGAGAGAGCACATGCAAAGTGTGATTTGGTAAAAACTTATATAATCCGGATACTAAATAAAGCAAGCATATATTCAATCCTCACGGGAATTACACTAATCAAGTGAATTCACTCGAAATAGGGAGGTAACACACGGAACATGTGGGCATAAAGAGTAAATATAAATGGAAACTAGGCCGTACACATGTCACAAATGAAGAATGCTATGTATATAAAATGAAAAATTATAATCTCAATGAAAGATACCGCACATAAAAGGAGGCGAAATGCATTTTCATAGATTATCAAACTTATTTAAACCCTTAAATTGAATGCACCCTAAGATCACATAGGACTTGATAAGGTTATAATGTAGGTTTGGCTAGGGTACAAAATGAAGGATATATGTACGGATTCAAAGTGTTTTTGATGAAAACTCGGGATAATGGGAAATGCGGGGAAAATAAAAAAAATGTAAAATAACTTACATAAAAGGAATTAGATATACAAATGGGGAGAGTAATCAAAGCTTATTGAACACTATACACAACATTTACAAACTTCTTTTTCTTTTCTTTTCTTCTTTTTCTCATGTTTTCTTTTGATTTTCACATTCTCTTTTTCATCACTTTTTCACATATCTTTCTTTACTTTTCTCACTCTCATATGCCTAAATTACAACCGCAACACAACAACAACATTCAATCCCAAGTAACATTCCAAACAAAGGTATGGAAAGTGTATGTGTGGTTTAAAACTCCAATTTGGAGTTGGTATGGGATTTGGGTTATGAAATAAAAGGCTAATATTTAGGCTCAAAGGGATTGACTAGGGAAACATATAAGGTGAGGTCAAGGCTAATATGGGTGGTATAACAAAGATGGCCTATTATCATTTCCTAAAGTTTACGCAATTCTTGAGTCAAAACAATATATGAAAATCATGACCGTAACACATTTCATATATGAACTCAATTAATAAACGATCAAATGAAAGAATAGTGAGATTACCAACGACTGTAATGTTTTCAAAGAGGAAAGAATAGTATATACACTCACAAACGACGAAAGGTCCCAAGCTTACTCGGTGTAAGTATATACAATGCAACAAAATATTACCGAGTTATAAAAATCTTAAACCAAATCAATAACGCAAGAAAAGTGCATGTGCTAATGGGATTAAAGTTTAATTCATGAAGTTATTCATAATATCAATGATATGAGGACTAAAGTCTAATAACTTCTAAAATCGAGAACATGCATCATTGGGTTGTCTATTGGATCGGGTAATTATTGAAATTTATCATCGAAAACAGGGGCAAAATGCCCAAAAAAAGGAGAAAAAAGAAAGAAAATCTTTCTGAAAATTTTAAATTTTTCTAAGAAAAGCATACTTAGTAACTAACATGTGAGCAAAAACATGAACTAAATAAAGAAATGGATAGAATATCATACACCCCCGTAACTTAAAACCTGACATTGTCCTCAATATGAATTAAGAACCAAGTTAAAGAGAGAAAAAAGTGATATTACCCAAAATTGGAGCGATCCCCATAAGAACAAGTCCGAAGAATCTACAAAACAAGTTAGTACCGAGCATAGAAAAAACAAATAACAAAAAGTTAACTAATTACACTAGACTAAATTAAAAAGGAAAGAAAAGATAAAAAGAAAGAAAGAATAAAAAGCTAACTATATACATCCTATTATTTAGGCTTCCCACTAACTATACACTAGAAGTCTAAATAGTTGAGGGTCCACTATGAAAACGATTTGACTTTGGAGGTTGATCGATGTACCCTCACTCTCAAGCATGCCCTCCGAAAAATATAAATTCCGTTTGAACAACGGAAGGCATGTGTAAGGCGTAAGAAAGGAACCATCGTCAATTAAAAGTTTTGGAGGGACGATGGGGGATTTGGATTGAACGGGTGATAAAAACATGTGGGGGCCGAGAAAAGACGAATATCCTCCCAAGGATTTTGAAATTGGAATAGGAGGGGGCACACATGAAGACAAAGATGCGTTCATGGAAGGCGACTCGAGCATGTACTCCTCATCGGCGAAAAGGTTTAAAACATTAAAGTTTGAAATCGAATCATCGGGTACTTGTGACGATGTGATAACAGAGAATGAAAATGGGGAGGAAAGAAATTCAAACTCAAGAAAAGAGTCATTATCACTTGAAGATTAAGTTTCGAAGGAAATAAGATAATTTTCAATGAAATATTCTTCTTTGGGGACCAAAGAATAAATCATTTCATTGCAAATAGATATTACGTCATTTTGATCCTCACTTTCAATATCTATTACGCAATGGGCAAAGTCGACAATGATTTGTTCCAAAGTAGGCACAAAGTCCTCATTTGGTTCAAAACATTCCTCGACTTCAAAAGTCTCGGAAGAAAAATCGTCGTCGGATTCAAATAATAAATCTCAATCATGTTCCGAACAATGATTTTCTTCCCGATAACGATTTTCAAGTTTCTCATGCTCATGCAAGCCCTCGCTGAAAGTCATAGGCCGATGCGCGGATACTTGAAAATGGGAATTTTGAAAATTACCATTGGACTTAAACTTAAACTCATTAGTATAGGAATTTTGAAAACAATTGCAATTCGTTTCAAAATTCCTATTGTAAGGAATTAGAGGCCCAAAATCATTATCATCATCATCAAAATTCCAATAACCCAAGTTTTGACTTTCGTTATACTCGCCCAAAGTCATATGAGAATTTGTAAATTTTTGGGACTCTAAGTATTGACCGAAAGTCATAGGATTACGGGCAATTTGAGAATTATAACAATGATTACCAAAAGAATTGGAATAAGACATGCTTACCCCCCAAAAGGCTCAAAGTAGCGAATTTCACAAAGTAGATGCGCGCACAAAAAATTCAAGCGTTTCTTGGCGCTCAAATGTAGAAGTCCTACAAAAATGTTAGGAAAATTATTAAAATACAAAGAAAATGCTACGAAATACTAAATAAAATAAATTCAAAAACAAACTCATCCCTGACAACAGCGCCATTTTGATCAAGGGTGAAAAGCGACGCGCATCAAGCGCCGATCGTTGTTTTCTGTTCACCGCCTCAATACAAAAACATAAATTACGACTGCACTTGCGATACAAGTGTAGCGGTAAGTCGGGTATAAAAAATTCACAGAGACGAGTTGCTAGAATTTATAGGTTCCTAAATAAAAGTGAAAAAAGTAGTTATACACAAAAAGGAAAAGATGCAAAAAGTGAAATATTTAATCGAGGCGAGGGAAAATAAAGCTAGACTAATAAAGCGAGTAAAAACTATAGGTTGCGTCGAATATCCCTCATCCGAGTTAATTAGTATAAAATGGTTACATGGGTCGACGAGTTATTACAAATGCGTCTCATTTCGACAATTAATTAAATCAAGAGTTGTAACACCTCTAAATTCGCATAAAAGCTTAATACGATTTTGGCGTCAACAAATACCCCAAAAATTACGCACGCAAGGTCGTAAGCACGGAGCATACATGATATGCCCCGTCAAATCCCCTAGGTGTAATAACTAGGATAACGCACCCGAAATAGACTCGTAAACACCATCACCAAAGCCAAGCAACATGTCAACCTGGAACGAGTTCAATCTGACACAACCTAGACAAACTTAGGTAGAAAGCATATTAAAAACGCGGTAAAGAAAAGCGGTAAATAAACTCAATACTAGAAAGAAACTAAATGAATGCATGTACACTAAATTAGAAAGCAAGAATTAAAGGAAATACAACTATATTAATGGAGAGGGAAGATGAAAGTACAACTTACAAACCCTAATGGGTGTTAAACCAAGAGATGAAGAAGAAATAACTCTCAAACCCCCAAACCCTAACCTAAACTAACCTAAAATGAATTCTACTTGATATTTACAAAAAACTTGGTTTATATAGTAAGTGGAATTAAATTAGAAAAGAAAAGGAAAAAGAAAAGAAAAGGGAAAATATCTGCAGAAAACAGGGTATCGATCAATCAATCCCTTTGATTGATCGATCGATGGCTGGAAAATAAGCCCACTGTCTAAGCTCAAAGGAAAAAATATGAAGGATCGATCGATCGATCCTTTTGATCGATCGATCGATCAAGCAGGTCTCAGCCAAATTCCCCCTCATTTGGTTACTTTATTTTTCTCTTTTGCTAAAAATCCTGTAACTTCTTGATACGAACTCGGAATCGCGCACCGTTTACGGCCACGTGAAGCTTGCAAGGAGGGCTATAACTTTTGTGAGATGATGGGATAGGTGCCCAAACTATGAACTGATCGAATTGCCCTTGAACATGCGATTGCGTATGGAAATTAGCAGGAATGCGTTTGAACTTCACACTTAGCATCCAAATACCTATAAAGCTCAATTAACACATGCAAAGCATGTTAACATAGAAATATGAGGTTGTATGGTTAATGAGCATAAATATAGGGAATAAGATACCCGAGGGGGCTAAAATGCGTAGGTTCGAGGGATGAAATACGCAATATTTATGTATAATCACCATGAATCCAGTGCCACAAATGAAGGCAACCCACCTGTTCCATCTGCTCAACCTATGGCAACCGACTTAACTAGAATTCTGGCTAGTATTGCCAAAGGATAAGAGTCCATGAAGGAAACGATGAGGTAATTGGATCAGTCACTACAAATGGCTCCCTCGTCTAGAAGAGAAATATCGCCTCCACCTCCAAGATCCATCAGTCATAGTTATTCCACATCTTCATGAGACACCTCCTATCATTCAGGAGCAAATTCATCACTCAGGTTCACAGAACCCTATGATATCTATTCTTTTTCTCTTGAAAGGTCAAGTGTCTTGGAAAGGATAAGCATAGCTTCTCCCTTTGACCATTTGAGACCTCGAGCAAATAAAAATTGTCCTAGGGTGTTATTCAGGAACATTTAACATCCAGCTGACGAACATGAGGCCTCACTCAGATCAATATCAAGCGTCCGATGATTTGTAAGAGCTAAGCATACCTCTCAGGATGAGAGTTTATTGCAGACACATAGTTTAAACAATCGAGCTGCATCGTATAGATCTGATGCAAGTAATCCTTCATGGAAAGGATCATTCGAACAATTGGAAGATCGACTAGGGGAGATGGTGAAGGAAAAAATCCTTTTACAACAGAGCTTAATTAAAGGATATCCTTTTATTAAGGCAATTATTGATTTTGCCACTCCATCTAAATTTAAATCTCTTGTGGTTACTGCAAAGTATGACGGTAAGACTGATCCAATTCTCCATATTGAGCAATATCAAGTTGCAGCTGATATTTATTCAGTTCTTGATGAAATGAGGTATAGAGAATTTTTAAGTACCATTATGGGTTCATCCCAAATATGGTATAATAACCTACCCCGAAGGATAAATTACTAACTTCAATCAGCTTGTCGAGCTATTCATTAACAACTTCTTTTTCAGAGCAAAGCGAGTGAAAAGAGTAGCTCATCTTTTAAGTGTAAGGAAGCAAGTGGGGGAAAGTACCAGGGAGTACACTTCGTGTTTTAACAATGAGAAATTGGAGGTGGTTGATTATGAGGAGAAAATAGCCATAACTTCTCTTATAAGTGGCTTGCTTCATGAGAAACTATATTATACTCTAGTTAAAGATCCTCCTAAAACTATAGCTAAACTCATGGAAAAAGTATGAAAAATAATGAACGTCGAAGAAGCGATGGCCACAAAACAGAGTCCAACCGTGAAGCTTGATACGAAGCCCGAGAAGGAGGAAAAAGAGCAAAAGGAGTAGAAGTCGAAGAAAGAGAACAAGCTTAAAAAGTATGAAACATATACTCTGTTAAGTGTTAGTATTAACCATATCCTCGAGGAAATCAAGAACAACAAGGAGTTGCGATGACCTGAGAAATGGAGGGCAAGCCCTAACAAGAGGGATATATCCAAATATTATTAATTACATAAGGATCATGGTCATACAAAGAATAACTGCATCACTTTGCAAAATGATATAGATACCCTCATCCTCCAAGGAAAACTCAATAAATATATTGATCAGCGTGATAGAAAAAAACCTAAAAGAAGGTTGAGTTCTCCATGCAAATCTAGAGATAACACGAAGAGAAATCATGAAGATGATCCAGACTTGTCGAAGAAGCCCAATCAACCAGAACGTGAGGTAACTATGATCAGTTTTAGTACATTTGATTGTCATGTGATTAGAGGTGGTGATGTAGGAGGAGGCGATCATACTGCCGAAAGGAAAGCTTATTTGAATGAAGCCCAGGCTTCCTCCTTTATCCAGAGAATTAATCTGAACAAATGTAATTGGACGAGGAAGGTCAACAAAGATAAACTGGTGATCGTCTTCTCTAAAAATGATATCTCTAGGGTACTTTATCCCCATAATGACCCATTGGTTGTCAAATTCAGGATCCAAGATACTGTCATTGCTAGAATTTTGGTGGATAATGGGAGATCGACAAATATAATATTTTATCCTTTCTTTCAGAGTTTGTACTTGAAGCTCAGCCAACTAGATCCCTACCACAGTCCATTAATAGGTTTTTCTACTGAAAAGGTTCACCCTCTTAGGACGATCAAGCTAGAAGTGTTGTTCGGAACCTGGCCAGCAAGTCGTACAGAGAAAATATGCTTCTTCGTGATGGATACAAATGTTGAATCTGCCTATAATGTGATCCTCGACAGGGTAGGGTTGAAGAAGTTTGAAGCAGTACCGTCCACTGTCCATCAATGCTCGAAGTTTCCAACTAACTTTGGGGTAGGTGTTGTGGAAGGTGACCAAAAGGTGGCTAGAGAATGTTATTACTCCTCTGCCGAGCAAAAGTACCTGATTGAATTGAAGAAGAAGACTATAACTTACCAGGTGGATACTAATGAGCCTAATGTAACACCCAGTATTTTTATGCATTTAAAAATTAAATAATTCGGGTAATAATTTAAATTACTTACGTGTCATAATTAATGAAATTAATTATGGAAATCTTTATATAAATATTAATCGGGAGAATAAATGGTTAATATTTATGGGAATTAAATTACTAAATGAATAATAATAATTATTTACGTCATAAGTGTATAGTGACGTGGGATTTACTTATCTCAGTCGGGAGTCAGTTATAGACAAAGTTAGGTGTGAGATAAAAAAAAATGCAAATTAATTCGGATGCTAATTCTGAGTGCACGGTTGAGTCCAGATGGGCTGAGATAGTCGAAAAAGAGTACCCGGGGGTAGTAAATGGGTTTCAGGACATTTTTAGGCATAGTCGGGCCCACACAGGGGTATTTGGGTGACTCGGGCTTGGCCCATTAGGCTAAAAACGGGATTTATCTTTAATACCTAATTTGAGAGAAAATAAAAATGGAAAAAAACACAAGAGAGAACCTAGGGTATTGAGAGGAACCCATAGAGAGTGGTTACACTGTAAATTGGATTTTTTTGGAGACAAGACAAGGAACCAATTGGGAATTCATCATCAAGCTTGCAAATTACACCCTCAGATCAGACCCTACGAACCCAAAAGGCAAGTGGTTAACTTTCTGTAATATTAATTGATGTTATTCAATTCATATATTTGTGATGTGAAAATCATAAATTCGTTTTGGGTACAAATGGGTACAAAATGGGATTTTTGTAAAAAGAACACTTAAATAAGATTCAATGTGGAAATTAATTATGTGACATGGTTCTTTGATGATATCTGATTTACATGTGAAAAAACCATTAGCAATTATGGACGAATTTTGGGTAATTAGATGAAATTGGAACCTAACGAGTAAAACCCCAGGAATTTCCCCAAATCAGAAAGGTAGAAATTTGTGAGATTTAATTTATGTTTAAGGTTCTATGAGAGGCCCAAATCATGTTCATATATAGTTATGATGTTTATTGTGCTTGGGTTAGACCAAGGGAAAGGTTAGGAATTGGAGAATTTCGTTACTGGAGGAAACAACAGGGCAGAGAATATGACCACCTGTCCAATCGATCGATCGACGGTTGGGGGTCGATCGATCGACCCTTCAGGTTTTTCGGCAGTTTGGCCTAGGGATTAATAAGGGTAAAATTTTTAGTTGAAATTTACCCCTACTATAATTAATAGAGAAAAATTAACTATGGGAGTAAATTCTTAACAATTATAATGGAATATAATTGGGAGTGGTGGGAGAATTAAGGGCGACACATTTCGAATGAATTTTGAGAAATAAATTCTGAAAGAATAAAATAACGGACTGGGTGAATAAGTTCGGATATAGTAGTAGGGTGACACTACTCATTTAAATTAATTATGTAGTAAAACTAAATAATTTGGGATTGGGGATTAGACTCGGGTGATATTAAATTTCGGGCCACGAGAGCGAGTTCGAGTACATTGGTTGAGTGACACCAAATATAATTGAATTAATTAATGTGAAGATTAATTAATAATTAGAGTTGGACCATAAACTCGGGATTTACATATAGGCTAGTGTTACGGACTTAGTAAACGGTAAGTCCAGGATATTTTATAATTATATATATGGTATGCGATAATATATATATGGTGTATGCATATAAATATCAGTGATTGGAGATTATTAATATATATACTCTAATGCTATCAAGGGAGGTTACGCGAAGTGGGTGAATCCCCTAGCTTGAGGAGTAGGACGATTATATCCCCAGGTTATAGCGTCCGTTATATGGGTGAGGGGCATATCTCACTTTTGGGCAAGGAATATGACCGCCTCCATTATGTTCATATTTTTGGCCAAGTTAGTGAGCGATTCTAACTTGGGGTAACTAGGTTATGTGAGTACACCTAGTGGGATAGCACTTTAGAGAATACATCCGGTGATTTATTACTCGAGAGGATGACTATTATTTATATTCAACATATATGCGACTGTTGTAATATTAATGGGATAAATAATTATATGGGGGTAATTTAATACATGATGTGAAATGTATTATGTGTATAACGGGTGTGAAAGTTATATAAATTTAAAAAGGAAAATGATTGATTAAGTTAGTTCTAGTAATAACTTATAAATCATACTTAAACATACTCGGTTAGAGTAGGGTGGTTGGAAAGGGTTATATCTATTATCTAGTATGGAGAAGAGAAGTATGGGAGATATAAAATGGCGTTAGGTGTGCACAATAGAGCAGGGGTGAGGATGTCCTCAAGGGAGTTCGACACTAACTTAATATGAAGCGCATTCGTGCATTTTATATTACTGCAAGTTAATCATTTGCTAAATATTTTCAAAATATTTTGGGTTCTAACCCTTTCTATAAACTATTTTCAAAACCTTTTAGGTATCCATCCATTCCAGGGATTTCGTGGCTGCAACATATGTGGATGTTGCAGGATTTGGATAGGCGCCTCTATCTCTTATATTATTAGAATAGGAACTTTATATCAGATACTCGAGCATGTTGCTCACAGTTTTATTTAGTATTCATTTCAGATACTATGAGATTCTTATTATATGTCTTTATATTTGTATGAGATTTTAGCCGATGGTTTATTCGGCATGGCATTTTATTATTTGTGCTGATGGTTTCTATTGGCATGGATTGTTTTAATTTAATTTTCGCAGTTACTTTTATCTTGATTAATAAAGATTAAAATTTGACATTAGCTTTGAATACTAGGTGGTTAGTAATTTTATATAATTTCGACAGTGATGCTAGGGATGGTCCATTTGAGATTCCTGTTTAATTAGATATAGGACTGATCACCTAGTATTTCATTGAGCGGGGTGTCGCAGATGGTATCAGAGCATCAGGTTCTAGTGTCCTTAGGATCTGTGTAGCTTACTACATTTTAGCGTAGCGTTCGGTTGTTATAGAGCCCTATTATTAGGACTGTTGATTCATTTTTTGCTTTTGTAATATCGTACTTCTGCTATTAGATTTTGTATAAATTATGTACTTATACAATTCGATCTATTTTTAGATGCCACCGAGGAGACAGTGAGTGGAGACGGCCGAGGCCAGGGATGAATTGAGGGAGGCTCATCCAGAGCCACAAGTACCGCCGCTACCACCACCACCACCCGAGTTAATCTCCACTACTCAGGTGGCAGTGATAGTGGATCAGGCAGTTGAGACAACGATAAGAGCTATGGAAGCCCATTTTCCTCAACCCCAGGTACTACCTCCAGTGGCACTAGAAGTTCAGGCCCAAGTGGGGCCACCTTCTTGGCAACAAGTTTGGGAGACCTTTCAGAAGGTTCAGCCACCCGAGTTCTGGGGTAGTACTGATGTGGTAGAAGCTTGTGGATGGAAGAATAACATTCAGCGCCATCTGGACATACATGAGTGTACTGATGTGAAGAAATATATGCTTGTTACCTTTCGTCTGTCAGGGGCAACTTTATAGTAGTGGGAGTCATTTATTACTGCCGAAGAGAGGGACTTGATGACAATATTTGATTTTTGGGTGCGGTATGACCATAAATATTTTCCACCGATGGTAGAAGCAGAGATGCGGAAGAAATTCGGCGAGTTGGTTCAGGGTTATCGCTCAGTGGCAGATTATGAGGAGGAGTTCACCCATTAGGCTAATTATGTACCAAACGATGTGAGCAACGAGGAACGAAAGAAGTCAAGGTTTATGAATGGCTTGGCTTAGAGGATCAGGCAACATTTGATCGGTAATCCAGCATTGGTGACGTACACCGATGTCGTCAACATTGCTCTTGTACACTGTCAGGATCATCACTTCCATGCGAAGGGAAGCAAGAGGGTAAGGGAGCCGAGCCAACAGGGTAAGGCAGTTGGTGGTGATACTAACGACAGGGAGACGGTGGAATTGTTTTGTTTGTAGCCAGATGGGACATTTTAAGAGAGAATGACCACAGAGAGGTAGGGGCCAGCAGTAGGGTGCCCAACAGGGGCAGCAGGGTCAAATGCCACTAGCAGCACCAACTCCACCTGCCCCACAACAGAAGGGGCAGATGCACTACGTGTGTGTGTATAACGTTCGGGATGTCCCAATTCTACTAGCAGCTCAGGCGCCGCCAATATTTGAGGGTATGTTTCCTATCCATGGGCATAAGGGTAGAAAACTTTTTGATACTGGGCCATGCATTTATTTATAAAAACCAGATTTTCTAGGGCCGCTGGTTTGCTAGAGATCGCGAGAAATCTCTGTATGTGTGTCGAGTCTCCAGTGGGTAGTGGGTCATTGATACACTCGATTTGTAGAGGGGTGGACTTTTTGATTGGGAGACTGAGTTTAGCAGTGGACCTCTTAATGTTAGATATGGAGGGGTACGATGTCATCCTAGGTATGGATTGGTTGGCAGGTTATCAGGCGACAGTAGATTTTTTTAGAGAACCATCATGTTCTCCATTCTGGGACAAGAGATGTTCCTAGTGGCAATGCCTCTACCCGAGGGAGGATCGTGCAGGCATTTGTATTATATTGAGGAGGATAACTCACAGGAGGTGGTTATTCCATTGGATTCGATTCCAGTAGTGAGGGACTTCGACGATGTGTTCCAGGAAATACCAGGATTATTACCCAGCAGGGAAAATCGAGTTTGTAATTGATTTAGCACCGGGTACGAGGTCGATTACTCGAGCACCTTATCGCATGCCCCCTTCAGAGATGCGTGAGCTGAGAGAGCAAATTTAGTAGCTCCTGGGTCAAGGTTTTATTCGGTGGAGCACGTCGCCGTGGGGTGCGCCGGTGTTGTTTGTGAAGAATGGAATGGTTCGCTTCGATTGTACGTAGACTACAGGGAATTGAACAAGGTGACGATACGGAACAAGTATCCGTTACCTATTATCGATGATCTATTAGACTAGTTTAGAGGGATGTCATACTTATCAAAGATTTATTTGAGGTCAGATATCATTAGCTACATATTAGAGAGGAGGATGTTCTTAAGACCGCTTTCCTATCGCAGTATGGATCCTACGAGTTCAGGGTGGTTCCATTCGGATTCACCAATGCACCAGCAGTGTTCATGGATCTAATGTACAGGGTTTTCAGAGAGTATCTTAACCAATTTGTTATTGTGTTCATTGATGACATTTTGGTCTCTCGCACACTGAGGAGGAGCACACAGAGCATCTGCGTATGGTTCTACAGACGCTACGATACCATCAGCTTTATGCCAAATTTCAGAAGTGTGGATTTTGGCTGCGGGAGGTACAATTTTTGGGTGTCGAATCGGGGTATTACTGTGGATCTGAGTAAAGGGTCGGTGGTGAGGGAGTGGGGGCAGCCCACGACACCGATCGAGGTTCATAGTTTTCTTGGATTGGCAGGTTATTACAGGCGATTCATTAAGGGGTTTTCAAAGATCACGGGTCCTTTAACCATTTTGACTTGCAAGGGGGTGCCTTTTCTTTGGAGTGATCATTGTCAGTTATCTTTCGATGAGCTAAAGGACAAGTTAACATCTGCACCCATACTTTCTTTTCCAAGGGGAGGACTGGATTATCGGGTCTACAACGATGTATCCTTACAGGGACTTGGGGGTGTGTTACATCAGGAGGAGAGGGCTATAACTTATGCATCCAGGAAGCTAAAGCCCCATGAGAGGAATTACCCCACTCATGACCTAAATTTAGCAACAGTCATTTTTGCCTTGAGAATATGGAGGCACAATCTTCCGTGTCTCTTCACACAGAAGGATCTAAATATAAGGCAGAGGTGGTGGATAGAATTCATGAAAGACTACTAGTTTGTCATATAGTATCATCCTTGTAAGGCTAACATGGTGGCAGACGCCTTGAGCCAGAGGCCTGCAGGGGATATTTCAGAGGTATGTAAAGAGAAGTGGAGAGAGCTTCAGAATGATGATGATGATGGTGCCAGGGCGTGTATATTAGATTTATCCATCACTCTTGAGATCATTATGCGGGTTGTGAGGACACAGGAGGAGGACCAGATCTGCCAGGATAGAGTACATCAGCTACTGGCCGAAGGAGTCGAGGGTTATTCAGTCAGTTTGGAGGGAGGCATACGCTTTAATGGGAGGTTGATTGTGCCGAAAGATGAGGACTTGAGGCACACTGTTTTGGTAGAGTACCATGGTTCGAGGTTTACGGTACATACCAACGGGGATAAAATTTACCAGGATATGAGGAGGCAGTATTGGTGGGAAGGAATGAAACGGGACATAGCAGAGTTCATGTCGAAATATACCACGTGTCAGCTCGTGAAAGTTTATCATCAGAGACCTCCAAGGATGCTACAACCACTGGAGATTCCCATGTGGAAGTGGGAGATCATCTCCACGGACTTCATTATCGGGTTGCCTACATCTCAGAGGGGTCACGATTCCATATGGGTGATTGTGGATCGATTGACTAAGGTAGCCCATTTCTTACCGATTCGCACAGATTTCGAGACAATTCGTTACGCGCAGCTATTCCTAACAGAGATCGTTAATATACACGGGGTGCTAATTAATATTGTGTCTGACAGAGATAAGGTTTTTGTGGCCCATTTCTAGCATAGCTTTCATGAGGCTATGGGGACATAGTTACGATTGAGTACCACCCATCACCCATAGACAGATGGGCAGACTGAGAGAGTAAATCAGATGTTGGAAGACATTCTAAGGATGTGCATTTTAGACTTTGGGGGAGGATGGGGAATATCTTCCTTTGGTAGAGTTCATGTATAATAACTCTTACCAGTTTACGATTGGCATGACACCGTTTGAAGAATTGTATGGGAGACCTTGTTGTTTGCCCTCCTATTGGTTAGAAGTGGGGGATAACAAGTTATTGAGGTCGGAGATTGTCTAGGAGACGACTGCCAAGATAGAGCTATTTCGTGGACGGATTCGGATAGCTCAGGATAGGCAGAAGAGTTATGATGATGCTTCACAGAGACATGTGAAGTTGGAGGTTGAGGATCAGGTATTGGTCCGGGTATCCCCTGTGAAAGGGGTGATGAGGTTCAGCAGGAAAGGTAAATTGGCACCGAGGTACGTGGGACCCTTCCCTATTATTGAGAGGGTGGGACCGGTAGCTTATATACGGGGTTTGATAGAGAATCTTCAGCAGATATACGACATGTTCCATGTGGTATAGCTGAAGAAATATCGGAGGAGCAAGAGGGCCTTCTGACATGTTCAACTAGAGAAAATTGACTTACAGCCAGAGATTTTGTATGAGGAGAGACCGGTAGCTATTCTGGACCGTAGTGAGCGCAAGCTGCGATCCAAGGTTATTTTACTAGTGAGAGTACAAGGGGGGGTCATCACATCATTGATGAGTCTACCTGAGAGCGGGAGGAGGATATGCATGAGCAGTATCCAGAGTTATTCACTACAGGTAAGACCTAATTTCGAGGACGAAATTCCTTGTAGGGGGGGGTGGAGTATGTAATGAATCACGTGATAGGACGCCCAATTTTAAAATAATTTTCTTTTAAATGCGGAATAAAGATGGTTCAACACAATAATTTATCCAAAATTTTATTTTATTTTCTTTTCTTAAAAAGCTGAAAAATTAAATTAAAAACAAATTTTTATTTCTGAACACAAAATTAAAATTAAACCTAAGCGAGTGAATTATGACGAACACACACACACAAACACACACACACACACAAAATTCACACTAACCAATTTTTGGAATTTCTCACAAACAAAAATAGCGCTTGAAGTTAACTATGAGAAATTTACTTTTAGCCCAAAATTAATTTAACACAAGTCCTAAAATTCGCCTACATAGTATTTTCAAAATTACCAAATTAGGCAAAACCAAATTTAAAAAATTAAATTTCCCACTTGAATTAAATTAACTTAAACATTATTGAAATTTTAAACATGCACCACATTAAACAAGAGAAGTGAATTAAACCATATTTTATCTTTTCATCCTAAGCATGCCTTCTAGGTGATTTGCACGATAAAAATAAATTCACAACCACTACGCCACGATGTACGAGGAAAAACCTCGAACATCCCTACCCTTAAGTCCACTAAGTATGGTATTTTTACAAGTACAAGACAAATGACTTACTCAATTCGACCCGACTCCCTTCAAGCCCCTGACGCGTCTTCTTGTACCAACCTCCGCTTAGTCGAAAATCCCGGAATCCATAGGAACCTTGGAATCCACCAACGAAGCTTTAGGACATCCGTCAACCCTCGCATAATGCATTTCACTATGTGAGTATGCCGCAAAAAGACAACGAACTTCTTCTTAATGGGATGTAGAAGTAAACCCAAACTCTTTTCTTCTTAGGTAGAAAAGTGAACCCGGTGCCAAACAAACTCCAAGAATATATATATATATATATATATATATATATATATATATATATATATATATATATATATATATATGGTACTTGGAATAAACTAATATGGGTGTAAACAAAAGTGTTTTTTAATAATTTTCTTGAAAAACAAACACTCAAAACATGAACTTTTTCATGGAGGGATTAGGATCTCCAAGACCTCTCTTTAGAAATTGTAGAAGATGAAAAAGTTAGTTTTTCAAAGTTGGTTCCCGCACATATTCATTCTGGCAAAGTTAGTGGTAACAAAAGAGTGGAATAGTGGAGATAAACTGCCAAAATATTTTCCCGTCGAAAATCTCGTTCGAACAACCCTTCTTACGAAGTTCCAGAGGACAATTGAAAAAACTCGTTGGCAAACTCATTCGAAAGACACTATCGAACGAATTCCCAGAAAGTTCATATTTCAATTTTACGCCCAAAAACTTTATTAAAAGATCTAAAATTAACCTTCTGAAAATAAACTTCATTTTAAAATAAAATTACACCCAATAGAAAATGTTCCAATCTCCTATATATATATATGTAATGCATTCATACCTTAGAAGAGATTGGAACTAAGTTGATGACGTGAAACGAGGCACATGTAAATCGACAAAGATGTTCTCTTGATAAGTAGGCCAATAAACTTCAGCTTTAACATGTCATAGGCTTGAAGGATACACAAGAACAGTATCCTATGACTCAATTCTTTTTGTCCGGAATTGAGCTAACACTACATTAAGACTCAATCGAAGACTTGTGTCCTTACAAATCTCCCCCTTTGGCTATTCCGGGACAAAAACCAAACAAAAATCCTAAAGGGCCGTCAAGCTCTACTAGACTCAAAAACAACCCACCCAAAATAAAAAAATTTCATAGCTTGACTCAAAACCCAAGGATCAATATCTTTGCCGATGAAAGTTTCCACTTAGAAGAATTCCTGCACACTTAAGCAAACTATCAAACGCATAGGTAATATCAAGAATATTAAATGCATGTAAAATAAATACTCGCCCTAAATTAATTCTACCCCTTTATATCTAACAAAGACATAATTAGAAAGACGTCTCCCCCGAAGAGAAATCTACCGAACAAGATACAATAATAATAGGAATAGATACCATTTCTCCCCTATCATTCTCCCCCTTTTTGTTCATGAATAGACAAAGGATAAAAGAACTAATTTAAACACGATGAAACTTAAAGTGATAAGAGCATGAAAGAATATGGGAAACAAAATCATAACTAATCCATACAAATAATAAAGCATACCAATGAAGATTGGAAAAAAGATACCAATGTGATACATAAGATACTAAGCATGTGATATCAACAACAATATGCAACAAGATAGATACCAATTATGAATTAGAATCATAGATGGACTAGAAAGCAAGGCAAAGAAAAAAATTACCATATATATGTTGACATAGTGAATATCACTAACGCACACGTACATATATATTGGTATAGACACCACACATGACACAAAATACAATAAGCTTTTCCCACTGGTATGGTAAAAATGTGTCATATGGAAACGGAAGTGTAGGGGTGTGAACTAGTAACAATTAAATTTTGACCCAATCACTTAAAACATGTTCACGGAGTTCTCATTTGATTGCAAACTTTATCACATTTGAATATAACCTCATGTGACAATATAAATGAAAATCAATGAACAAACATATACAATGCATACAAGCCTAGAATTTTGATGATTCTACAAACCAATAGAGTCAAGATATTTAAGGCATAACTAGGATAAATGGACATTGTGCAAACCGTTGATATACCATCCAAACTACCTCAAAATAAGCATATTAATTTTTGAATGACTATATCAAACTAAACAAATAGGCCTTGGCAAATATGTTCTTTTAATGCCATTATTATTTTAGGCCTTTGGACCACGTATTTCTTTTAGGTCCAAGCAAATAGTGGCTTACTCGTAAAGGATAATAATTCCTTTCGGAGCCCTTCCCCGTGCACATTTATATATATAATTTTTATATTTCACACAAATCTCACGTGCAACGAATTTTAACATGCACTAGTCCTCCTAGGTCACATACTACGTAGATGTCTAGATTGGTAGGATAACACCTAACATAGCTCAAATATACATGTGAAGTTAAAATTTTAAGTGAGCTCGTGCATGTGTGAATTGAGGCATATAAAAATAGAATCCATTATAGCAAGACAAAATCCAACTACTCCATGTAAGCATGGTAAAGAACGTTTTAAGGAATGACAATCTTAACCAAAAGTTCTAGCGACATGGAAGCGAAAAAAAGGGACTCAAAAACATATATATGCCACAAAAGATGTGTAAAACCAAATTACACACAATAAAAATATTTTTGAGTTTTTGAAATTTTTAACCACACAAATAAAAATATGTACTCAGAAGACATACAAAAATCATTTGTATTTTTCATTGAACCTAAATTACTACAACGGTAAAACACAAAAGATAAACAAAAATCATAATTCTAGCATGAGATATGTGATAAAGCAATGACTAGAAAATGATAAAACAAGCATACAAATAGCATGATAATATAGGATGAAGCACAAAAGGTAAAGTATGCAAAAATAAAATTAACACGTTCAACATTTAGGTTTAGCAAGTGAGGAAGCATGTGAAAGTATATGAGAATCAAAAATCCTATTTTGTAAAGCTACCAAGTCGAATCTCCTAACCCAAACTAATGAAGAATGAATATCTCAAGAAATAGGAATCTTGGATACCTCGGTTGCCTTAAGTTGTGATTTTCTAGGACCTTGTTTAAGATCAAAGAAAAACTTCCTAACATGACCTTTTCGACCACAATGAGAGCACCTAAATACTTAGCGAAAAGACTTACCTAAGGAATGATCTATAATATTGTTCCTAGAGGATTCTCCTAAAAAATGTTTTTGGCTTTAAGAATTGACTCATTACAAATATCGAAGCCTAAGCCTCAAGTGTCATTTTTTATTTGAACCATTCCTAATATTTTATCTAATTTCTTCGAACGACACTCCAAATCAAATTTGACTTTACTAGAGTCTTTTAATTTATTTTCTAAATCTAAAATGTGAGACTTTAATAAAACATTGCGCTCTTCAAACACGAGAATCTCCTTTTTCAAGGATTCCGTTAAACCTTTAAGGCTATCTCTCTCGCCTTCTACATATTCAAGCTTCTCATAAAGAGCTCTCTCACGTGTCCTAAGGTCTTCCACTAAAGCACTCTTATTAATAACCCCGACACGCTCTTTCAAACTAGCTTCTAACTTCAAATTTGCTCTTTTTAATTTAATAGATTCTTCATATAATTCTTGAAATGCAAATTGAAGTTTACTCTATTCAACCTCCTCATCACTTTCTCGCTCTCTCTTTCTTCTCCACTCTCACTACCATCATTTCTTTGGGATTCACAAACTATGACCTTGGAAGTGTCATGTGTTAAAATTTCATCAATAAAGGAGTGCTCACTTTCACTCATATTACTTGACATAAAAGCCACAAAGTTGGGCTTAGTGGGGGAATCGAGTCCCTCTTCCTTATCACTATCACTAAGGGTTGCATTGTAGGAAATTGGTTGCTTACCCTCTCTCCTTAGTTTAGTGGGGGTACTCTCTTGCCCTATGGCCATAACCTTCACAATCGTAACATTTATTAGACTCGTCCCTATTAAGATCCTCTTTTTGAACTTTAGGGATCTTATCGGTTTTGTCATGCTTAGAGTTTTCGAATTTCTTATAATCATTTTTTATATTATAAACTTGAGAAATTTGTTATCAAACATAGCCATCTCCTCCGAGTCACTATCACTTTCGCTCTCTACTACTTGTTTTTCCTCCTTTAGGGCTTTCAAAGCAACACCCTTATCTATTTTCTTTTCAGTTTTAGAGGGAAACATGTCTAGTTCATAGGTTTGTAAATCACCTACGAGCTCTTCTAATTTTGTAGAGGTTAAAGTGGGTAAATAATTTAGAATGGTCACCTTAGGAATAAATATATCGAGTAGGGACCTTAAAATTTTCTTTACTACTCGGCTGTCGGGTATTTTCTCTCCCAAATTAAAAGATGAATTAACTATATCGGAAAGTCTAGCATAAAATTCATCAAATGTTTCTTTTTCATTCATCTTAATGGTTTTAAATTGAGTGGTGAGATTTGGAGTTTAGACGCTTTTACGACACCAGTTCCTTCATGAGTGAGTTGTAAAATATCCCAAGCTTCTTTAGCGTTTTCACATGTCATAATGCGTCAAAATTCACCCTGTTTGACCGCGTTAAACAAGGCATTTAAACCTCGGGAATTAAAATTTGCAAGTTTAAATTCATTCTCACTCCATCTATCTGTGAGTTTGGGAACACATTCATTTTCAAATAAATATGTAGGTGGGGACCACCCGTTAACGACTGAAAACCAAACCCTCTCATCTAGAGACCTAAGTGTTGATTTCATACGTGCTTTCCAATACGCGTAGTTGGAACCATCGAAAACAGGAAATTTTAAAAATGGAAAAAATTCCATTTTAGTCAAAAATATTTGAAAGGACCTTAACGCAATAAATTAGCACTCCGACTCTGATACCAATTTGAAACACGTGGTAGGACCCCTAATTTTAAAATAATTTCCTTTTCAATGCGGAATAAAGATGGTTCAACACAAGAATTTAATTTTCCAAAATTTATTTTATTTTATTTTCTTAAAAAGATGAAAAATTAAATTACACACAAAATTTAATTTCTAAACCCAAAATTAAAATTAAACCTAAGTGTGTGAATTATGGTGAACACACACACACACACAAAATTCACACTAACCAATTTTTGGAATTTCACACAAACAAAAATAGCGATTGAAGTTAACTATGAGAAATTTACTTTTAGCCCAAAATTAATTGAACACAAGTCCTAAAATTTGCCAACATAATATTTTTAAAATTACCAAATTAGGCGAAACCAAATTAAATTTCTGACTTGAATTAAATTAACTTAAACATTACCCAAATTTTAAACATGCACCAAATTAAACAAGAGAAGTGAATTAAATCATATTTTATCTTTTCATCCTAAGCATGCATTCTAGGTGATTTGTACGATGAAATAAATTCACAACCACTACATCGCGATGTACGACCAAAAACCTACAACGGGAAAAAATCTCGGACGACCCTAGCCTTAAGTCCACTAAGTATGGTATTTTTACAAGTACAAGACAAATGACTTACTCAACTCGACTCGACTCCCTTCAAGTCCCTGACGCGTCTTCTTGTACCAACCTCCGCTTAGTCGACAATCCCGAAATCTACCGGAACCTTGGAATCCACCAATGAAGCTTTAGGACAACCGTCAACCCTCGTACAATGCCTTTCACCGTGTGAGTATGCCGCAACAAGACAACGAATTTCTTTTTTATGGGATGTAGAAGTAAACCCAAACTCTTTTCTTCTTAGGTAGAAAAGTGAACCCGGTGTCAAACAAACTCCAAGAATATATATATATGTGTGTGTGTGTGTGTGTGTGTGTGTGTGTGTATGTGGTACTTGGAATAAACTAATATGGGTGTAAACAAAAGTGTTTTTGAATTATTTTCTTGAAAAACAAACACTCAAAACATGAACTTTTTTATAGAGGGATTAGGCTCTCCAAAAACTCTCTCTAGAAATTGTAAAAGATGAAAAAGTTAGTTTTTCAAATTTGGTTCCCGCACATATTCATTCTGGAAAAGTTAGTGGGAACAAAAGAGTGGAATAGTGGAGAAAAACTCACAAAATATTTTTTTGTCGGAAATCTCGTTCGAATGAGATTATTGTTCGAACGACCCTTCTAACGAAGTTCCAGAGACCAATTGGAAAAAGTCGTTGGCAAACTCATTCGAATGACATTCTCATTCGAACGAAAAACATGTTCGAACGACACTATCAAACGAAATCCTAGAAAGTTCATAGTTTAATTTTATGCCCAAAAACTTTATTAAAAGTTCTAAAATTAACCTTCTGAAAATAAACTTCATTTTAAAATAAAATTACACCCAATACAAAATGTTCCAAGCTCCTATATATATATGTAATGCATTCATACCTTAGGAGAGATTAGAACTAAGTTGATGACGTGAAACGAGGCACATGTAAACCGACAAAGATGTCCTCTTGATAAGTAGGACAATAAACTTCAACTTTAACATGTCACAGGCTTGAAGGATACACAAGAACACTATCCTATGACTCAATTATTTTTGTCCAGAATTGAGCCAACACTACATTAAGACTCAATCGGAGACTTGTGTCCTTTCATGTAACACCCTGTATTTTTATGCAATTAAAAATTAATTAATTCGGGTAAAAATTTAAATTACTTGCGTGTCGTAATTTAATGGAATTAATTATAGAAATCTTTGTATAAATATTAATCAGGAGAATAAATGGTTAATATTTATTGGAATTAAATTACTAAGTGAATAGTAATAATTATTTATGTCATAAGAGTATGAGTGACGTGGGATTTACTTATCTCAGTCGGGACAAACTTAGGTGTGAGATAAGAAATTTTGTAAATTAATTTGGATGCCAATTATGAGGGCATGGTTGAGTCCGGATGGGCCGAGATAGTCAAAAAAGAGTACCCAGGGTAGTAAATGGGTCTCAGGGCATTTTTAGTCATAGTCGGGCCCACATAGGGATATTTGGGTCACTCGGGCTTGGCGCATTAGGCTAAAAATGGGACTTATCTTTAATACCTAATTTGGGAGAAAAGAAAAATGGAATAAAGCACAATAGAGAACCTAGGGTATTGAGAGGAACCCATAGAGAGTGGTTACACTGGAAATTGGAGTCTTTTGGAGACAAGACAAGGAACCAATTGGGAATTCATCATCAAGCTTGCAAATTACACATTCAGATCAGACCTTACGAACCCACAAGGAAAGTGGTTAACTTGCTGTGATATAATTGATGTTATACAATTCATATTTTTTTGATGTGGAAATCAGAAATTCGTTTTGGGTACAAATGGGTATAAAATGGGATTTTTGTAAAAAGAAAACTTAAATAAGATTTAATGTGGAAATTAATTATGTGACATGGTTCTGTGATGGTATCTTATTTACATGTGAAAAACTCAGTAGCAATTATGGACGAATTTTGGGTAATTAGAAGAAATTGGAACCTAACGAGTAAAAACCCGAGAATTTCCCCAAATCAGAAAGGTAGAAATTTGTGAGATTAAATTTATGTTTGAGGATCTATGAGAGACCCCGATCATGTTATTATATAGTTGTGATGTTGATTGTGCTTGGGTTAGACTAAGGTAAAGGTCAGGAATTGGAGAATTTCGTTAATGGAGGAAACAGCAAGGTGGAGAAGACGACCACCTGTTCGATCGATCGATCGATCGATGGTTGGGGGTCGATCGATCGACCCTTCAGGTTTTTCGACAATTTGGCCTAGGGATTTATATGGGTAAAATTTTTTGTTGCAATTTCCCCTAGTATAATTAAGAGAGGAAAACTAATTATGTGAGTAAATTCTTAACAATTCTAATAGAATATAATTGGGAGTGGTTGGAGAATTAAAGGCGACACATTTTGAATGAATTTTGAGAAATAAATTCTCAAAGAATAAAATAACGAACTGGGTGAATAAGTTTGGATATGGTAGTAAGGCGACATTACTCATTTAAATTAATTATGTAGGAAAACTAATTAATTTTTGATCGGGGATAAGACTATTGTGATATTAAATTTGGGCCGTGAGAGCGAGTCCGAGTACATTGGTTGGGCGACACCAAATATAATTTAATTAATTAATGTGAAGATTAATTAATAATTAGAGTTGGACCATAAACTCGGGATTTACATGTAGGCTAGTGTTACGGACTTAATACACGGTAATGCCGAGATATTTTATAATTATATATATACGGTATGCGATATTATATATATGGTGTGTGCATATAAATATCAGTGATTGGATATTATTAATATATATATTCTAATGCTATCAAGGAAGGTTACACGAAGTGGGTGAATCTCCTAGCTTGAGGAGTAAGGCTATTATATCCCCAGGTCATAGCGTCCGTTATATGGGTGAGGGGCATATCTCACTTTCAGGGAAGGAATAGGACCGCCTCAATTATGTTCATATTTTTGGCCAAGTTAGTGAGAGATTCTAACTTGGGGTAACTAGATTATGTGAATCCACCTAGTGGGATAACACTTTAGAGAATACATCCGGTGAGTTATTACTCGGGAGGATGGCTATTATTTATATTCAGCATATGTACGAATGTTGTAATATAGTTATACGTATATAAGGGGATAAATAATTATATGAGGGTAATTTAATACATGATGTGAATTGTATTATGTGTATAACGGGTGTGAAAGTTATATAAATTTAAAAAGGAAAATGATTGAGTAAGTTAGTGCTAATAATAACTTATAAATCATAGTTAAACATACTCGGTTAGAGTAGGATGATTGGAAAGGGTTACATCTATTATCTAGTATGGAGCACATAACTAATGGAGATATAAAATGGCGTTAGGTGTGCACATTAGAGGAGGGGTGAGGATGTCCTCAAGGGAGTGCGACACTAACTTAAATATGAAGCGCATTCATGCATTTTATATTACTGCAAGTTAATCATTTCCTAAATATTTTCAAAATGTTTTGGGTTTTAACCCTTGCTATAAACTATTTTCAAAACCTTTTAGGTGTCCAGCCACAGGGACGCCAGACTTGATTCATTCCCGAAATTTTGCGGCTGCAGCATATGTGGATGTTGCAGGATTTGGATAGGCGCCTCTATCTCTTCTATTCTTAGAGTAGGGACTTTATATCAGATACTCGAGCATATTGCTCACAGTTTTATTTAGTATTCATTTCAGATACTATGAGATTCTTATTATCCGTCTTTACATTTGTATGGGATTTTATCCTATCGTTTATTCGACATGGCATTTTATTATTTGTGATAATGGTTTCTATTGGCATGGACCGTGTTAATTTAATTTCCACAATTACTTTTATCTTGATTAGTAAAGATTAAAACTTGACATCATCTTTGAATACTAGGTGGTTAGTAATTTTATATAATTTCGACAGTGATGCTAAGGATGGTCCATTTGAGATTCCTGTTTAATTAGATATAGGACTGATCACCCGGTATTTCATTGAGCGGGGTGTCACACCTAACTATGAATTTAAAGTTGAAGACTTAGATTTAAGAGATGAAATAGAATTGGTTAAGAGACACATTGTGGAAACAACTGAAAGAATTATCCTGGATGAAGACAAGACAGGAAGAACTATGCAGATCGGCTCAACACTGGATCCCGTCCTTAAACAAGAGTTTATAATGTTCCTACGAAAATGGAGAAATGTATTTTCTTAGAGCCATGAGGATATGCTGGGGATAGATCCCAATTTCCTCTGTCATGAGCTCAACATCAGCAAGTATGCCAAGCCTATCAAGCAGAGACGCATGGTTTTTAGTCTAGAAAAAAATCAAGCTATTCAGGAAAAGTAGAGAAGCTTCAAAAAGTCCAGTTTATTAAAGATGTGAAATACCCAGCCTGGTTGGCCAACGTTGTAATGGTCAGGAAAAAGAATGATATAGGGAGGGTGTGTGTGGTTTTCACTGACTTACATAAAGCTCTCCCAAAAGACCATTTTCCCTGGCCTAGAATTGATCAGTTGGTGGATGCTATGTAGTGGCATCAGATTTTAAGCTTCATAGATACCTATTTTGGGTATACTTAGATAAAGATGAAACCTGAAGATAGGGACATTACAACCTTCATCACCAATCGAGGAACTTATTGCTATAATGTAATGACCTTTTAGGCTCAAGAATGCAAGAGCAACGTATCAAAGGTTGGTGAATAAGGTCTTCGAAGAGCAGATAGGCATGAGCATGGAGGTTTATGTGGATGATATGTTGACAAAAATTAAAAAAAGCTTCAGATCATATCGCCGACCTCAGTTAGAATTTTGATCAGTTGGAAAAGCATTAGATGAAGTTGAATCCGACCAAGTGTGTGTTTTGATTATAAGAAGGGATGTTCCTCGGCTTCATAGTTAATCAAAGGGAAATTGAGGCTAATTGAGCAAAGATAGAAGATCTATTTGAAATGTAGTAGCCAACTTGCAAGAAAGACATACAAAGACTCACTAGAAGAGTGGCAACTTTAAACAGATTTATTTCTCGAGCAATGGACAAGTGCTTACCATTTTTTAAGGTGTTACGAAAAACTTTTGAGTGGAATACAGAATGTGAAGAAGCATTCTATGAGTTAAAAAAGTACCTGGGATCAACACCATTGCTCTCTCGACCAGTCTTGGGAGATAAATTATACTTATATATATATATATCTATTTTTGAGTCAGTAGTGAGCTCGACCTTGGTCAGACAGGACAATGAAATCCAAAAACCAGTCTATTATACCACTAAAGCATTCAAAGGAGCTGAAATTAGGTACCCACATTTGAAAAAATTAGCCTTAAAACCTATTGAAGCTTCTAGACGTATGAAACCCTATTTCCAAGTGCACAGCATAACTGTGTATACTGATCTGCCTCTTCGGCAAGCTCTCCACAAGCCTGGGAAGTCAGGAAGATTGATGTACTGGGACGTAGAATTGGGTGAGTATGACATTGTTTATGAATAAATATCTTCATTAAAAGTCCAAGCTTTGGCAGATCTTATTGCTGAATTTACTTATCTGGAGGTTCCCGACCAAAAAAACTTACCTGTAGAGTAGACTTCGAAAGAAGAGAGCTCATCTCAAAAGCAAGCTGATATGGCTACCGATTAACTTGAGTCATCCAGAAAATAGGAAGTGGACCAAAAATATACGGAGGAGAGTAAGAAGATACTCCAGCATGGATTATTGACAGTAGAAAGTTTCAACAATGATGTTCCGTTATAGAATTTATACATGGATGGATCTTCATGTGCTACTGGCAGTGGGGCAGGTATAGTACTTAATAGTCCTGATGATATTGATATTGATTATGCTCTCAGGTTGTAATTCAAATAATAGCTGGGTTGAATTTAGCTCCTTCATTAGGTGACGAGCAAGTAGTGGCACATAGTGATTCACAGCTGGTCGTTAAAAAAGTGCTAAATATGTATGGAGTCAAAGGAGAATTAATGACTAGGTATCTTTCTAAGGACATAGAGGTTATAAACAAGTTTCCTTTCGTCCAAATGAACATGATCCCAGAATAGAAAATGCCTAAGATGATGCACTTTCTCGATTTGCATCAACAACAATAGTTGAGATCAGAAGAACAATCCCAATCTAAATCTTGGCTAATCAGAGTATTGATGAGGACGTGATGGTTAGTCTCATTGTCGTGGATCTGGGACTTTCCTAGATGGATCCTGTAAAAGCTTATATTGAAGATGGAACTCTACCACCTAATCCTAAAGAGGCCAAGAATCTTTGATAAAAAGTAGGGAGATATGTGTTAGACAAAAGAGTTTTATACAGAAGGGTATTGATGATCTCCTTGCAACGTTGTGTGCATCTAATGGAAGTGGAAGATTTGATCAAAGAAGTGCATGAAGGTTCCTATGGGGCTCATTCTGATGGTCGATTATTGCTCCAACGAATCAACACTGAAGGATACTACTTGCCGACTATGAGGGCAGATTATATAGCCTTTTCAAGAAATTATTATAGTGAGAGAGATTCTTTGCCATTCATAAAACACCTAATGCTGCTTTAACGCCAATAACTTCACCTTGGCCGTTCACTATATAGGGAATTGACTTAGTCGGCCCACTGTCGACCACCAAAGGAAATTTCAAATATTTAGTCGTCGCTGTTGATTATTTCACCAAATGGGTGGAAGAAGATCCATTGGTTGATATGCCTTATGAGAAAGTGTATCACTTCATTTGGAAGAATATAATTTTTCGATATGGTTTACCATATGCTTTCATTACAAATCATGACACCCAATTCGACAACGAGGAGTTTGAAGCATACTATGTCTAATCCAAAATCTAGAAACTGGATTCTTCACTAGGCCATCCTCAATGTAATGGTCGAACAAAAGTGACAAACGTAACTTTGCTAAACAGGCTAAATAAGTGGCTTGATGCTACCAAGGGCAACTGGATAAATGAGCTATACTTTTCTCTTTGGGCCTATAGAACAACGCCGAGAACAGCAACTGGAGAAACACCATACATGCTTGCGTTTGGGAATGAAGCCATGGTACTATCTGAGATCGGCCTACCAACCCACAGGGTACTGAATTTTGATTCCCTAGCTAGTGATTTGATGAGGCCATTAGATCTTGGCATGTTGGAGAAACTATGAGAAGATGCAGCTTTGAGAAATACTGCATATCAACACATAACTTCTCGTTTTTATAATAAAAAGGTCAAGCCGACCAACCTCAACGAGCGTAATTATGTTCTTAAGAAATATATCTAGAAGAATAGCAAGCTTAAAGGCAATTGGCATGGCCCATATCGAATATCAACGGTAATGTAACCAGGAACCTATTGGATCGAGACTTTGGATGGTGATGAATTCAAAAATCCCTGGAATATCGAGCACCTCAGAAAATATTAACAGTTATTCAAAGGATTGCCATTATTGTATTTCTTTTGGTTTTATTAGAGTATTAATAAAATGTTGATTTCAATACCTTTAATTTTTCAATTTTTTTCGGAGTACGGTGATGACATTCATCCTCCAGAACAGAAATAACAAAATACATATATATATATTCAACTCCTACCAAGTTAAAACAGGGTTAAAATCCTCAGCACTTGGTCGACAACGAAAACTAAACAAGTCAAACTGGGTTAAAATCCTCAGCACTTAGTCGGCAAAGAAAATAACCAAGTCAAAACAAGGTTAAAATCCTCAGCACTTAGTCGGCAATAACAATTTATTTCATGTACGACTTCATAAAAACAAATCATGAATATGAAGTTGATTACTTCATGTGTGATTTTATATAAACAAGTCATAAACAATAAGTGTAAAACTTCGTATACAACTAAAAAAGTTATAAACAAGTTTTACCTGACTAAGTTAAATGTAGGAATACATGTAAAAATTCTTAAATACTGGAATATAAACATATATTCCTTATACACTTGGTCACCACTGATAACTAATGCTAAATTTGGATTAATATATCTAAGTGCATTAGTATAATCAATTGAATTACCACTAGTACCTAATACTAAATTTGGATTAATATATCTAAGTGTATTAGTAGAACCAATTGTATTATAATCATAAGATAACTGATTGATTAAAATAATCATAAGTTAACAAAACAAACATATGGATTTCCATTCATATAAATTGTATTACATTCAAATGAATAATAAAATAGAGGAAAATCATTCAGTTGGACGTTTCCCTTCAGCTTTGGAAGTCGACTGCACTCTCTCTATTCCAGTAGGAGGATCAACCAATTTATAGGGAGAATTGATAAAGTTGAAGTCTTCCAACATTCTTTTGTTACTCCTGCTCGGGGCATTAATCAGATATGAAGGAAGAACTATTTCATGAACATCATGGAGATCATAATCCCCTAAGTATTTAGTGACTAAACACTGAGAGATGGCGTCAGGAGGGATCCATGATTTATCCAAATTGAACGGAGGATTATTACAATTTAGCAGACCAGGTTTATTCCAATACCACAGTTTGCTGTCCTAATCATGCTTCAACAAAGTTAGATAATTGGTCCATCCCCACTTTTACCCTTTATAACAACTCTGGGTAAGATGATCATCAACATGGCCAAGAGCCTCAATGTAGTCTTTTATCCATACTTCTCGAGGTTTCTTGTGAAACTGAAAAGTAAATCTCTCAACATGATACTGAAGTCTCTTTATTACATCATCTTTTTATTTTAAATTGGAAGATTGGTCAACAAGAGCCTTGTCTTTAGATTTCAGTTGTAAAGAAAAATTAACAATAACCTGACTTTTAGCTTTCAATTGAGCATCTTGGTCGGCTAAGGTCTTATTAGTCCTAGCCTCCTCAATAGTTGGCCGACTCGTTCTTGATCGTTTGGAGGATTTTCTAGGGTTGAATTTCTTTAGAGTCTCAATTTCTCCACAATCTTAGTATGGACATTCTCTAAAAAGGAAGTCCCTTTATCAACATCAGTATCAGAAGATCGCTTTAAAGTATCAAGCTCATTCTGGAGTCTATTATTCTCTTCTTCCAAGAGCTTATTAATTTCTCGGGCTTCATGTACCTTTGTGTTTACCAAAAATTTCTTTTTTCTATAGGTAGATGCATATTGTTCAAGTTTATCATCAAAACCCCATTCTTCGCTTAATGTCTTGTATTTGGCTTCATAGCTAGCATGCAGTAATGCTTTTCTTTTATTATGCTCTGCCTGCAAATCTTCAATCATCTCATAGTATTCCACATTATTGGCCACAACGCAATCAAGAAGAAAGTTGAGATAAGTGTATGCACCCCTTTCCTATTCAGAAGCATCTGTGCCGGGAAAGTCTGTTAATTCTTCATCAGTCAATTCCAAGTAATTTGTTCCATATTATCCATAAATTAGAAAGATAAAGTAATAATTGATCAATAATAAAAGAAGACAGAGCAACAACCGAGCAACAACTAATGATGTGTTAATTGAAGGAAAATTTCTTTCATTAATAAGGAACGTTACAAGTACATCAGAGCAGAGCAAAAATAAAATAAAAGAAAGATACAAAGACCAGGAGCTGAACAAGTCTACACCTTCTCCATATCCTTCTCAGCTTTAGGGTTTATACTCTAGTCGGTAGAAGGGGCAGGTGAATCATCTTGGTCGACTGAGGGACCACTAGGCTCAATGGACAAAGAGGATTGTTGTGATCCTTCATCATCATCAATATCATCATCAAGATTGGGGGAGTCTGAATTATGCCTCAGAAATAGCTCTGAGCCCTTGGCAGTGCCAACTTCTATCAGAGCTGCCGACCAACCATCCTTGAAGAAATTCTTCTTAGCATGTGCTATATGGGCAGAAGTGGAAGAAATGGATTTATACCATCCCTTATTGAAGTATTCTTCTCTATTTTTCTTTCGTTTAGTCTTCTCAGCAGAAAGGTCATTGGATAATTTAGCTACCTTCTCCTCAGCATCCTTTGCCCTGCACTCTTCTTGAGTACTGGTCGAGTTAGCCACAGATAAAACATCATTATATTTCAGTCGTGCCTCTCTGATAGTCTTGATTTTCTCCTCCAAACCCTTTTTCTCTATCTCCAAAGATTGCTGAGAATCCATCAAAGATTTCCTAAGGTCTTCAAAGGCCTCCTCTACTTCTCCCAAAGAAGAATGTAGTTGATCATCCTTCTATAACATTTGGTTGTAATCAACCAAGAACTGCAAGAAAAAATCTAAGTCAGTACAAGTCAAAGAAGACAGGAACAATATCCGACCAACTTCAAATACAAAAATTTACTAAGGCCAGGCTTTGAGTAGCTCTTGCTGATAATTACGATTGGGACATTGAGGCAGTAACAACTCGATGGGATGGGAGGGTTCCA
This sequence comes from Sambucus nigra, assembly GCA_949130495.1. Lineage (NCBI taxonomy): Eukaryota > Viridiplantae > Streptophyta > Magnoliopsida > Dipsacales > Adoxaceae > Sambucus > Sambucus nigra. The sequence goes on from OX422215.1 coordinate 434,257,698, forward strand.
GACTTGATAAACTTCCAATCCAAGCTAGGACTAGAGGCTAAAAATGAGCCAACAACATATGGGACGATACTGACCAATTCATGTTGGTCGGCATTGATAGCTTTTTAAACTTGCTTATTAGCAAGACCTCTCCTCAGTCTTTTAAGAGGAGATTCATCACTTTTGTTAGTTGGGGGCTTCTTACTATCCTTAAACATCTTATTTGGGGCATTAGTATCAACTGGTTTCTTGGTATAAGCTGCAGAATCATCCTCCAAAAGGTTGATAATTTTCCTCTGGCCCATGCTGACAGAAAGGAGAAGGTCGAAATCAAAAGAAGAAGTTGTGCCAACTTCAGCAACAACACCAACAGATTCAGTGGACGAGGAATTACATTGGATCCCTTTCCAAATTAATTAAAATTAAAGGCGCAATAATTATTTTCCAAGATACAAAAAAAGTGATGGAAGTTTTATACTTTAGCAGTACATAAACTGATTAGGGATGCTCTTCTCCTTCCCTTTAGTTCAGACTCCATAAGAATTTGAGTTCTTCCAAATTCATTTCACTTGGCTTGAGGAATTTTCTCTTACGTTCTTCTGTATAAAAGAAATAAGCAGCAGAAGTTAGCATATATCAAAAAGGAAATCAGTAAATAAAGGAAAAGTAATGAAATGACAACCTATCCCATTCCCAGACTGAGGGCACCTGGGACCATAATAGGCAACACCATTCTCAAGTGGAGCATGTTTACAATTTTTTACTATTAAAGCATGATCCCAATAATCCTTATTAGAATCAGGCAAATTCAACACTAAAGCCTTACTAGCTTGTCTAGTTTTCAAATAATAAGTGTTCCCCCTGCAATAGACCAAGTATAACAGAACATAATCTCTGGAATCCCAATATGAGTTCTAGATATTTCATTCAGTCTATTCACACCATTGACAACTCTCCAGGTGTTTGGGGCTACTCTCGCTGGAATAATGCCGAAATATTGGCAAAAATGAAAAAGAAAAGAGTTTGGTGGAAAGGTAAAATCGCACTCAGCTATAAACAAAGTTGGGATCCAATAACCCTCAGCTAAAGAGTAAACATCTATAGGGTTAGGAGGAATTCATAAATCAACCTAAGAAGGAATTTCTTGCTCTTCCCTAAATTCCTCTAGAGAATCAACATCAAGTATGTAAACCATGGCTTAGAAAGAACAAAATGAAGAAAAAAAAGAGAAATAAAGAGTTCTTACAGAAGATTAAAGATTCAGCAAGAACTATCTAAAGGAAAGACGAACGATGGTGAACAATCGGGTAAAAAGCTCAAAAAATAGCTACTACAGTTCGAAGATTTGGGGTAAGGCAAGGTCTGGAAAAGCCTCCCACCTTTTATAGCTTGTCTCGAAAATAGCGAACGTAATGTTTAAATGTACCAACGATTAACATTCCAACGACTTCGAGATGCAGAAGGTGAAAAATATCCATTCCCCCTTTGGCGGTTCGTTAAAATTCAAATTATTTACAAAAATGCCATTTTTAAACAGTGCCAGTAAATTTTACAAGTGTGGAAGGTCGGCTACTGACCAAGAGTCATGAAAATACTCCGAGCTACTTGCAAAATCAAATGCTCCATACTTTCACGCAAGCATCAAGCATGGAACATTGGGGGATTTTGTTGATGCCAAAAATTATCCACGTACATAGACCAATCAAAAGTGAACACGTGTCCTTCGATATAGCCAAAATCCTAGTAAGTAGATAGTAACTCCCCCGACCAACACAATGAAGGCCGACCAACAAGACCAATGAAGAGTCATAATACGAAGGCTCATACTACACATGGTTTATACAACCAATAATCATATTCGTTACGTAAGGATGTAAATGCTGAAATGAATAAAGGCATTACATCCCTTGACATTCGGTCCCTTGGCCTCCGGATCACTATAAATACGTTGTATTCCTTTCATCAAAGAAAATTCCAAACAGACTCAGGGATATTCTTATTTACAAGAGTACCTAGCTTTCAGTAACCTCAGAAATCAATAAAATAACAGTGGACGTAGGCTTTCTGTCATAGCTGAACCATTTTAAAAACTCTTTGTTTTTATTTACCATTGCAATTACATATTGTATATGTGATTATTAAATTAGATCAAGTCTAGTTTTTTACATCAAAACTAGTAAAGATTTTGATATTGTTGGGTTTTATTCTTCTGTTAAACTTGTGCCACCCACTCTTTATCTCTCATTTTGATTTTATTTATTTATTTATTTATATTTTAAGTTCTACTTATGACTTTAAACTTTGGTTTTCCTTTCTTTTTATTGAATTTAGGGTTAAGTTTTCCATATTTGAAACTGCAGGTTCTCTGATCAAAGATTTTTGGTATGTAAGTATAAAATGGTAACCTCAAATATTATGTTTGATATTAATTCTACTATTGGAATTATTTCACATATATAGTTGAGTCTTATAAATAGTTCTCGTCGTGATTCTATAATGGTTTACAATTGTTGTTAACTAGAGATATATCAGACTCTTTCACTAAAATACTATGGCAAATATTTGTTCTTATACAACTCAATCTAAATTCAATTAGTTAGATCCATGATTTAGAGTGAGTGAGTTTTAAGCTTTTGAGGGATTTTTTTTGTGAGCTGGTTGTTTGCTTATGGATCATTCTTCATCATTTGTTGGTTTTTCGAGTTAGGATTTTTTTTATGAATTATTACATCTTTTAGATCATAATAATAATTAAGATCGAATATTTTTACAATTTTTTCCATAATATATAGGTGGTTGATGATGTTTCTTTTATACAGTGAACATATTGTTCAATGAAATGTCATAGAGATAATGAATATGCTTTGCAGGGAGTAATGCCTCCTATATAATATAATTTTTTTTGGGAAAAATGCTTCACGGGAAAAGAGTGTGTTTATCACATGATTCGTTTTAGATTTGAACTAGATTTTTTAGTACTTATTTGGTTTACAATTTTAAAGGATGTTAGTGAAGCGTTAAAGGATTATGTTTGGTTCTTTGAGACCAATGGTTTACTATTTCCCTTAATGGTCATCATTTTGGAATAATATATGAGATTTGATATTTTAGTTGTGTATGTTCTTTGGAGTTACTTTTCTTAGATGTCAGGATTTGTCAATACAGATATATTTGTTGTATGTGAGCTACATTTTAAATCACTATTAATTTTGATTTTGTTATTGTGGGTATGTACTCAAATATATTCCAATACTAACTATTTTTTTAATATATATTTGTTTACATCCCATTTCCCCGTGTGGGAATGTACTCAGATATTTATATTTGAAATTTTATTCAGTTTAATTATTATGTACATAATGTTACACTATTTGGATATCTGTTTTTCTCAGTGTACCAAGTTGGATATTTTCAATAACAAATTTGAGAAGCATTCTAATAGATTCACATGGTAATATCTCCTTAAACTTCTCAAGCAAATACTAGATACTAAAGAGGTCATGCCAATTTTATTTATTAGATTGTTCAAACTTGGTATTTTCACTTTTTTATTGAACTAAATTTTTTTACGTGATTGACACATATTTTAGACAATTTTTATAAATCCCTTAGGTATGACCTTTTATGAAAATGATCTTATTATTTATTTGTAACTAGTTCGTATGTACCTACTCATAAACACATATTTACTTATGTGATATTTGTGCCCCCACCCCATCCCCCAGAAAAGAAAGAGTAGTACCTTATTTTGGATTGATGTCTTTTAATGAAAAAAATTGTGAAATTCCTAGAGAAAAGTAAATTATTATTAGTGCCATATGATTCAAATTGTGATATGGACACTGGAAAGGTTTGTCAGAGGTATAGTGACGGAGTAATTCTTACATGGTCTATCATACGAGATAAAGCAATAGAGAGGCTTTGATATGGGGGGAAAGACTGATTTCTTCAGTGATATTTAGTATGGCATTTTTAGATTTGGACCATGTCTATCCACTCATTTTCATTTCTGTTTTTAGATTTTGCGGTTGTTATAGAACCATCATTTAGAGTAAGATTTTGCAGTAACTCTCCATAATAGTTGATTTACTTTTTAGTAATGGTGTGCTATAATGCTCCAACCAAGTTATTTCAAGCCTTATATATATATATATATACACACACACACACTAGGGTATGCTCGTGCCTGAAGGCACGCTGATAATCGCATAATGGCAAAAAATTTCAAGGTACGTAATTGCAAGACGACAAAAATTTCATTTGCTAAAAAAATAGAATGTAATTTTAAAAAAATTGATCATAATCTCCTTTGTTTACATAACTAATCATATACAGGTATATATAACATATATACGACTAAATTCTTTATACATATATATAACATATATACGACAGAATCCTAGAAAACAAAAAACTCCACTAAGCCACATGCCTAGATATATACGACTTTCCAAATACAACCGCATGTATATTGTCACAATATTTCAAACTAACATTCATTTCAAAAGAAAAAAGTTGTGTTAAACAACTAATATTTAGTATCACTACTCGAAGAAAAATAAACCGCGGTGCTACTTCACATTAGGTTAATTAAGATATTTTGTCAAACATTATATAGTTACTTAGCTAGCAACAAACAAATGATCTATAATTATTGCAACCCGAATCTTAATTGATGAAACTGATGCATAATTTCTTTATTAGTATAATCAATAAATTGTTTAAATACATAAAACATAAAGATTAGCAGTAGTTTCTTTATTTCAATAGGACTTGAATACAATGACGTGGGGACTTAAGCCAGACGCAAAGTTAGAACATCGCCATAAACATCCTATATATCTCACTAAACGACCATGTGGGTGGAAGGGTGAAGATCTCAATAATAGTGCTTATGAGTTCCAAAACATTAGAGTCTCTCCAACACCCAAAAAACATCAATCCAAAGCAAAGTTGGTCCAAGGCACGTCCCGTGCTCACGACAATATATGCCTGCACATATTTATAGAGAGATGATAAATGAACAATCATTTTAATTTGAGTGTCATACTTAAAATATATAAGCAAATCAAATACAAACATGTAAAGCTAAATTCTCATACATAATTCATCAAAGAGAGTAGGTGACTTCATTCAAATCAATGACAAAATTAAATCACCACCAAGTTAAAAGAAATGAATATCGATAATGCCTTGTTCATACATTACACTACACATCAATGTCTATTTGCTGAACTAATGAATCTCGAATTCTTATTAAAGGAATCTATTACTGTCTAAACAATGCCTTGTTCATACTTTCACCAAGTGAGAGACTTTGCTAACTATTGAAAATACATTATGAGAGAAATATGAGAATTATAAGTTGTATATGACATGTATGGAGGTGAAAATATAGATAAAATTGAATATGAAACTCCATAATACACAGTACTTCAACAAAATTACATCAGCATCAAGAATACTAAAACAGCAACACAGTTCCATCAGTTTGAGGTTATGCATCCTACATTATGTTATTATCTGAAAGTTCCAAGTTCAGACCCAACACTCTTATTAATTGTTCGAATTATGTAAAGTAATGAGAAATGGAGGATAATAGTTAATTGAGGTAACAAAAAGCAATAATCAATGACTATTAATAAAATGAGAAAATTTTAGTATCCTAATCCTTCTAAGTGGATTGATGCACCTGTATCACACTCGGGATCATTCTTCAACATTCTCAAGTCACTTGATCTCTGGTCATAGTTCTGAGGCCTAATATTTTAAATGTCGCTTCCTTCACATGCTGTAACCCGCTTTTGCACCATGCACATCTCGAGGAACTGGTCACATAAGAATAGTAATGATATTTAGCTAACAATATGGTAATAACAAAAATCAACTCATTCACTTTAATATGGTAATAAAAATTCAAGAAATGAATACGAAGTCTCTCACTTGGTAAAAGTATGAAAAAGTATTCTATAAATGAAATGAAAAGAAAAAATCCCATAAATACACATAAACTTAAACCCCTGCATCACAAAAATATTCTTTGTCACTCAAATTACTAACAGTTTAATATACATATGAAGATGTACTGACCTTAAACCCTTGCATCATAAAACTCTTCAAGAGAAGGTGCACGTTAAAACAAAAATGAAGAGAGTAAAAAATGTAACAAACCAAAAATATCATGTAAGAATTCAGAAAGTTAGAAACCGTTGAATAGCAATATATATGAATCGCCATTTTCACTGCATCTCAGTCCAAAAACTATGATTAAAAGGAAAAATTATAAAAGTTGGCATGACCTTCCTACTGAGTGAGGATTTCCCCTTTTTGATGGTCGAAAATGAGGAATTCCTCCCAATTTACTGTATGAATGCTATCGTGTACCTTTGTTTACTCTATGAAGTTTGCATGACCTTCCTAAGCCTCTGTGAACCTATATTTACTGTATGAAGGTTGCCATATATACTATATCTTGTGTTCTTCACAATTTTTCAAGTTCACTCTTTGTGGATTGAAAAAGACCAATCTGTCCAAACTTGCACAGACTATGGAACATGTGCACAGAAAAGCTACCGTATATTGATGATCTTGATTGTGCCTACAATTCATATATAAACAGATAGTGATATGTTTAAAGAGAAGAAGACATCAAAAACAGAAGAAGACATTTTTTATTTTAAGAGAATAAGGCATCAACACCTCAAGGTCATCATGTTCAGATTCAAACAACTACCACTGCCAAAGAAAATTAAAAGTAAATTGAACTGCAACTCTACCAATACAGACTTCAACTCCACCAATGTAGAAAGAATGGACTTGAGAGAACAATATCAACCGTACACCATAACTTTCCAACACTTCACATGGATCAAGTTGAACTGCAACTCTACCAATATAGATGTTTTTCTTACTGAAATATCCACAAAATATAAAGTCATTGCCTACAATAAATATTAAATATTAAGTCATTGAACCAAAACAGGGGCAAAACAGTCGCGTACGTTGCACTGAACCAAAACAGGGGCAAAAGTAAATTGAAGGCCATATACATTAATGTTATAGTACATTATTCAATGGAAGTTAATCATAGGAAAAAGGTAACATGGTTGATACTGCCTAATTTCTCCAAATAAACAAACTGGATAGCAGTTTCTGAATTCTAAAAACATCCGACATAAAAAATGTTGCACATATATCAACCATGAACATTCTTAAAGAAGTCCCAATGTTGATACAAAATAAGATGCCAAATTAAAATAACCATCAACAATATTTTTAAGAAAGTGATAAATTAAAAAATCCAAACCTCCCACAAAATTTTGCAACTTCATTAAGTTCTTTATCCATCTTGCATTATCAACACCAATATAATTTAAGGTTTGTATTTTTAACTGAGTCTCATCAATAGTTAGGTGTGAGCCTTCAGCAAGCGACAAACTCTCGACACCAGCCTATAACATAACCATATCAAATTTAGGGTTAGTGTTTTTAACGAAAAATTATTTAAGTATCAATATGTTTGAAGTAAATGTCAGTAATCTGAAAGTTTCCCTCTATGAATATCAATGTTTTTTCTAGGATGTGTAAGGTTTTGTTAATTTCTAATAAACCCCCAAGGACTTTAAAAGACTATTTTGCAATTAAATAAGGTGGATGTGAACTTGGTACATTTTGCAGTGCAGTCACTACACTGTAGTGTAGGTAAAAAAGATGCAGAGTAGTAGGTATTAAACACATGAAAGTTGTTCCAAATTTGGTAAGTTATGAAAATTACTTATGGTCCTTTTAGAAAGATAAGAAAATAAATAAATAGCAATAACACAACAAAAACTATCTGTCCAAATAAATAAAAATCTTTGAAATATATTCATTTCGATGCTAAATTAAAAATGTAAATTTACTAAAATAAAATCTATTAAAGACGATACTTAAAACCACAGTTTGAGAAAACTAAGGCCCAAAACATGAAAAATATGAAAAATCAAGGAAAGCCCAAGAATATCAAAGATAAGTGAGACCTTAATGCGTGGGATCCTAAATTAAAAGTGCAGAAATAAAGTATTTGAACCCCAAATATTCAAGGAAACAATAAGCATATTTTATACACACAGTATGCAAAACCAGCTTTAGAAAATTGACAGCTTTTGACATGGCAAAGGAGAATATAATAGGGTTGTAACCCAAAACTCTTTTGTACACACATACCCTTCTACATATAATACACATATAATACACATAATCAACATGGTGTCTTCAGAAAGTTACGAAGGAATTGGAATCCGTGAGGATATTAGGTTTCAATGTAATTAGGAACTCAAAATAACAGAATATAAACAGTTACGAAGGAATTGAAATCCGTGGTGTCTACATATAACACACATAATTAACATGGTGTCTTCAGAAAGTTTTACCCCCTATTTGATTTGTAAAAATTCCTTTGACGGATCACAATTGAGCAGCAGCATTGATCCCGTTCATTTTCATTTTTAATGCTTACTCACTCTGCACGCTTCACATAAAAATAACACTTAATCATTCATTTCATCTAAGTCATTCATTTGTAGAAACTTCACAAAAATTGGACAGTAATAGAAACTTCGCAGGGCTGGCTTTGATGAGGAAATAGTAGTAATAAATATGTGAAGTTCATTTGCTGTGAATTCAAGCTTAGGGCTGACTGCTTTCATGAGGAAAAATTATGGGATATAGATTTTATGACACAGGTGGTGATACTATTGTGGGATGTAAATGTTATGACTTCTTTCATGAGGAAAAATTGTCAAGACATTTCATATTATACAACCATGATCTAGAGAATGAGGATATGGAGAATTGAGTTTCTAATAGATTTAAACCATAGCATGTACAATCAGGATAAGGAAATTAAGAGAACTACAAAAAAAAAAATAAGAAAATACCTGTGATTTTTAAGATGGGACACAATGGACGTGATTTGAGTTGATTGTACAAAGAAAAGAAAAGTGAACAAATAAGAAAATACCTATGATTTTAACAACCATGCCATGGAGAGTTGTGTTAGATCAGCCAAACTTGGCTGTCGTTGGTGGAATTATGGTAGTGGGAGAGTTGTATTTTCATATGGTGTAGAAACGCCGGGGTTGGTTTTCACTGCATCCCCTCTTTAATTTTGTCAAAGAACTACATAAAAACACAACAATCTCAATCCCGTTTACGAACCCAAGATACTATTTTCTGAAATAGAAAACCCTCAAATTTAAAACACAACTTAGTATTGCGAAAAAAATTAGACAGAAAGATGTGTATATTCACTTTTGAACTTTGATTAGAGTTTCTAAAACCTAAAAAAAGAAAAAATAGAGAGATATATCTACGCTGTGAGTCGACGCTTTATGTACCACAATTGGTGAGCTTTTTGTCAGATTTACACTATTTGTCATGGGCAGATGAGGGATACCGTCTTCTTCTTGGTATTAGAAAATTGTGTTTACATATACAGGGCTACTATTTTCTTATATAACAACACATAAAAGTGTGGGGGATATGGTGTTACCTGGAGATCAAGTTCGAAGAGTTTGGTCGACATTTGTTACATCGAAAGATCTGTAGTTAGATAAAAGGGGTATCTTTCAAATATTGATGACTCGAAATTATGATTGTTACCATAGTTATTTGAAAATAAAAACATATTTACCTAAGCTGAACAAATTAAAGGCCATAAGATAATTACCAAGTTGTGATATCCTCAAAGACTTACTTCCCAAGACTGTCCAAATGACTCCACCATCTCGATTGCCATTTCTTCACTGCCAGAGAACCAACATAAAAACACATGGGTGGTTCTATGATCTTAAGTGAAAAATAAAACATAAAAAATAATATTTGTAAATTCAATACTCCATAAAAAAACAAACGGACACATTTAAGGATTATAAACTTCTGTAGTTAGATAAAAAAGGGTATCTTTCAAATATTGATGACTCGAAATTATGATTGTTACCATAGTTAGTTGAAAATCAAAACATATTTACCTAAGCTGAACAAATTGAAGGCCATAAGAAAATTACCAAGTTGTGATGTCCTCGAAGACTCACTTCCCAAGACTGTCAAAATGACTCCTCCATCTCGATTGCCGTTTCTTCACTGCCAGAGCACCAACATAAAAACATATGGGAGGTTCTATGATCTGAAGTGAAAAATAAAACATAAAAAATAATATTTGTAAATTCAATACTTCATCAAAACACACACAGACTCATTTAAGGATCATTTAAGGATTACAAACTTATATAGTTATATAAAAACGGTATCTTTCAAATATTGATGACTGTCAATTACGATTGTTATAATAGTTAGTTCAAAATGAAAACATATTTACCTAATCTGATCAAATTGAAGGACATAAGAAAATTACCAAGTTGTGATGTCCTCGAAGACTCACTTCCCAAGACTGTCAAAATGACTCCACCGTCTCGATTTCCATTTCTTCACTACCAGAGCACCAACATATAAAAATATGGGAGATTTTATGATCTGAAGTGAAAAATAAAAGTTAAAAAAAATATTTGTAAATTCAATACTCCATCAAAACACACACGGACACATTTAAGGACTATAAACTTCCGTAGTTAGATAAACACGGTAGCTTCCAAATATGGATGGATGACTGGAAATTATGATTTTTACCATAGTTAGTTGAAAATCAAAACATATTTGCCTAAGATGAACAAATTGAAGGCCATAAGAAAATTACCAAGTTGTGATGTCCTTGAAGACTCACTTCCTAAGACTGCCAAAATGAGTCCACCATCTCGATTGCCATTTCTTCACTGCCAGAGCACCAACATAAAAACATATGGGAGGTTCTATGATTTGAATTGAAAAATAAAACATAAAAAATAATATTTGTAAATAAAATACTCCATCAAAACACACACGGACACATTTAACGACTATAAACTTCTGTAGTTAAATAAAAAGGGTATCTTTCAAATATTAATGATTGAAAATTATGATTGTTACCATAGTTAGTTTAAAATCAAAACATATTGACCTAAACTAAACAAATTGAAGGCAATAAGAAAATTACCAAGTTGTGATGTCCTCGAAGACTCACTTCCCAAGACTGTCAAAATGACTCCACCATCTCGATTGCTATTTTTTCACTGCCAGAGCACCAACATAAAAACATATGGGAGGTTTTATGATCTGAAGTGAAAAATAAAACATAAAAAAAAATATTTGTAAATTCAATACTCCATCAAAGCATACACGGACACATTTAAGGACTATAAACTTCCGTAGTTAGATAAAAAGGGTATCTTTCAAATATTGATGACTGGCAATTATGATTTTTAACATAGTTAGTTGAAAATCAAAACATATTTAACTAAGTTGATCAAATTGAAGTCCATAAGAAAATTACAAAGTTGTGAAGTCCTCGAAGACTCACTTCCCAAGACTGTCAAAATGATTCCACCATATTGGTTGCCATTTCTTCACTGCCAGAGCTCCAACATAAAAACATATGGGATTTTCTATGATCTAAAGTGAAAAATAAAACATAAAAAATAATATTTGTAAATTAAATACTCTATCAAAACACGCATGGACACATTTAAGGACTATAAACTTATTCACACCGACACTATTCACACTTTCTCTCTCCACGCACTTGCACCCATCTTCATCCACAACCCATAGCAGATATGAAACCAAAAAAAGAGATAATGGAACACATTTATGGAGATGGATTCGGCGGAGAGAGAAAGAATAATGTATACCTCACAATAGAGATGGATACGAATAAGCGGAAAATTTTTGTAGCCCCAAATTCTGTAGCCCTATAATTTGCAAAAACTTTTGTAGCCCCAACATCGGGATCTGTAAAAATAAAAATCGAATTCGAAAATCCTACATATAAAAATTCATAACAAATTGAATTTTGAACACAAAAATGGATGTTATGTTTCCACCGAGCTCGTATTCATCAACAACACCGAGATAGTGAGATCCATGATGGCGAAGAAGATGGGTTCAATTTTTTTCTTCTCTCCTCCCTATCATCTTAGCCCTAAACCTCCAAACCAATAATGGTTGCATTCAGATCAAAATACATGGAGAGAGGTGCGGTGCAACGAGGAGAGAGGGATTTTTAAGGTACGATGTTTTTTGGGTTACCGATGAGAGAATGGGGGAGAAGGTGAGAATGACAAAAATGTTATGTTTGTGTGGGAAATGAGAGAGGGTGTGAGAGCGGAAGGATAGTTGAGAAGTATTGTGGTTTTGACAGAAGTACCCCCAATTTTGAATGGAAGTGTAAATTTAGTAAGTAAAAAAGAGAGAAAAATCAAATAATTTAGGGCAAAAGAGGTAGTAGAGGAGAAACTCATAAAGATGGCATCATCTTGTGATCTTATGACATATATATGTTTCCTACTTTATTATATAGATATATATGATAAGTTGTGTATAAGTCATAATCAATCTAAAATAGACATTTTAACATTTCTCCTCATTTCTATGTTTTCTCATCATATGAAACAGGTGATAAGAAGGTTTAAAGTGGCATGAGGATCCTTTATTGTGCAAAAACACCACCCTCAACGACCACTTCTAGAACTAAGGAAATTATGAATAAGAATAACCACAATGAATGAATCTAAGCAATTGAAACGATACAAGGAATAAAGCAATCTCATAATAATAGGATTTACATGGTCTAGCAATTGGCTACGTCCATGGGGTGTTTTTCTCTTTTTATTACTTCTTTAAAATTCTTTAGCAAGAAGTTACATGCCCCTTTACCGGGGGTTAGGGTTACATTTATATAGATGGAGGATGTTGAATCGTGTTGGACTTCTCACACTTGTTTGTCAAGATGCCTCTTTATTTTCATTAATCTCCTCTGAGATCGTTGGCAGTTATATTCACCTTTTCATAATTATCTCTCGTGATGTTTATCATTCATATTCTGGGTTGTCCTCCCTTTCGAATCTAGACCCACTTGGGTTGCTACTTTTGGTCCATTCAGTTTTCACCCCATAATTTCCTCCAAAGCTCTTTGACGTGAATGGGCCGAAGAGTTTTGAGAAGCTTCCTCACCTAATCAGTTGGTCGACCCACATGATTAGCTTTAAGTCTTGCGAGGGAATTCTTCAGAATTGTTCCGTCACAATAAGGATACGCTAGTTCTTTTAAAAATGAACCGTAGTTGTATTTATGAATCTTGGGTTTTATTCCCGTGTGATTAGACATTTGGGATTTCATTCCATGCTTAACTAAAATTCTTCAACGTCGTTTGCACATTTCTCTTCATTAAAAAACAAACGTTTGGAGATACTATTTTCCATACTTCACCTGTAAGTTTTCCTCATCTTTGGCTTTTATTTTTTCCTCGCAATCGATCTGAACTTTGTTATTCCTTCCTTTCACCGAGCATTTCCATTTATGATGAGTGTTCCCTCTCCCCATCTTTATTTTTTCAAAAATAGTGTACTCTGTAAATGAGAAAACCGTTAGGGAATTTAGGATGATATCTTCGATTCTTCCTTGGGTAATAATCGAATGTTCCTAGGTTCCTGAGGATTTCATCGTCATTAAGGTAGGATATTGGATTCATACACTCTCGGTGGCTAAGGGGTGAATATCTTTTCATTAAAATCAGTTGTTCCTTAAATGTTATGCCTTGTATACAGGGTGGATTGTCAATGACTTCCATAGGATCAATGAGTTGTATGGGACCCACATAGGGATTCAAGAAATTAGGTATTTCTACTCTTGGACACACACAACAAACGGGGTACTCTGTCTGATTGTAAAGAAGGCTTAAGAAGTTTTAGTTGTCAACTTTCTTAATTTTAATAAAGTCTATTGGAATCAAGATTTTATTACAAAAAATTGGCAAGATCCACTTCTTCTTGAGGATGAGCAGTATTGTAGGTTTATGTGCTCGGATAAGGGAAGGGAAATAAGTTAAATTTTATTTCTATTGATCTGATCTTTATTTGATAATATCATTATTGATGAATTCTTTCTTTCTTTTTTTGTCTGGATTAATCAAAGAAGAAGGAACCATACCCCTCTCATTTCAATAGGGAGGAGTTGCTCAAGGTTTGGGAGATGAGGATGCCACTTGTTCCAAGTGGTAATCATTTAAGGTCTGCCTCTTTTCTTCTTGAGTATAAGAACTTTATAAGAAACTTTACTTCTCGTCCACTAGAAAAAAATTCCAATGTCCCCGTCCTTTCAATAAACAGAGGATCTTCTACTTTCTCCTGTTTTGAATCTCTGAACATTGTGTTCGTACCCTCTATTGAGGATAAAATAATTTATACCACTAGAAAAAAAGTTTGGGGGTCCCTTTGCCCCCATATGTGCATGGACTCCCATATTCAAGAGAAAAGTTGGAAGGAAAAAATCCCTTCTTCTTTAATGATAGTGATGCCATCCAAGAAGGGTGATGCCCATAACTTTAAGAAAGGCCACTAGGTAACGTTGGTGGCAAAAAATTACTCCTTGGACTTGGGACTACTGAAGGGGGTTGTGCTTACACTTGACCGTGAGCAGGTCAATAGGCTGACACATGATCAACTATCATCTCGTGTCGTTTAGGCTCTACCTTTAGTAAACCCAAATTTTCCTTTCCATTTTGTTATCCTGCTCAAATTTTGATACTTGCCTAATTATTCCTTTATGTAGTTTGTGGCTGACTTCATCACCATTTTGGAGAAGCGTTTTGAGCAACCCAAGCTCATGGATTATCTAAACATATCCTTAGAGAATTCCCAATCATCCATTGTCACTAATAAAAAGGACTATGAGTCAAAGAAAAAATCCACCCGCTCAATGATGGATGACCTGAAGAATGAGCATAATTAGCTGAAGGTCAAAATATAATGAGTTGAAGGCCGATCATGACAAAGTTATGGAAAAATGCAATCAACTAAAAGAGGACCAACCTAAGGCTATGTCTATTGCTAAAGATGAGGGATATCCGGCTAGATACGGAAAGGCCTTTGATGAGTTTAATCAAGAAGTCCAACTTTAAGAACAGTTGAGATGATTCCTTAATGAAGGCCAATGTTTCGATCGAATGTGAGATTTTTAGAGAGCATAATTTTGTCTCTCCTATGGAAGCTAAAGAAAGTGGTCGAATAGAACCGTCTACCGGCCAAGTCGTCTCAGAAACAGATCATACTAAATCCTAGGAAACATTGGAGAAGGTTAAGGAAAAGGAAATCGGGAAGTAGTTAGGGATAATTAGTCCTAGATCTCATTGTATTGTTTATTCTTATCCGTTTGTAAAGGCTTTGCCTTATTTTGATATTCAAAGAAATAATTATTTATCACTTAACTTTTCCCTTTATTATTTAAGAGTTATTTTCTTTTACTATTATAGCTTAACAATATACTTGGAGAAATCCCTTCTTTTGTTGGTAATCTAGATATCATTATTTTCAAGGGATATAGTTTTCAAGGTCGACATGATTTATTTTTTTCTTGAAAGTATATTTAAAATATGACCAAGGCTTATAAGGATCAGCCTGCCTTAATAGACAAACTAAAGGATGATGTGAAGGACCTCTGTGATGTTGACACCCTTATGCAGGATGGGATGAACTCTTTGAAATGATAGCTCTCTGATTTCAAAGATATTGGTGATGTCGGTGCTCTATCGCAAAGTGAGAATGACTCTATGAGGAAATAGCTTGCCGAAGCCAAGGAAGACCTTATGGGGGTGATCAAAATGGGGCTAAGTTGTGATATAATTAAGCTTTGTTATCTCTTTAGGAAAGGTCCTCGTGCAGTATGGGCTGCTAGCTATGATGAGGGGTGGTTATATGGCCATGTTATACTGGACGAAGCAAAGAAATTGGCCTATAAGCATGGCTAGTTGAATGCTTTGGTATTCTTGAAACTATCAAAGGACTCTGATCTTTGGTATTAGTACCAAGTTGATTGCCCATCATATCTCCATCCCCTCTTTAGAAGTGAAGAGAACTAGGTTCCTCTTGATGTCATTCCTCCTTAGCTGGCCAAGCATTACTTGTCATCTCATAAGAGAGGATGGATTCTGACCAAATCCAAATTTTGGATGAAGAGCGGCTGTTTCTGAGGAAATTGACCATCGAGGCAGTAATTGATTCATTTTGTTTTCATATTTCATTACTATAATTGTGTATTATAACTTATGTGATAACATGTTCTTTGTATAATTTTACATTCTGCATTTTTTTCATTCCATTATGCCAAGCATGTGTTTATTGTTTGTCTTACCTTTTATGCCGTGTCATCATACTACCTTAGGCCTAGAGTAAACTTTGAAAAAATGCACCTTGTTTTAGGACCATCTACTTGTTCACGATTTTTAGCCGACCAAGGTCGAGTTCACTTAGTTCCTATGGATATCCTTTGGTCTTTTGCTTGCCTGTGAAATTAATGAGGTTTTTAAGTTTCTCAAGATGAAGACCGTTGGTATTTCGAAACAATGTTGAATGACCAAAAGAACCATTTGGGCTTATACTTTATTTGATTTTAAAAAATATAACAAAATTCTAGAAACATAAGTTTTAGAATTATAATTTGCGAGAAATAGCTAAGCCTGAATCAAACTAAGACAAAAATGACTTGGAAAGAGCAATTATAAAAGTAAAACTTCTCTAGGTTTGTTGCCTTCCATGCCGTTGGTATCTCTCTTTTCTTCATTGTTTCGAAACGGCAGGCTCCTAGAAAAACATTTTTGATGACCTTGAAATGTAATACCCTGTATTTTTATGCATATTATTTGATTAATTAAATAGTCAAAATTAATTATGTGCTTATTATGACCAAAGATGTCTCCATTTATATTATTTATGTTGGATTGTAATTAGGACTTAAGACACGGTGATTAATTAATATTGGGGCTTGTATCGGGGAATTATTAAATAACTGAGTTGTTAGTTATTTAGTCTGCCATATTTTTGTATCGGACTAGTGGACAAGTAGAATACCCATTTTAGTTTAAAATGGTGTAATTTAGGCGTATTGTGTTAGTACATGAGCTATGTGTGTTTTTACAGAGTTTGGAGACTATTTTGGACCTTTTTTTAGGGGTCAAACCCTAAGTTGATGGTTAAGAGTTGAAAGGGCTTTTAGTTCGATTATAAAACACAATTGGGGAACAATTTTGGGGGTTAGAGAGAAGGCACATGAAGAGAAGAGGACAAATTGAGGGATTTGGCTTGGGTTGTCTCTACAAATCATGAGGAAAGTTATACATAAAATATGATTGTGATTGTATATGCACAAATATTGTATCTATTTTATCAAAAATCTAAATCATGTCATTGTGTAAATATGATTTTAGATAATTAATTAGTAATTTAGGTAATTAACATAATGTAGATTTTGATTAGGTTGATTTCCCCTCTATAATGATTGATTTCTTCAAGAACTTGGATTAAAACTAATATATGACAATTGGAATCTATTTTATATTGTTAATCATATAAAATCCATGTATTTAATTGAATTAATCAATGAAAATTGTGTAGAATTAGATAAATTAGGATTCTTAGATTTTGAATTGAATTTTTGTTGAATCTTGGTGTAGATTATGAATTTGATGGACATAGGTTCCAATTATTTAGGTGATATTTTTTTTATCATTTGAGTGTTGTTTGGGTGTTGAGTGAAGTTTTTAGGTTCATTAATGGAAGATTGAAAGAGGAAAATGTGGGTTGAAGAAGAAGAAGACGTTCATAACAAAGGAGATTTTGGGTTGTTCTGGGTCGATCGATTGATCGGCACTTGGTCATCGATTGATCGAAAGTTGTAGTTTTTCCTAGTTTAGGTTTTTGTTTGTTTGATTGGATTTTTGTGATTGGGACTTAGGGTTGGGTTTCTTGGCCTAAAGTTTTCTTGTACTTGTAGAATTGATATTAATTCTAATAAGGTGAGAGTTTGAGGATGTGTCCTTAAGGTTATTGGAATAATTTTAAAATCGTTGATTTTAAGGAATTAAATGGAGGCTGTGGCAGTTGAGGGTAGATTTGAGTGTAGAATGGGTTTGTTATTGGGAAAATGGCTAGAATTGATTTTAATCATTGTGATGTATGATTTGGATAAATACTCTTTGGGTGAGATTAGGTTTTGGCTACAACTTCCACATAATAAGTTAGTTATTCGATGAAGTTGTTTCATTTAATTTATGTGCGTGATTATACCTAGACGTGATGCCTTGGGACAATATACTAGGTTTAATAAAGATTGAATATGGTTGATGTATGATTTTGAATGTTTGATCGAGTGAGACTACACCTAGAATTGGGAACTCAAGAGGTTAGCGTTCATTAGTCATGGGATGAATATAAAATTATAGGTATTTGATGCCTTTCTTTGACAATGATACTAGTATTACCCAGTAGCGTAGGGTCAGTATGTTTACCTTATATATCTTAACCCATTTGTTAGGGTTCTGTATTCGTATTCTTTATCCCCTTAGTGAGGGTAGAAATTACTTGTGTGCTTAATGTGAAATGCATACCATGTGTAAGTGTTTGTGGCTCATTTTACGAGAAGGATTCCATGAGAGGGGACCATGTGATGCGAACCATGATGGTACCCTAGTGAGTACACAGGCTCTTCCTTAGTCATATTTTTACCCCTAGGTTACACGTCTCGGTACCCAAGACCGAGAGGGTCTTCGGGGAGATTTATTTCATAAAGTCTTGGGTATTGAAGGCTTTACGACTAATATTTAGACGGGGTGATTTATCCCTTGACTTTGCTGAGGTCTTAGGTTTGAAATGGACTAAGACAATACCTAGTACACGCGAGAAATACCCAAAGGCAATAAGAGTAGGTCTTTATTATTTATGGGTGTGAGAGTAGCCCAATTTATTTATACATGATAGGGGTTGTTCCTTTGTATGGGTGTTAGACATGAGTAGATTATTTCTCCTATGATATGTGATTATTGTGTGGCGGTACCAGATATAGTTGTACCAGTTTATTTGTTATACTAGTGATGTATGTGACTCGTAGTAGGATACCCACCTACATACTTATGATTCTGATTTATGTATTAAATATATTGGAGAGGTGTATATTCTAATATTAACATAAGATGGTCCAATGTGTATAGACTTAATATATAAGCTTGTTATTTATATATTGGTTGTTTGATGAGATGAACTGTAGGTTTGAGACTACAACATAACTTATGTTTAAAAATAAAAGAGATGAAACTAAAGATGAGAAACCGAAGATTCAAGAATGAATATATAAAGCTTTAATCACATGGGAAACATATGGATTCGGGATTTAGAACTGCATCATATTTTAGGTTGTTGGGTTAGGTAAGTAATAAATTAAAATATGTTAAACACATGAGGAAGATGTGTAGTTGTGATATGGCCCAAATTTGATTATAATATTATTCTACATAGGCTTGATATTTATGTTTTCCTTTATAAACTATTTTTACAGGTCTCTGTTTCTGTAATTCCTATAGATGCGGGATCGTTAGGGGAGAATCTCTACCGACGTCCCATTTCTTACTCCCAAGATCATAAGAGTCGAGCAAGTATAGTTCATCCTTTAATTGTACTCTTTTGTTTTTAGTTTAGTTGTACATATATATTTACATTCAGTGATGACTTTTTTTTAGGACGATGAGGATTGTCATCAGATTTGGTATTATGTGGATCCAATATTTCATTATATTGTCTTTCTTCTTTCGATTCCTGCTTATTTCTTATGCTAAGAATGTTACCAAAAGTTTTGCTTCCTATGATTTACATGGTAGATCTGATCAATCTATTTATGAATTTTTCGGGGTTTCATATTTGGTATCAAAACATTCTAATTTCTAGTGTCTTGGAATCTTGAGTGCATCCGTATTTTTTTCGCATTGCGATCTTTGGTTACTTTAGAGTTTTACCTTTTAGAGTTTGTATTCTCAATTACAATGATTGTTTAAGAGGTTTCGGGCCATTGTTTCCTGACTAATGATTCAATTGAACTAAGTGTATCGGTAGGGTTCCTTATTTGGATTTCTCTCATAAGACATTCCACGCATGAGGCCTACTTTGATCAAGAGTTGAGGGCTTTTGGATGTGATACTTTAAGTGCATAGAGTATAGTTCGAGGGGAAATATTTCCACTTTGAGAGTACACTACTATTCAATGGCCCACACTTATCTAATTAAATGTCAACTCACACCAGTTGTAAGTCCTTTAGACCCTAGTTCATGCAACTATGTGACTGAAAGTAGTAAATTATGAGTGCATGCAATCAAATAAATAAGAAAGGCGGATTTCAGGAAAATACCCTTTGGGGAAAACCCTTTTCTACTTCAATATAGTATGCAAATTGCAACTTACAAATACATAGAGAAATATATAAGACGTCTTCAGATTAAATTTCCCACAAGCGAACCTTTGTCTTCCTTCAGCAATGATTTCCATGATAACCACAAGTTCATTAGTGGAGACACCTTCTCCACAAAAGAAACTCTAGTATGGAATTGTGTTTGTGAGGGTTTCAAATCGATTCAAATAATATAAATCGAAGGTGTGAACCAAAAGGTGTTTTTGCCATTATAAAAGTGAGACTTTTATGCATCGGGTCTACAAAAATAGTAGTTTTCAAAGTCTTGAAAAATACCTACAGGAAGCAGCTTTTTATATGCAAACACGAAAATTGAGGCAGTATCAAAGTCGTTCGAATGAGAACGAAGTGTCGTTCAAATAAGATATGCATTTCATTAGAAGCAAGATTCAAAAGACCATACAAAGACCTGACAAAAAATAAAAAAGTAATCCCTTATTTGAAGTACGTTTGATGTAGACCGTCAAACGGACTTTCGAACGAGGTGTGAAACTCGTTCGAATGACAACTGGCAAAAATTAATTTTTATAAAAATTCCAGCCTCGTTTTGAAAAATAAAACAGAGTAAAACTCTTCCAAATACATTTATGAAAAATAAAGAACTCCAAATATAGAATATACCATAAAGAATGTGGAGTTGTGGAGAATGATTGAAGACATAAGTGGAGCACAATAAAGATAAGAGGTGCACGTTACCAAATATTCAGATTGTTGATGTCGTGGATGATAGTGAAGACATGACCAATGTATTCGTGTATGCCATATCTAATGTAATCTAAGACGAGATGGACAACTCCTAGATTCTAGGTGAAATGAGAAAAAAATTCCCTTACAAATCCCCCTTGGTGGCTATACCGGTACATATATAAAAAATCTAAATTATGAAACCAAAAATACCATCCTAAAACCCACAAATGGGAATTATGCAACCAAAATACCCTCCCAAAATCCACAAATGGAATGATATAAAAATATACAAGTCTTGAAAATCTCCAAATCTTCAAAATCTTCAGATCTCCAAATTCCTTTGTCTTCATCGAGTGTATCATGAATGTGCTATTCAAATGAACCTACACACATGAGATAAACAAATAAATATCCATGACGCGCAAAAGTTTGAAATAAAATGATAAGCATAAGCATAAGCAAATTTACCATAATCAAACTTCCCACTCCCCTATAATTCGTTCTCCCCATTTTTATGATGTTCGAAATAGACAAGGGAAAGAAACATAAGCAATAATAGGGAGTGTGTCACAAAACAATAAACGACTACTGTTGAATTTTTCAATTTTTTTCTCAAGTATAAAAAAGACAAAGATAATACACACCATGAACTAACACTAAGATAACCAAGTCGTGAAAGCGTAAAAGAATGTGTGTGAACAAATCCAATAGGAAAATTAACTCAAATAATCATTACATACGTGCATGATGAATTTTGGATACTCCTAACGAATGAACTCAAAATCTTCTTTAGGTGTAAAAATGGTAAATTTATATGATATCGACTTAATCTAATCAACAAATCAAAGTATAAAATGGGTTTCAAACCAATAATGCCCAAAACTATGTAATGATTTTACGAGACTATTTCAGGACGTGCAAACCCATTGATCTTCAACTAAACTCCCTCAAAACACACATATAGAATATTTCTCTCAACCCTTTTATTTTGAAGAAATTAATGCTCATATGTAGCGAAGCATCAATGTTCTTTGAGTTTGGCCTAGCACTTTATATTTTTATCTTTTATGTGCCTTTCATCTTTTAAGATATTTTCTTTTTGCAAATGGTGTCTATTCACGCAAAGATCTTTTTACTTTCGCAACCCGTTCCATTGCTTTAAATTAACACATTTATCGGAGATATAAATTTTCATTTTTCCCAATCCAAGCAATGGTTCTTATAAGCACTACTTTCATTATCTCGTTTTATCGCATTTGGTTCTTTTTAGAGGCAGGATTGAGATGAAAACACCTTGACCAACATGTGATAGGCAAGTGCAATTCTCAAATAAATATGTGCATGTATGAATTAAAGGAGACAATGAGTCAAACATGTAGAAAGTAATCGATAATCACATCTCAATAACTCCAATACATTATAAAGCACATGGATGAAATAATGTTGTTTCTCAAAACAGTCTAAAAAAGTCTGGGGGATAATGGAATGATATAGTGACTTGGCAATCCTAAATGTTCATTCATATAAGGTATAATCAAACTACAAAAATCTTTTTATTTTTCAAAAAATTTTATGAAAAGAAAATATTTTTGCCTTTTTCATTTTTCTTAAAAATCGAAAATATTATTGAATTGTATTCTTTTCCTAAAAACTAAAAATCTTTTTGAATTTTTTTAAATTTTATTAAAGATCGAAAATCTTTTAAGATTTTTCTAAAATATGAAAAAGAAAAACTATAATACAAGAATAATACAATACAACCTAGCAATAGGAATCAAGAATATGAATGTGAAAAATCATCTTATACTTGATAAAGTAACTAACGCTTAGTAAACTCTGCAGATACCTAAAGGATTCCTAAGACTCTTGAATCTAAGGGCATTGATAGAAAGGGTTTCGCCGCGACGCGCCGGTTGTTTTGAATTTGGCTCACCTGAACTATACAAAAACCTAAACTTATGACTACACTTAATGGGTGAGTATAGCGGCCAAGTCCGGGTATCGAAAATCCACAGAGACGAGTTGCTAGAATTTATAGGATTTAATACTTCAGAAATAAAAGTGTAAAAAGGTGATTACAAACTAAAAAGTAAAAAGATGCATAAAAGGGAAATGATTAATCTAGGCGAGTGTATTGAAACTAGATTAACAAAATGAGTAAAAACTATAGGTTGCGTCGAATATCCCTCACCCGAGTCAATTAGTATAAAATGGTTACATGGGTCGACGAGTTATTACAAATGCATCTCATTTCGACAGTTAATTGAATCAAGGGTTGTCACGCCCCTAAATCCGCATAAAAGCCTAATACGATTTTGGCGTCAACAAATACCCCGGAAATTATGCACGCAAGGTCGTAAGCACGGAACATACATGACATGCCCCGTCAAATCCCCTAGGCATAATAACTAGGACAACGCACCCGAAATAGACCCGTAAACTCCATCACCAAAGCAAAGCGATATGTCAACTCGGAATGAGTTCCATCCAGCACAACCTAGACTAAATTAGCTAGAAAGCATATTAAAAACGCGGTAAAACTACACTACAAAGCAAGGAAATCAAATCATGTAAACCTAATTATGAAATCATGTGGATCTAATTAACAAAGCAAGAATAAAGGAAATAAAACTATATTAATGGAGAGGGAAGATGAATAGTGCAACTTACAACCCAATTGGGTGTCAAACCAAGAAGAATTGAAGAAGAACTCCCAAAAACCCTCAAACCCTAAGGTAAACTAAACTAAAATCGATTATATCTATTTTTACAACAAAAAATCCTTTATATAGTAAATGGAATTAAATTAGAAAAGAAAAGAGAAAAGAAAATAAAAGCCAAAATATCTGCAGAAAATAGGGGATCGATCGATCGATCCCTTGTGATCGATCGATCGATGGTAAAAAATCAAGCCCACTTTCTCAGCTCGAGGACAAAAACTGAATGATCGATCGAACAATCCTTTTGATCGATCGATCGATAGCTACAAGTCTGCAACTCTTCCCCCTGCTTTGATGTGTTTGGTTTTCTCCTCCGCTAAAATCACTGTAACTTCTTCGTTCTGAATTGGAATCGCGCACCGTTCGCGGCTACGCAAAGCTTTCGAGGAGGACTACAACTTCCGTGTAGATGTTGGGCCAGGTGCCCAAGCTTTGAAAAGACTAAAATGCCCTTGAACGTGCGATCACATATGGAAATCGAGCGAAATGCGTCCGAACTTCAAACTTAGCATCCAAATACCTATAAAAACTCAATTAACCCCTGCAAAACATGTTAACATAGAAATCCGAGGTTTTCTGGTTAACGAGCATAAATATAGGGAATAAGATACCCGAGGGGGATAAAATGTGTTGGTTCGAGGGATGAAATAGGCAATATTTGCGTATTATCACCCCCCCAACTTACACATTGCTAGTCTCTAGCAATGAAATAGGATGTAACAAGAACTACAAGCAAACCAAAAGAAGGAGATAGTAAAAAAGTATTGTATAAAAGCAAAAGGCCACTTTCGCGGGTGATTCGATTGCATTTAGCGTATGCAATAAGCCGTTAAACCCCTAGGTTATCCTAGTAGACGAGTGTCATCTCGTGAGGGTTTTCAGGGATGATACCCACAAACATCACATGGTTTCCTCAAAATAGGCCCAAACCAACATGCGACATGCCCAACAATAACGAAAGGGATTTCATATGCATTATTAGCAAAGTGAATGAATTAACACAAAAGTCCAAAATCATTAACATTATAGAATGCACCTCATAGAATTGAAACCTTAAAATGTGGGAGGGGAGAGAGCACATGCAAAGTGTGATTTGACAAAAACTTATATAAACCAGATAAACATTAAAGCAGGCATATATTCAATCCTCACGGGCATTACACCATCAAGTGAATTCACTCGAAACAGGGAGTTAACACACGGAACATGCGGGCATAAAGAGTAAATGTAAATAGAAGTTAGGCCGCACACATGTCATAAATGAAGAACGCTATATATGAAATTAAAAATTGCAATCTCAATGAAAGGATATCGCACATTAAAGGAGGCGAAATGCATTTTCACAGATTATCAAAACTATTTAAACCTTTGAATTACATATAATTAAGATCACATAGGACTTTAATAGGGTTGTAATGTAGGCTAGGCTAGGGTATGAAATGAAGGAATGTATATACGGATTCAAAGTGTTCGGAATGAAAACTCGGAATAATGGGAAAATGCGGGCAATAGCAAAATTGGAAAATAAGTTCCAAAGAGGCATTAGATATATCATCGGGGAGAGTAATCAAAGCTTATTGAACTCTATACAACATTTACAACTTTCTCTTTCTTTTCTTTTCTTTTCTTCGTTTTCTCATTTTTCTCTTTTGTTTTCATTTGCTTTTTGCTTTATCTTTTTCATCACTTTTTTCATATCTCTTTTCTTTACTTTTCTCACTCTCATATGCCTAAATTTCAACCGCAACACAACAACAACATTCAATCCCAAGTAACATTCCAAATAAAGGTATGGAAGGTATATGTATGGTTTAAAAATCCAATTCGGAGTTGGTTATGGGATTGGGGTTATGAAACGAAAGGCTAATATTTAGGCTCAAAGGGGTTAACGAGGGAAAACATTTAAGGTGAGGCCAAGGTCAATATGGGTGATATAACAAAGAAGGCCTATGATCATTTCACCAAGTTTACACAATTCTCGAGTCAAAATAATATATGAAAATCATGCTCAAGTAACACATTTCAAGATATAAACTCAATTAATGAATGGTCAAATGAAAGAATAGAGAAATTACCAAAGACTGTAACGTTTTCAAAGAGGAAAGAATAGTGTATACACTCACAAACGATGAAAGGTACAAAGCTTACTCGGTCTAAGTATATACCATGCAACAAAAGATTACCGAGTTATAAAAATCTTAAACTAAATCAATAAAGCAAGAAAAGTGCATGTGCTCATGGGATTAAAGTTTAATTCATGAAGTTATTCATAATATCAATAATCGAGGAATAAAGTCTAATAACTTCTAAAATCGAGAACATGCATCGTTGAGTTGTCTATTGGATCGGGCAATTATTGAAATTTATCATCGGAAACAAAGGCAAAATGCCCAATAAAGGAGAAAAAGGAAAGAAAATCTTTTTAAAATTTTCAATTTTTCTAAGAAAAGCATACTAAGTAACTAACATGTGAGAAAAACATGGACTAAACAAAAAAAATGGATAGAATATCCCACACCCCTAACTTGAAACTTGACATTGTCCTCAATGTGAATTAAGAACCAAGTTAAAGAGAGGAAACGAGCGATATTACCCAAAATTGGAGCGATCCCCATATGAACAAGTCCAAAGAATCTACAAAACAAGTTAGTACCGAGCATAGAAAAAATAAATAACAAAAAGTTAACTAATTACATTAGACTAAATTAAAAAGAAAGAAAAAAATAAAAAATAAAGAAATGATAAAAAAAAATCTAACTATATAGAACCTACTATTTAGGCTTCACACTAACTCTACACTAGAAGTCTAAATTGCTGAGGGTCCATCGCAAAAATGATTTGATTTTGGAGGATAACTGGTGTACCCTCACATACAAGCATGCCTTCCAAAAAATATGAATTCTGTTTGAAAAACGGAAGGCATGTGTAAGGAAGAAGAAATGAGCCATTGTCAATTAAAAGTTTTGGAGGGACGATGGGGGATTTGGATTGAACAGGTGATAAAAACATGTGGGGATCGGGAAAAGTCGAATATCCTCCCAAGGATTTTGAAATTGGAATGGGAGGTGGCGCACACAAAGGGAAAGGTGCGATCGTGGAGGGCGACTCGAGCAAGTACTCCTCATCGGCGAAAAGGTTTAAAACATTAAAGTTTGAAACCGAATCATCGGGTAATTGTGACGGTGTGATAACAGAGAATGAAAATGGGGAGGAAAGAAATTCAAACTCATGAGATGAATCATCATCGCATGAAGATTGAGTTTCGAAGGAAATAATATCATTTTCATTGAAATGTTCTTCTTTGGGAGCCAAAGAAGAAATCATTTCATTGCAAATGGATATTACGTCATTTTCATCCTCACTTTCAATATCTATTACGCAATGGGCTAAGTGAAGAATGGTTTATTCCAAATTCGGCACAAAGTCCTCATTTGATTCAAAACATTCCTTGACTTCAAAAGTCTCGAAAGCAATATCGTCGTTGGAATCAAATAATAAATTCAATTCATGTTCCCACAGACGATTTTCTTTCCGGTATCGATTTCTAATTTTGTCATTTTCAAGCATACGTAAGCCCTCATCGGATCTCATAGGTCGAGGTGCGGATACTTAAAAATGGGAACTTTGAAAATTACCATCGGACTTAAACGAAAACTCATTATTATAGGAACTTTGAAAACTACTGCAATTCGTTTCAAAATTCCTATTATAAGGAGGTAAAGGCCCAAAATCATTATCATCATCATCAAAATACACGCACTCCAAAACTTGATTTTTGTAATACTCGCCCAAAGTCATTTTAGATGCTGTAATTTTTTGGGATTCTAAGTATTGACCAAAAGTCAAAGGTTTGCAAGGATTTCGAGAATTATCATAATGATTATCGAAAGAATTGGAATAAGACATGCTTACCCCAAAAATGGCTCGAAATGGTGAATTCCACAAAGTAGATGCACGTGCGAGATATTCAAGCGTTTCTAAGTGCTCAAATGTAGAAGTCCTGCAAAAAGGTTAGGCAAAAAATACAAATAGAGAGAAAATATTACGAAATACTAAATCAAATAAATTCAAAAACAAACACATCCTCGGAAATGGCACCATTTGATAGAAAGGGTTTCTCCGCGGTGCGAGAGTCACCTACGCGTCGGTCGTTTTGAATTCAACTCACCTGAACTATAGAAAAACCTAAACTTATGACTACACGCAATGGGTGAGTATAGAGGCCAAGTCCGGGTATCAAAAATCCACAGAGACGAGTTGCTAGAATTTATAGGATTTAATACTTCAGAAATAAAAGTGTAAAAAGGTGATTACAAACTAAAAAGTAAAAAGATTCATAAAAGGGAAATGATTAATCTAGGCGAGTGTATTGAAACTAGATTAACAAAGTGAGTAAAAACTATAGGTTGCGTCGAATATCCCTCACCCGAGTCAATTAGTATAAAATGGTTACATGGGTCGACGAGTTATTACAAATGCGTCTCATTTCGACAGTTAATTGTATCAAGGGTTGTCACGCCCCTAAATCCACATAAAAGTCTAATCCCCTAAATACATGACATGCCCCGTCAAATCCCCTAGGAATAATAACTAGGACAACGCACCCGAAATAGACCCGTAAACTCCATCACCAAAGCAAAGCGATATGTCAACCCGGAATGAGTTCCATCTGGCACAACCTAGACTAAATTAGCTAGAAATTGTATTAAAAATGCGGTAAAACTACACTACAAAGCAAGGAAATCAAAACATGTAAACCTAATTATGAAAGCATGTGAATCTAATTAACAAAGCAAGAATAAAGGAAATACAACTATATTAATGGAGAGGGAAGATGAATAATGCAACTTACAACCCAATTGGGTGTCAAACCAAGAAGAATTGAAGAAGAACTATCCAAAATGCTCAAACCCTAAGCTAAACTAAACTAAAATCGATTGTATCTGTTTTGACAAAAAAAAACCTTTATATAGTAAAAGGAATTAAATTAGAAAAGAAAAGAGAAAATAAAATAAAATAAAAGTCAAAGTATCTGCAGAAAACAGGGGATCGATCGATCGATGGTAAAAAATCAAGCCCACTTTCTCAGCTTGAGGGCAAAAACTGAATGATCGATTGATCAATCCTTTTGATCGATCGATCGATAGCTACAAGTTTGCAACTCTTCTCCCTACTTTGATGTGTTTGGTTTTCTCCTCCGCTAAAATCACGGTAACTTCTTAGTTCTGAATTGTAATCATGTACTGTTCGCGGCCACGTAAAGCTTACGAGGAGGGCTATAACTTCCATGTAGATGTTAGGCCGGGTGCCCAAGCTATGAAAAGAATAAAATTCCATTGAACGTGCGATCGCGTACAGAAATCGAGTGGAATCCATTCGAACTTCACACTTAGCATCCAAATACCTATAAAAACTCAATTAACCCCTGCAAAACATGTTAACATAGAAATCCAAGGTTGTCTATTAACGATCATAAATATAGGGAATAAAATACCCGAGGGGGCTAAAATGCGTCGGTTCGAGGGATGAAATTCGCAATATTTGCGTATTATCAGGCATCTAAAGGTTTCGTGAAAATATCGGCTAAATAGCGATTGGTGGTGATAGATCTTAAGGACACAACCTTTTCCTCTACTAGGTCTCGAATAAATGCTCACGTATCCTAACGTGCTTTGTGCATGAATGTTGGAGTGGAGTTTGGGATATATGAATTGCACTTGTGTTATAACATGAAATAGTCATGATGTCCTGTGAAATCCCATAATCCTCCAACATTTGCTTCATCCACGAGAGTTGTGTGAAATAACTCCTAGCGGTGATGTACCCATCCTCCGCACTGGACAATGAGATAGAATTATGCTTCTTGATCAACCAAGAGATAAGAGCACTCCCAAATTAGAAACACCCACCCAAAGTGCTCCTACATCCATCTACATCCACGACCCAATCGGCATTCGAATAGGCGGATAAAAGTTCATCGGTATCAAAGGAATACCAAATGATGTATGAGAGAGTCCCATTCACGTATGTGATAATGTGCTTAAGAGCAAGTAAGCATGACCCTTTTAAGGATGTCTAATTACGGGCACAGACTCCAAAACTAAAGGCTATGTAAAGATGACTGGCAATCAAGTACAGAAGACTACCTATCATACTCTGATACCAGGTTTGTTCTATGTCTTTGCCTGAAGTGTCCTTTTCAACATTAGTCGAAGTACTCATAGGGGTGTATGAGTACTTAGCGGAGTCTAATCCAAACTTCTTCACAAGGTCTCTAGCATACTTGGATTGGGAGATGAAAATCATATCTTCTAACTGACGAACCTAGAGACCAAGGAAGAACATAATCTCACCAATTATGCTCATCACTAACTCACTCCTCATCTTCTTCTCAAAGTCGTGAGCATGGCGAGAGCACATGGAATACTATGTCCTCCACATAGACTTGGATAAACAAAATAGCACATTTTTCTCTGCTCACACATAACTTCTTATCTACTCCACCTCTCTTAAAGCCACAGGCTAAGAGATAGAGAGTAAGCCTCTCGTAAAAAGCACGAGGGCTTGCTTCAAACCATGCAAGGCTTTCCTCAGATAATAAATGTGTCAAGGTTTCATAGGGTCTTTAAACCCTTTAAGTTGTTCCAATAAGCCCCCTGTAAAATGCCATTTAGAAAGTCATTCTTGACATCCAAATGATATAACTTGAAGCGCATACGACATGTGATGATGAGAAGTTGGTGAACGAACTCGAGCCTCACAACAGGAGAAAATGTGTCCTCAAAGTATACACCCTCAATTTGTGTGTAGCATTAAGCGACTAACCTAGACTTATTACGGATAATGGTTCCCTTCTCATCCATCTTATTCTTAAAGATCCACTTAATCCCAATCAGATTTGCCTCACTAGGTCGGGGGATAAATTCCCAGACATCATTCTTTCTAAACTAAAGCAACTCATCCTTCATGGAGGATATACAATGTTCATATCTCAGTCCTTGTTTGATGTTATTGGCTCAACTTTGGACATATAGCACAAATAGTTAACAATGTTCTTAAGCTGAGAGCGAGTCTTGACATCTAAAGTAGTATCTCCTAAAATGGTGGGAGGGTCTTGACTCTTGTGAACCTAAGTAGGTGTGTCCCCTAAATCTGGAGTAGGGTCCACTCTATGTGTGTGAGGTACAATGGGATCATTACTAAAGGGTACATCATCCTTAAGCAAATGATTAGGATCAACAAACGTCAGCGGCTCATCATCTTTAATTGTGAGGTTTATTGATTCCATAACCTTAGATCTATTCAGGCTAAAAACTTGGTAAGCTCTACTTGTCAATGAATATCTTAATGGAATTCCCTCGTTACTATGGGATTCAAACTTTCCTAGTTTCTTTCTATCCCTCGAGATGTAGCATTTACTCCTAAATACACAAAAATGAAAAATGTTAGGTTTCTTCCCTCTCCATAACTCATATGGCATCTGAAGTGTGTATATGTATGAAAATATATGCTATTCACCGTATGTCATGCGACAGACACCACCTTTTCCCAAAGTCATTTTAGGAATTACACGACCGAGAATTATGGATCTAGCCATCTGTGGAATCGTTTGATTATTCCCCTCAACAATCCCATTTTGTTGAGGAGTTTCCACGACTAAAAAATTATGTTTAATTCCAAGACTATCATAGTAACTGTCCACTTTTTCTTCTTTAAATTTTGTGTCATTTTATCTATGCGTCCTATTGATGATGACTCCATGTTGATTTTCAAGGACATGACATTTGGTCACAAGGAACTCTAAAACATCATATTTCTCTCTCAAGAAACCAACTATCGAATAACGAGAGAAATCATCTACCATCACAAGGATATACCTCTTACCACACAAACTTTCAATGCGAGTCGGACCCATAAGGTCCATATGTACCAACTCAAGCACGCTTGTTGTGGTAATGGAATATAACTTTCGATGGGGACTACAAACTTTGTCTCCCTCTTGATAAGGACCATAAATGGTGGAAGTTGGATTTCCATGTGACGGTAATCCATGTAATAGGTCTTTCTTCGCTAAATGCTATAACTCTCGAAAACTAACGTGACCTAAAAGTTGATGCCAAAATTCCATTGAAGAGATCGTGGCATTATTGCACACAAATGAGGGCTTGGGAACAATCTCATAACAATTATGTTTTTTCCTCACCCATTGCAGAAAAATTTATTGACTTGATAAAAAATGTTACACTCATTCCGATCAAACTTTATAGAAAAGTTTGCGTCACACAGTTGGCTAATGCTGATAAGATTTGCATTCAAACCTTTAACATACAAAATATTATGTAGCTTAAAAAATGCAGGTATCTCTACTGTACCTCTTCCTAAAATTCTAGATTTACTACCATATTCGAAGGTGACTTTACTATCTTTGAGATCCTCAAGGTTGGTAAAAAATGAGACATCACCAGTCATATGCCTGGAGCAATTACTATCAAAATACCACTGGGAGGTAATATGAGCCTTAAGAGCAACATGAACAATAAGGGCTTTCTCTTCACGCTTAGGCACCCATATAGTGATGACCTTTTGTTTACCCTTGGTGTTGTTGGTTCTAGTCGGAATGTTAGAAGTATTCACTAACGACAAAGACATCAGTTATAACTCTTCCATCAAACTATGAGAAGTGGTGACTTAACACTCAATCTTCTCTTTGAGGCTAGAAATTTTTTTAAAGTGGTGCGATAGAGAATGTGTACATCAGGTTACACCTAAACTATAACAAAACTCCCTAAATTGGCATTTTCTCTTGTAATAAGTGCAGAAATAAACAGTCTTAGAACTACCTTGGTTTGATTTTCTTGGTCGAACTTTCTTTGGGTTTTTGATTAATGGCCGTAAGGATTCACAGTGAATTCAGTAATCGGTTCCGATGGAAGCATCATCAAAACCTATTACTTTCCTCTCACCAAACCCCAAAGAGTGGTTGAGGAAAATCTTTCCCATCTTCTTAGATGTGTCCTCAATCTTGATACTCGAAAAATTTTCTGAATTGGTCTAGAAGGGCTTCAAGCTTCTTTCGAGTCTCCACAGATACAAGGAGCTTAGTCGTAAGACTAGCCATTTATTTGGTCAAGTACCCTCTCTCTTTCTCACAAACTCTCTCTCTCTCTGTCGCCAAAATCTCTCTATCTCTCAAAGAGTTTCTAATGGAGGGCACTCTCTCCCTTTCATATCTCCTAACTCTTTTTCTAGCACAATGATCCTAATTGATAACCTTTTGTTTTTCTTTTTCATTTTAAAGGACTCAACGTATGCGCACTGCAAGTCACTCTCGCTCTCACTTGCTTCATCCTCACCCTCACTCATGTCATTCTCACTATAGAGGTGTACCTATGAAGAAGCTTCTTCATTGTTGTGAGGTGCACTAGACATAACCATATGATTATCCATAAATGCGGTGAAGTTACATTTATTCGGTGATTCTTATCCTGAATCCACCGACTCGACCTCGTTATCATCACTAAGGGTGGCATCGAAGGTGACTTGTCCCTTTCCTTGATGTTTTAACCTAGTGGGACACTTATATGTTTTGTGACTTCTCCCATCACACTTGTAACACCTCTCTTCCTCTCTCTTAGGGGCATCCTTTTTATTCTTTTCAAATTTCTTCCCATTTTATTTTTCTCAAAACTCTTTTATATTTAGACGTGCCATTATTTTTAAGTTTAAGAAATTTCTTTAAATTCTTAGCGAAAAGGGCTAAATCATTTAAGCCTAAATCGTACTCAGAATCGGAAGACACCTCCTCACTCTTTCTAAACACCTACTCACTCTTTCTAGACAAGGCCTTAAGTGCAATCCCTTTACCTTTTTGGTTTACAATTTTAGGAAACATGTCGATTTCATAAGTTTAAAGGTCTCCTAGGAGTTATTTTATCCTATGGGAATCAAACATTCCTAAAGAATTAAGGACGGTGACTTTCGGGATAAAACAGGCGATGAGTGATCTTAAAATCTTTTTGACTACTCTAGTGTCAGGACTTCTTTCACTAAGGTTAAAACTCGAATTAACAATATCTAACAAGCAAGCATAAAATTCATTAAAGCTCTCGGATTCAAGCATAGTTATAGTCTCAAAGTGTGTAGTTAAATTTTGCACTTTAGATGCCTGAATAGCATTTGTGCCCTCATGTGTAAGCTGCATGATATCCCATGCCTCTTTTAACTTAGTGCACACCATAATACGCTAGAACTCGTCAAGTGTGATGGCTCCAAAGTTAGCACTAAGGCCTCGTGAATTAAAGTTATTCCATTTAAATTCTTCTTCATTCCATAAATTCACAGGTTTGGGGTTAATATTATTACCCACCACCATAATGGGTGGTGTCCACCCTCTATCACAAGTAATCTAGACTCTTTCATCAATAGATTTTAATGTCGATCTCATTCTCACTCCAATAGGCATAATTGGATCCCTCAAAATTTTTCATTCTATTATATAAGTTATCCATTTTAACTCAGCTTTTTCAAAATCATTTTTATTGAAAATTGATATTATTTTGTTTTTTTCGAAAATTCAATAACAAGATAAAATTGTGTAAATTGCTCTGAAACCAATTTGAGAATGTACTACGATTCAATGGCCTAAACTTATTTAATTAAATGTCAACTCACACCAATTTTAAATCCTTTAAACCATAGTTCATGTAACTATGTGATTGCAGGCAGTAAATCACGTAAGCATTCAATCAAACAAACAAGAAAGATGAATTTTAGGAAAAATCCCCTTCGGGGGAAAACCTTTTCTATTTCACTATAGTATGCAAATCGTAACTTACAAGTACATAGAGAAATACAGACAACATTTTCAGACGAAATTTCCTGCAGGCGAACCTTCATCTTGCTTCAGCAATGATTCTCAAGAGAACCACAAGATCAATAGTGGAGACACCTTTTACACAAGAGAAACTCCAATATGCAATTGTGTGTGTGAGGGTTTCAAAGTAATTCACAAAATATAAATTGGAGGTGTGAATCAAAAGGTGTTTTTGACTTTATAAAATGATCACGGTTTTCGTTGTTGCCCACTATATGTATGGTTGCCTCAATTGGTTGTTTGTGTTATATGATGTTCACCGAGACACAAGACATCAGAGTCTGTTATTGGTAACACTAATCCCATTTTCTAATATCAATTGGTAGCTTATTTATAATTTTTCTATCACTAATTATACTCCTTTTAATATCCATTTTGAAATATTTGTAGGCGTAGTTGGGGAATGAACATTTTGAATCTGTTTCGTCGAAGGAACCCATTTAAAATTTAACTATTTATTTTTGACAATATATACAACTTGTATTTTATTAGTATTTAGTTAATGTAAATAGCTTTTATTGTATTATTATTTGGGTTGAACAATTTGATGGCTTAATCGTTAGTTAGTTTATGTAGTATTAATTTTTTTTATTTATTGATTAGATAGTGCCTTAATAGTTAGTTAATTTGTGTTGAACAATTTGATGTCTTAATAGTTATTCGTGAAAATGTAAACAGGTTTGAAAACACTTACAAGATTTTTTTGGTGAAAATTTAAATTTCTTTTTTATTTTTATTTTAATAATGGTCACGGTTCTGAGTCATGACCA
The DNA here is from genome assembly GCA_949130495.1 of Sambucus nigra. NCBI lineage: Eukaryota > Viridiplantae > Streptophyta > Magnoliopsida > Dipsacales > Adoxaceae > Sambucus > Sambucus nigra. Next base: position 434,293,083 of record OX422215.1, read on the forward strand.
AAAGTATGACAATTTAAGTTGTATTAATTTATGTTCACAGTGATCGTGACCATATACCAATGCAATTTAAATTATCACGATTTTGGTCACTGCCCAAAATCGTGACTAATTTGGTCACAACTTCGGGTAAAAATTTGAAATCATGACCAATATTAAAGTTCCACCATTAATGGTCATAGTTTGGGATCGTGCCCATCAAATCAACAGGGCTTGGGACATGAGAAAGGTCACAGTTTTGAGTCTTGATGTCACTTTAAAATTGTGACCCCATATTATGTTCACAAATTTTTTACCGTGACCCCTGATATAGTCATCCTAAAAATGGTCACGGACCAAACCATGACCCTAGGCCTTTGTCATGTTCCAAAACTGTGATCATTCTCATTATATGGCGTAGTGTGTTTTAATGTTGGTTTGAATAAAAAAAAGGACTTTTTTAAATCCGATTTATAGCCAGGCAATAACAATTGCCCAATAGTTTTTTTCATGTTCTACAGAGTTGTCACAATCCTTGACCATGAAAAATTAGATTTGTTACCATCAAGGAACGTGAAAAAAAATAATAGTCATGCGCACATCCTTATCTGGGACCATGTGTATAGTTGAGCATACATTTCAACACTACATAAAAATCGTGTGCACGAAATAAGTCAACCGTGTGCACAACTAATTTTGGTCTTGTCACTATCCTTAGTCATGACAAGACTGTGACAACCAACCTTATTATCACATTCAAGCATAGTGAATTGAATTGTATTGTCACAATCCTTAATTGTGATAAGTCTTGGTCACCTCACTTTGTGTCTGATATCCTCAGTGTTAAAAGGACTATGACAAAGGGGAGTTGTCACAATCCTTGATCGTGAAATGGGGAGCTATCATGCCCAGACTTGTCATGGGCCTTGATTGTGAAAACTCTTATCTCACGGTTAAGAACCATGAAAATTTGGCTAGAATGGTGAAGTGGTTGCAGATTTTATTTCACATTTTTAGTTTTTAAGTTTCGATTAACATTTAACATAAATTTGAATGAGTCTATTCACTATTCTATATTAACATTTTCGATTCGACTGGACAACAATTTAACATAATTATCGTTTGTGGATGAGTCTATTCACTATTCTATAGAATTTACACATGCATCACGTGTGATATATATATATATATATATATATATATATATATATATATATATATATATATATATATATATATATATATATATATATATATATATATATATATATATATATATATATATATATATATTTTGTTTTTCCTTGGTTTCTTGTTTTAGATCCAAGTTTACCATATTATCATATTCTTCTAATTTTCTTTCGACTTTGTTTAAGTCTAATTGAATTTGAATGAGTATTTCTTCATTAAGTTTTTGTTGATCTTCAATTGTTTTAGACCATCCAAATATCATATCTATGATAGTATTTAAATTAGCACTTATATAAGCAATCTGGTTTTCATATTTCTTATCTATATGCATGTTATGATTAAACATAGATTCTTGTTTTTCTATCCATGGAGATATACATTTTAAAATTCCACTTAAATTTTGTTCTTCTTCCATTATAATTTCCAGTGGTACCTAAGACCTCCTATTTCTGGTTGATGGTGCTTAAAACCGATGTCTAACAATAGCCTTATAAAGCCTCTTCTGGGCAAAACGGCCAAAAAGACATATGAGCTTTACAACCTAAACAGGCGTATGGGTTTTATGAAGATTATGCCGGAATTTAAATAGTAATTTTGTCAGAATTTTAATAGTATTTCTTTCTGGAAAAGATTAACAAGAATATATCTAATCTTTTTTATAGAAGATAATAAAATGAACAATTTTTACACAACACATATTTTGACATTTTTTATACAAAGTTTTATGTTTAATTTCAAAACTTTCTCCTTTTACGTATGATGGATGATATATGAATCGAGTTATCTCTCTAATATTCATAATGATAAACATAAATAAACAAGATAGAATAACTTACAGATAATTCAAATATGAACAAGCTCTGATACCATTTATCGGAGTGCGCGGTTTGAGCGGAAATAGGAATAGATAATATATTTCACAAGATAGGAAAACCGATCAAATTATAAGAGAATATATTACAAGAGAGATTACAAGAGAGAGAGAGAGATTTATTCGGATCGATGATCTATAATACAACTTGAGAGCCTTTTTATAGGCCTCGGATTGCAAACCTTCTTAATTACAATTGAATAAAAGATAAGATCCAGAAAAGTAAATAGTAACTTCTTCGTCCTTTTTAAACAAAGAAGTCAAAAAGTGTACAATATCTGATGAGGATGTTTTGTCTTTAATCAGGAAAACGTCATTCCTTACGTTATGTTTAGATTCTTCCACATCGTGTGCTGGATAATTTTGCAGTCGTCCAGGTGGAAAGATTTATTGTTCAATTATTATTCTCCCATTGCATTAGCTAGGTTAGCAAATGCAACATCATCAAATGCATAGTCATTATTTGAATCTCCCAAGTGAGGATTTAAATTATTCTCCTCATACATTTCAGCACTGGTTAATAATTCATAGGGAACATCCAAATTATTTTTCCTCCTTAGATTATCCAGAAATGTTTCTACTTCAGCTTTCTGGTCTTCAGTTAGCTGATAATTTATGGGTAAAGAAGTAGCGAATAGTCGTTTACCATCCGTTACCATGAACTTGAATTCTTTTTTCGCATATAAACTCTTGGTCCTATTGGTGACAGAGAGGAATGACTTAATCCAATATGACTCCATATCCATATAAGGAATATAAGCCATATTATATTGATCTTGCTTTTCCATTTCATCCCAATCCCATGGCTCAGTGCTTCTGAGATAGTAAATTTGGTAAGGAGAATAAATTTTTTCTCTTAACCTCCATCTTATCCCTCCAGTAGTTTCTAGAGTAAAAGTGCGGTTCCATCTCATAACTAAGTTCATAATATGAGTGATCATTGTTTTGATCATCATTGGCATAGCTGTGCATTTTGAATTCAAATGAACTTGATAAATGAGTTTATTACACAATCCCCAATCTAAGATTTCTTTGTCCCAATCATCATCAATATGCATATGGAGTTTGGGTATGCCATCAAGAACATTGAGAAATTCACCGTGATTGATCAATAGATGTTTTACCTTTTGATCATGATCTTCTATTTTGGGTAAAATTTCCTCCTTGAAAATAGTATCTGGTAGAATTTGTTTTGCTTTTTCAAGGAGACAAATTCTTCTAATTTTGTTAAAAATTTTATCAGAAAAATCATTCTGCAGGAGTTCTGCAGTAGATAAAAAGATATTGATTTTTTGTAAAGAAAAATCTTCATCTTCAAAATTGATGTTTTTCAATATTTAAAGGGCTAAAGATTTTAATTGATCTAGCTCTGCTGTTTGTTCAGCAATGCTAGTAGCAAGAAGGCCTAAGTTTATTCTGAAATCTTTTTTCTTGCCTTCCAAATGAGCTTTCCAGGAATCATTTAGAGGTTTGTAAATATGGAAAGGTATTCCTGGATTTATGAAATCAGTTAATTTAAAGACAATAGTGGTTTCTTTGCCCTGTAATTTTGCAAATTGATATATAAGATTGGGTGGGTTAAATTTTTTCAAGAACTCTTCCCAGTCTGATATTGCTTCCACCTCAATTGTATATTTTTTGTAACATGCTCCGGGGAAGCCATTTATTTGTTCTTGTCACTAGTACCAAGAATAATAAAAACCTGGTTTCCTTCCATAAAATACAACATACACATGACCCTTTTTAGGCTGTGTATTGGATGATGAAGCAACAACTGGTTTAACCGAAGCTTCTGGAATTCTTCTTGAACTACTAACCTTTTTAGCTATTGTAATCCAAGGTCCTTGCTCCTCTCTAGGGATGTTTTTTCCCTTTTGTTCTTCCTCCGTTCCTGAAAATTATTAATATCCTCTTGGTTAGAGTGTATTAACTTCCTACTTCTACTCATATTCTTTTTACACTGAGTAGTCTAATAGTAATCCACTAGTTTGGTGGGTTTTTTTACAAATTCTCCACTTGTTTAGTGGGTTTTAACAATTTTCCCTACTTAAAAAGTCTGCAAGGAAATTGTTTGTGCCCTTAAGGTGTTCTACCTCAAAGGTGTAAAGAGCAATTTGATTAAACCATTTTAATCTGCGTCCATCTAAAATATTTCTTTTGTTTGTTAGAAAATCACGGACAACCTGATTATTGGTTCTTATAATAAAATCTTCTGGTGCTAAAAATATATGAAACTTTTTAACAGCTAATTTGATGGCTAATAATTCTTTTTCAAAAATTATATAATTAAGCTCATTAGGCTTAAATTTGCCTGAATTGTAACCACAAATCAACTCTTGTTTAGCAACAGATTTTGGAATAGTAGATTTTCTACTTCTTATACCTACTACATTATTGGACTGTGGTTCAGACCAATATTGTTGTGGTATTGCTTTGAGTACACACCCCCAACATAAGTCAGAAGCATCTGTCTCAAGTATGAGTTTATCTCCTGGGTTAGGAAAATAAACTTTAGGACAATGCTCATGGATATAATTTTTTATATTTTTGACAATTTCAGAGTCCTTTTTAGACCATGAAAAATTGTTTTTCTTGAGTTTTTCAAGAAGTGGTAATTCTTTCTGGGATAAATGTGGAATGAAATTTCTACCATAGTTTAAAATTCCCAAAAAGCTTTGTAATTGTTTTTTATCCAAGATATTTTCATCAAAATCTTTTATTTTGGAAATAATATTATCTTGGAGTTGTAATCCTTCTTTAGTAAGGATCAGTCCTAGAAAATTGATTTCTGTTTTTTCAGTTTCAATTTTCTTTGAAGAGAGAATAATACCATGTTTTAGTATTTTCTCACTGAATATTTTCAAATGTTTTATGTGTTCCTCAATGTTTTTTTAGAACACTAATCATCAATATAGACAATACAAAAATCTTTGAGATATCTGAATATATTATCCATCCATCTCTGAAAGACTTGTGGTGCTATATTGAGTCCAAAGGGCATCACATTCCATTGGTAGTGACCTTTTGGTGTACTGAATGCAGTCAATGGTTTTGATTCTTCTGTTAGTTTTAATTACCAAAAACCCGACTTGCAATCAAATTTACTAAAGATGGTTTTACCTTTAGTATGGTTAAGCAAAACATCTTTTCGAGGAATAAAAATATCCATCGAAATCAATTTGTTCATTAAGCCTTTTATAGTTGATTACCATTTGGGCTTTTCCTCTTATTATTTCGCTGTGTTTATTCACAATGAAAGCTGGACTAGAATGTGGACTAAAAGTTTCTGAGATTAACTTTAATTCCAAAAATTCTTTTATTTGCTTATCAAACTCTTCAATATCCTTTCTAGTGTAAACCATAGGTTTTACTCTAATTATTACATCAGGATCTCGGAGTTTTAATGAGCAATATCTTGGACTTTTTTCCCATAATTTTAACGGGTTTTCGCTAAAATTATCTTCCAGAATTGTATATAGCCAATGGGTTTCAGCTAATACTTTTACATTGATTTCCTTTTTAACAGGATAAAATTTTTTCTCACATTTATATTTATGTTGTTGAAGTAGTGGAATTTCTACTACCTATTTTTTCAATGTGAGACTTATGGTTCCTTCATTGACAAATAATGGTAAATATTCTGAGATAAAATTATTACCTAGAATAAAATCACCATGCTTTTCTGGGAAACATAAGATTTTAGGTATAATGAATTTTTTATCATTAAACCAAATTGCAACTTTTTTAGCTTTTAATTGAATTAGGCTTTGTGTGCCACTAATTCCTGTAACTGCAATGGGGTTTTTAATTGCAATCCATTTTTCTGGAGGCAAAGCATTAGGTCTACAAGAGCAGACTATAGCTCCAGTATCTATTAAAGTGCAAAGACTATATTATTTATAGCCTGCAAAATTAAAATATCTTAATACATAAGTATACCTCTTTTTCCCATGGCTAGGGGAAAAGATGATATCTTCATTACCTATTTGAAGATGATACATCATCTTTTAGGTATGAAGTACCTGGCATAATAGGTACTTGGATATTTTTCATAGCAATGGCCTTGTTAGCATTGATACTACTTCCTTCATGTAAGGATTTAGTACGTTTGAATTTTTCCTAGTCATTTTCAGAAAAATTAGTTTGCCAATTTTTATCTTTGTGTTTGAAGTAAACATTACTTCCTGATACTTGTATTTCCACTTCAGGTTGTTTCCTTTGTGGATTTTCTGTGATTTGGGGAATTATCCATTGTTTTGGAATCTCCAAATCTCTCCAATTTATGAGTCTAGGCTGGATTGACGTCTCATAAGGTCTTGGTGAAAAAATCTCAATAATATTTTTATCAAGATTATGTATATTTGTTTTGGGTAGATTGGTTAGTTCATGGATTATTTTCCAATGAACATCCAAATTGTGTGAAGTTTCTTTCATACCTACCCCCTTTGTTTGAATTTTGATTTTTATGGTATCTATAATATTGGGGTCATCAATAGATATGAAGAAATTTGGTTTTATGTTAAACCAAATAATTCCATTTACCAAATTGGATTGGATTCCTACAATTATGGCATTAACAAGATTATTAAATCTTTTATCTAGTACAAGTATGGCAATTGGAGTATCCATACCTTGTCTAAATAAAGTTGTTATGCAGATTTGGATTAAACCTACATGAACATATTTTATATGTGGATGTCTCTTTTTCCATCTCTTGATTTTGTTTAAATCAAAGATTGTTATTTCAGTAGTATCACTATCAGTAGATCCTGCTGTAGTGGTACCTGCAAATTGTTCAAATATTCTTGTAGACAAGAAATTAAATTTGGTCAATTTATAGACATCTTCTTTTTTAACCAATTGTTGTTAGTTTTCTATTTCTCTTAATTGTTCGTTGGTAAAAGTGATTTCTTCTCCAACTATATCTTTTAAAGTGATGGACTGTGTTTCAGTCTGATCACTGGATTTAATTTCCATTGTATTGAACATGAAAATCATTTCCATATCAGAATCATCTGACTGTGATTCAGATTCAGATTCTATTTCATATAATATTTCATCATCTGAGACATCTGATAATTCATCTCCAAATGATATTTCAAGATTTTGTTCTTCAAGAACCTTGATCATTTTTCTAGCGCTTTTCCCTTTGTTGGGGCATTCAGGCGCATAGTGACCTTCTTCATTGCAAATATAACATTTGCATTTCTTAGCTGCGACATCTCCCTTTTTAGGAGATTTCTTCTTCTTCTTCACATATTTCTTATGTTTAGAAGTATTAAATTTCTTTTTCAGCCAAGGTTTCCAGTTAAATTTCTTTTTCTTTTTCTTTGACGATTTATGGGTTTTTGGAAGTGGGTTACATCCAATTTTCCATTCTTCTTTTAATATTTTGTTACAACAAAGATATCCTGCACGGTTAGCAGATATATCATTTTTAATTTGTTTTTTGGCTTTAATATCAAGACATTTTTGAGTTATGCAATGTAATACCCAAGCTATCCTGTGACCAATGTTATCTGATTTATTTATACTACTCAGATATTCATGATAAGTTTTCATACATTCTTCATCCCATGGTGATGGGAGTTTATGAAAAAATTTGTCTAGCCAATATTTATCTTCTTGAGGGTTTACCAGAAAATAATATTTCTTATAAATATTTGCAAATTCTTCAAAACGACAGATATCACATAATTCTAGTTTAGAAAGTATGTATCTAGTGTCTTCTTGTAGGCGTGGTTCACCTGTGAATCCTATGAGATTCTCTTTTATTATAGTAGCAAATTCTTTTAATATGTTATCAAAAGAATTTCCTATAGCTAGAAGTACATCTTTTTGTGCTTTTCTAGCTATAGATTTTTCCCATTGCTGTAACCACATAAGGCAGTCACCTTGTAGTGTTGCAGCAAGATAGTCTAAGAATTTCTCTTTAGATTAAGTATTTTTATAATTTGTTATCAAGATGGATATGGATTGTGCCCAATCATCGATAGTTTGTTCCTGGTCTTTAAAAGGAACATTTTGGAGATTTAAATAAATACCACCTGTAGCAACATTGCATTTATTTAAATCATCTCTTCTGGAGAAGTGCACAGTTGGCTCTTCATCCTTGACACCACAAGTAGAATCTTGACTTGTAGATGTATTGATATAATCTTTATGTTTCAAATACTCCTCTGCTTCTTCAGGATGTGTTTGAGAATATTCTTCCCAATTAAAGTATTCCTCAAGGGGTTCTTGAGTTTTTCTTTTTCCTTCACTACTAATTATAGTGTAAGGAGTTTCTTCTTCATAATCTGAGTCATAATTCAACACAAAATTGAAGTGAGTTTATAATCCTTCATATTCAGTATATGTTTACTGAATTTGTTGGATTAATTGGTTTCTTTCAGTTATATTGAGATTTTGGTCTTTATATAACTGTCTCCAATATTCAATAATTTCTTTGATATTAACATATTCTTCATAGTTATAGGATTGTTTTATCTCTGTATGAAGAACTTTAATATCTTCAGATCCATAGTATAAGCGAGGATTTTTGCTAGTACCTGGAGCATTCATTCCCATATTGTCAGGAATATATATATATATATATATATATATATATATATATATATATATACGTGTGTGTGTGTGTGTGTGTGTGTATAACTTATCTAAATAGACAATTATAACCTTTACCAATTCTATATCAAATTCACATTAATTAAATATCTACCACAATATCATCCACATTTTAGAGGGAATGCGGGAGAGAGGTCCATCAAAAGTACCTAAGCATAAGACCCCCTAGGTGAGATGAAACCCAAATCTCATCTGTGGGTTGGGAAAATATTCTCAACTGAGACTAAGAAACTCGTCACTCCACCCCAACAAAGAAACTCGCAAGTTCTAACTCGTCGATGATGTTAAAAAACACTTTGTCAACAACTGCAAACTCAAACCCACCAGGATAAGGATAAGGAATATTAAAGTGTTAACTATGAACAATAATTCTTTTGATGTAGCTTTTGATTTTTGTTGACAATGGTCATGGTTTGATTTTTGTCCATGGAGTTACTATAATGACCACAATTTATGCCACACACATAGTAAATAATCACTATGAGAAATTAATAATCGATCATTATCATCACCAAACATCAAATCAAGAAAAAAATGGAAATGTTACAATCATAAAGGTTCGATTTAGAACACTAAAAACTTTAGAGAAAAACGTGAAAAAAAACAATGCAAACTAGATCTTGATTTTAGATCTAGGTTTAAGATCACCATACAATTGTGGATCTTGTAGGTGATCAAATATAAGAGACATAATTGATGAATAAGATATTTTTGATGATCAATCACATTTAATCCTTACATGGATGTACACAACACCTTAGATCTTCTAGTATATGATCCATCCAAAGGAAGCCACGTGCGTGGGCGCTTTTGGAGATGAAAACTTGGTGAAATAATAGAAAAATAATTTTCTCTCTCCAAACTTGCTAACAAAAATATTAAATAGTGTCTTATCCCACCCTCTCTAACCCTTATGATTATCTATTGGAGCTTAATGCTCTTCCATTGACCTATATATATAGGTACATGGAGTGGGCTTAGGCCAAATAAGATTTCTAGAGTGTTATGGGCTTGTTACTTGGTATATGGTCTAGACTAGGAACCTAAGGAAAATAAATAAATTAACTTTCACATTGAAATATGGAAATTTCAAATTATTCCTCGTAATGTATTTTATTTTCCATTTAATGCAATTAATTCCACTAAATAATTGCAACTCTACTCCAATTTAATTATCTCAAATTAATAGAAAAACGAGGACTTTGTTTGAAAACTTAGATGTTATATAATATGATTCCCAACGTTAGGCATTTAATACTTGCTTGGTCAAAGTCAATTTATTGGAAATCAATTTTCACCAACATCATATTTTTTCTTGATCTATAAATTAACTTATTTTTATAATCTACTAGATAGTAAAATCCACTTGCTAAGTTTACTGGTAGAGTAAAAGTTTATAAGTTTACCAAAGAAGTATCAAAATCTAGAATATTTCCTGGATGTGTATTGCTCCGAAATATGATCTCATATCCATAGGGGTTAAGAAGTTATTCGCCATTTTAAAACTAGGAGCTTAGAAAAGTATAATCTAGTTCATAACTAGACTCGAATCTCACTACTAGTTACATTTAATACATTCCTCATGTACCAGTACAATCTTCTTTGATCTATCAGATAAGTTCTCGAACCTTCAGACAGGTTTTAATAGTTGATAGAAACCACTAGAATTATACATGCATCTTTACCGATTGGATGTCAACTCCCTATCTAGGTTGTGAGCTCTTCAATCATACTAGAACCAAAATTACGATCTTGTAAGGGAATTTTTTTTGTCACTGACCCAAGTATCTCGGACTTATCTGTAGAATCTAGATTACATCGAGTATGGCATATCCCGTTACTTCTGTCAAGGCACTTCATGTTCTCACGTTCAAGTAGACGGATTCGATTATTAATCAACTTCAACATGCTCCACGAATTCACATATATTAAAATATAATTATTGTTTTGTTTTTCGTGGATTTTTAACAAAGTATTAGGAGATTTTTATAAACTATTTTTTTTTTACAAAACGAGGCAGTTTTTCGAATAGTTTTTGAACTTAAAAATATTTTTTTATTTTTGACAGTTTTGTTCAAATGAGATTTCCATCTTGTTAGAATGACCTGGATCTCGTTAGAAGGATATTTGAAGTATTTATCAAAGGAGGTTCAAACAAGGGCTTACTGTCTTAAATTTTTTGATCTTGTATGAAGCGATCCCTATGTCGTTCGAATGACCTCATCATGTCGCAAGAACGAGGTCTGCTTCTCGTTAGAACGAGGTTGTGTCGCCTTGATTTTTACATCTGCCTATAAAAACCTATTTTATGTAGGTTTTTTGCTATGACTTTGCATTTACAAAAACTGTTGAACTACTGCTTTAAGTATTCAGTTTTTAAATGGAAAAACACTTTTTGATTCACATAATTTCTCTTGTATGCTTTTATTAATCATCTTTGAGAACTAAAACACTTCTATATTTAAGTTACTCTTATGAATAAGGAGTCTTCATTGTTGACCTTGTAGGGAAGGAGTCACTACTGCTTCTCTTGTGATTCTTTCGAGAATCATTACTGAAGGAAGATTATGATGTTTGTGGAACTTGAGAGAACCACTGATGAAGAAGACGAGAGTCACCTACGGGAGATTCATCGGGTTGTATTCCTATATTGTAATTGTAAATTGCGATTAGGAAATTATAGTGAAATAAAAGGTTTTACCATTAGAGTTTTTTTTTTAGAAATTGTGATTTCTTTACATGCTCGATTTGAACAACATAGTTGCATGTTCTGTGATTAATAAGAATTAAAATTATTTATGGGATTGATATATAATTAAATAAGTTGCACCATTATAGAATTGTGCACTCTCAAATTGGTATGAGAGCCATTTACACAACTTTACCATGTAATTATTTTTTCGCAAAATTTTTTTGAGATATAATTTATTTTGAAAAATCATAAATTTTCTGATGGAGTGCTTATATAATAGGATGCAAATTTTCGATGGATCGAATTATGCCTACTTGAAAGCCCATATGAGATCCACTTTAAAGGCTATTGATGAAAGATTCTGGCTTGTTTTTGAAAGAGGGTGGACTACTCCCATAGTCACTGTCAATAATGTCACAAGTCCCAAACCCATTTCTTCCTGGATTGACGATGAGTTTAAGTGGAGTACCTACAACTCTCGTAACTTTGTGCTATTTATAGAGTCGTCACGCCTGATGAATTCTATCGCATCATGACGTGTACTAAGTCTAAGGAAGCATGGTATATCCTCCAGTTCACACATGAGGGTACCAACGTTGTCAAGGTATTTAAGCTTTAAAAATTGACCTCCCAGTTTTGAGAGCATCTCTATGTTAGAGTCCGAGCCATTCGATGAATTTTATACTAGGTTGTCGGACATTGTTAACACGTGTTATAATATGGGTGAGAAAATTGAGGAGTCAAGAGTCGTGAAAAATATTTTGAGGTCATTCCCATCCGAATTTATTCCTAATGTCACAATGTTTAACTCTTAAGGGGTCTTAGACTCTCTTAGGTTAGAAGAACTCGTACGAGACCTTCAAACTTATGAGATCGATATGTTTTCCAAAACCGTTAAGCCTAAGGATAGAGGGGTAGCTTTAAAGACTCAAATTAAGAAAAAGAAAAGGGAGAAAGCTTATGAGTCTGAATCTGAGGGAGAGTTTAATGTTAATGACATGGCCCTGTTTGCTAAAAATTTTAATAAGTTTCTCGAATTTTCCAAAAATAATACTTCCAATAAAAAAAAATTTGAGAAAAACAAAAAGAAAGATGGGTTCAAGGATAGCAGTGAGAAAGAGGAAGAGATAAAATGTTTTGAGTGCAAGGGTAAAGGGAAAAAGTCATTTGAGTGTCCCACTAGGCTAAAGAGAAAGGGCAAAGAGATTTCTGATAAAGCCACTCTTACCGATAGTGATATCGATTCGGTTGATTCCAGGGGAGAATAACCACATGAAAAGTGTGTTGCTTTCATGTCTAGTCACGTGAGCACAATCTAGTTTGTCCTACGACGATGAGGACACTTGTAAACGTGAGAGCCTCGATGAATTTTAAGTTATTCGGGAGATAGTAAGTATGAGAATAAAATGGCAAGTGAGGAAGAAGGGGATCTCCAAAAATCCTTTAGTGATTTATACACCGAGACGTTGAAAATAAAAAAACAGAATAAAGATTTGAGTCTGAAGGTGTTAGATTTGGACAGAGAGGTGAAAGTTTTGAGGATGTGTGAGGTGTCAATAAGACAACTCAAGAAGGTGAAGACTTCTTTGCGTGAGCAATTGATCATCTTAGGATGGAAAAGGAGTGAATTTACCAACACCGTGGCTAGTCTTATGGGAGATCTTCGATTTTCATTGGATACTTATGAAAAAATTAAAGCCCGTGTATCCCAACTCGAGAGAGATCTCGAATGTGCTCGAGAAGTAGAGGTCACTTTAGAAGACATATCTAAGAAGGTTGGAAAGATGCTCATCAGTCCCGCTTTGAGTAATGTTAAGAGACTAGGAATAGGTTATGATAGTGCATCCACTTTCCATAAGTCACTCGAGCCAGTTTTTATGTTTGTTACAGATCCATATGGCTATCGACCTAACCCACCTAGGCATTTGATTCCCAGTTGGAGAGAGCGTCCTAGACATTTTGAGAAAGGTGTTCCTATGCCAGTGTATGTTTATTCCCACTGCAAGCAAATAAGACACGTTAGGGAATATTTTTTAAGTTGGGTAGTGTGTTTAATAGGTATCTTCCACGTTATGACACTATTTCCTGCATTCACTCCCACACATGTTACTCCGCATGCTCCCTCACACCACATGAGAGATTTTGATCGTTATATTTATGGGGGAGAATTGAATTATGAGTTTTATCTTAATTAAAACTTGATGCATCACAAGGTATATTTCTTTGTCTATTGTGTGTAGCTACACTTTGGTAAGCATTTGAAAAGTAAACATTTGACAAATCCCTTAAAAACAAGATTGAGAGAAAGTAAGAGAATTGAAGATTTGAAATAATTTCTAAGACTTGTACAATTTTAGTATCTTTCCATTTATGGGTTTCTGGGAGCGTATTATAATTATATCAGATTTTTTGGATAATTGAGAACTTTTTTTTTGTATTGGAATAGCCATATGGGGAGATTTGTAAGGAGAAATTTTATGTCATTTCCCCTAGTATCTTGGACTTGTCCGTAAAATCTAGATTACATCGAGTATGGCATATCCCATTACTTCTGTAAAGGCACTTCATTTTCACACGTTCAAGAAGATGGATTCGATTATCAAGCAACATCAACATGCTCCACGAATTCAAATATATTCGATATAGTTGTTGTTTTATTTTTTGGGGATTTTTTACATAGTATTGGGAGATTTTTATAAACTGTTTTTTACAAAACGGGGTAGTTTTTTAACTTGAAATATTTTTTTTTACAGTTTCGTTCAAATGAGATTTCCATCTCGTTAGAATGACTTGGATCTCGTTAGAAGGTCGTTTGAAGCATTTATCAAACGAGGGCTTATTGTCGTGAATTTTTTTATCTCATTTGAAGTGATCCCTATGTCATTTGAATGACGTCATAATGTTATTTGAACGAGGTCTGCTTCTCATTTAAACGAGGTTGCGTTGCCTCAATTTTTGTGTCCTCTTATAATTACTTATTTTGTATAGTTTTTTGTTAAGACTTTGCATTTACGAAACTACAGAACTACTATATTATGTTTTCACTTTTTGAAGGGAAAACACTTTTTATTTCACCCAATTTCTCCTATATGCTTTTGTGAATCATCTTTGAAACCTAAAACACTTCTATATTATAGTTACTCTTGTGAATAAGGAGTCTTCATTGTTGACCTTGTAGAGAAGGAGTCTCTACTGCTGTTCTTGTGATTCTTACGAGAACCATTACTGAAGGAAGATTGCGATCTTTGTGGGACTTGAGAGAACCACTGCTGAAGAAGATGAGAGACACCCGTGGGAGTTTTGTCGAGCTATATTTGTCTATTATACTTGTAAGTTGCGATTTGCAATCTATAATGAAATAAAAGGTTTTATCCTTTGCAAATTTTTCCTGAAATTTTAATTTCTTTACATTTTTTTATTTGAATCACATAGTTGTATGTTCTAGGATTAATAAGAATTAAAATATGTTTGTGGAAGTGACATCTAATTAAATAAGTTACACCATTAGAGAATTGTGCACTCTCAAATATTCTATGATCGGGACCAACCCAACTCACCAGAATTTCTACTAAGTAAAATTGACAAACAAATACAATATATTTGAAACAAATATAAGGCATTCCCATAAACTTTTTTTTTTCAAATGCACTATGACAATCCTTTATTAATAAATAATAACTTAAATAAATCATTGTTAAGAATAATACCGCAAAAATCTCCTACTTATTCTTAAAGCCATGTGCTTATGCATTTAACATTCAATACGTCTACATAAAAATTATAGTCATAAGTGTGGAAGGACTAACTTATTGTTATCCAATGCAATATTTTTCACAAAACTATTCCCTTCCTCGTTCGATCTCTCAAACCATATGATACCTACACTCAATGTTCTTAGCTTTAATATTGGTTCTGGATTCTCTTCGAACGTTTAATCATTTCGTTATTAACTCAATACAATGTAATGGACGATTGTAGTAAAGGAATCTTATCCTAATCACATAGGAAGTTTATGATCCATATACCCTCTTTATTGCCTCCAATGTAGAAAACTTTGGTGATCATGGTTAATCTAGCAATTTATGACTGCTATACACTCCTTCAATGAATATCACTATTAAAATTCTTATCTGACCTAAAATTTAAGTCCTTGTACCCTAAAAGTACAAGATTGTCCATGAGTAAACTAGTACATAATCTCTTGTCCATTTTGAGTACTAGAGACTATGATTTACTGTAGCCTAGTGCTCCTCACTTGGATTAGACTAAAATCTTCAAACCATGCCAACGGTAAAGCATATATTTAGTCTACTACACATCATAGAATAAATGAGGATGCCCACCAATAAAGCATAAGGTATATCCCTCATTCTCTCTATTTGATTTAATACCCTATGATGATGTCGTATTTTTTCATAGCCCCGTGGAAGATGAAAAATTAAACATAACCCCCAAAATGTGAGAAATGTTACTATTTGTTAAAGAACTATGTTAATATGTATTTTGACTTAACCCTCGTGCTATATTATGGATGAGTATGGCATCCATCTTCCAATGGGTTATGACAAGATATAACATTATTACATAAGAATTAGTAAAACAATCTCCCATTTTTAAAATAACCACCCCATGTGTAGTATTTTATCCATTTTTTTAAACTATACATGTTCTTTTACAAATTTTTATTTATTAAAAATGTACTTTTTTGTTAAATTTTTCATATAAATACGTACCTTAATTAAAACTATTATCAAATGTATAAAAAATAACTGTACGTGTTTTTTTTAAACTATGCATGTTTTAAGAAAACTATTTTAACATTTTTTTAAAACCGTAAACTAATTAAAAATATTTTCACATGTTTTTTTATATTGTGTTTTTTTTTTAAAATTATGCTTGTTTCAAAAAAACATTTTACCTTTTTTTTTTAAACCGTACATTAATTAAAACTATTTTCATCTATTTTTTAAATTAAAGTTTTATTTTTAAAACGTTGGGTGTCTAAAACACTACTTTAACCATTTTTTTAAAACTGTACGCATTTTTAACTATTTTAAATATTTTTTTAAAAACAATTGTATGTGTCTAAAAATTTATTTTTAACTATTTAAAAAGAACACCATTATTTAAAAAAAAACACATACATTTAACACAAAAACAATTGAACACAATTTTAATTCTTGTATAGTTTTATATATATAAAGTTAACAAAAATGTACATTTATAGTAAATTTTGGGTAAAAGACAATTACATCTTTTCTTTAATAAAAACATTTAAAATATATTTTTTTAAGAAGACATACAGAATTAAAAAAAATACATTACATAATAGTTTTAATTAATGTACATTTAAAAATGGTTAAATTTTTTTTATATAATTAAAAAATCAAGATACCATTTTTATAATAATGTAACATTTATATAAAACATTTTTCAAATAAAAAACCATTTTCTAGTAAATACTATACGTGCATAAAGTTTATTTGATTTCCATTATTTTTTGTAATTTTGTAATTTTTTTTAAATAAGGTTTAAAAAACCCATAGTTTTTTTTTAAATGATTTATACTTTTTTTTAGAAAAAGGGTCTTTTTTTACTTAACTCTCTGTAATAATATTGTATTTTGACATTATCCCCGGGAGAAGGATGGCATTTTCATCCCAAATATAGCAGGGGTTAAGCTGAAATATAGATTAATGGAAAGTAACGCCTGTTACGTTTTTGGAGGTTATGTGTAAATTTTAATCCTTCGTGAGTTATGAAAAAAATGTGACATTGTTATAGGGATTAAGGAAAAAAAATAAGGTCCCGTTTGGTACGCAATAATATTTTTGTTGATTTAATACCCCATATTTTCCTAGAATAAGTAAAACCATAATTTTTGGAATAAAATAAAATTCAGGAAAACCAAATTAAATTGGTGAATTTACTTTATTAATTGCGAACAAGTAAATTGTTATTATGTCATAATCATGTGTGATTGTTTTTTTTATGTTAGTAAGTACAATGGAAAATAATTGCATGTATAGTAGAAAATTTTATAAATGATGCGTGACTTGGTTATAAATATAATTATGGATAAAAATAATTGGGGCGCATTCTAGAGAGTTATATGGGCTTGTTTAAGTGTTTTAAACATTTAGGAATGGACCCGGGGTATAGGTATATAAGTTGGAAGATTTTTTGGCTAGTCTAATTATGGGTTCGCGCCTATTTCGGGGTCCAAAATTTGGGAAATGAGTCCAACTCGGGATTTGAGACTAATATAATATTAAGGGAAAGATTAAAATTCCCCACAGTTAATTAAATACATAACCCTTACAGCTCCACCTCAAGAGAGAAGAGAACAGATGCCAAAAAGGAGAAGGAACAAGGAATTCAAGGAGAGATTCATCAACCGCATAACCATACAGGAATTTTCTTACTTAATTTAATGTTCAATGTTCAATGTGCTTCTTGATTCATTTTCTTACTTAACCATGCATAACCCATGTGATTTATAGGTTTTAGTTTATAATTTTGTGATTTAATGTTAGGAATTAATCTTTTGCATGTAAAGGACTAATTGGATTATAAGTTGTTAACCCAGAAATCAAGGATTACCAAAATCTTAAATTTGATGATAGACGCCTTAGGATTTCTTGGGATAAATTTGGAAAAATTGAATTTTCATGTACAGGCTCTTGATGCATGTCTAAGATTTGGAAATTTATGACTTTGAACCCTAGTTATATGCCCAAATCTAATTTGTATATACTTGGAATTATGGTAGGAAATCCGGGCTAAGGGTCATCATTTATTCATATAAATTTTGGGATTTGGGGAAAGAATTTAAGGTTAATACATGAAATTTATTGTTTTAAGATGAGTAAGTAAGTAGTAGCAACCTGTTCATAAGTTTGTGAAGAATAATTATTAATTTGAATGGATTTTGGGAAAGAACTAAGAAATCATGTAAAAGAAAAATGTTGCAGAGATTCGGTTATGAATGCGAATCAATTCAGTTGCGCGAATTGATTTGTCCAGAAGGTGAATCGATTCGATCCTCGGGGTAGGTTGAGTTGGACCCGGGAATGGATCTGGGTTATTTTTAGAAAACTATACCCGCTGGTGGGACGGTGTTTGGGTTAACGATGATTCTATTAAAAATTCTAATGTGGCACATGTATTGACTGGGAAGTTATATTTAACTATATGGTTAAATAATCTTTTAAGCAATAATGAATTAATAATTAACTGGATGGTAAATTATTAATGGGTGAATATTTATGGTTATCATATGGGATACTTTAAGTAATTATAGAGTAATTACCTACACATATTATATTGGAATAATATGTATTTATATTTATTTGTCTGGTTATACCAATGTTCATGGACGGTCCTATCAGTTTGGGGTTTCGTGCATTCAGGACCGTAGCACACGTCGACACAAGTGGTCAAGACGTTGTGTAGCTCATTTTTATAAATACTACATAGCAACACCACCTACGGGAGGTAGGTGTAGATGCTAGGATTATTTGTCACCACTGGGTATAGGCTGTGAACTGGTGTACTACATAGAGATCACCCCACTTATGTTTTTTTGTGATGTCTGATGGGAAAGAGATTTCCTTTGGACTTACCGATAGAGCACGAACGAGACACCACTGGTAGATACCTTTGTGTGTCGCATATATGAAAGGACATATATATAAATTTTCCGAATTAAATATTATTGATAAATTTGCCTAAGAACCTAGACAGTAAATTACAGGCCATACTATATTGTCCATACTATATGTTTATGTCACTTCTTGAGATATATGAGACTAGGGTACATTGGTCATTGATAATATGAATGTAAATGGTTACGTTTTAGTATGTTGTATATATTTGATGCATTTGATATAAATTGTCAAGGTTGTCACATATTATTTCGGGACTTTTTTGGATGCAGGTAATATCACACTTAGTTGAGGGGTGAGATGGTAATCGCATGTGAGTGACGATGGGGGATATTTACTTTGAATCAACTGTATTTATTGAACTTTAGATTATATATTAATTATTCCAACTTTAGGGTGCTACCCAAATTTAAATATTTTTCCCCCAAGTGCTCCTAGACAAGAATAACAGGACAGTAGACGGAACATCCTTGCAGTCTCCTTTTTTCTCATTAGACTTTCTAGACTTATTGATTCTAGTTTAGGTGCTATTCAGCTTCAGTTCATTTATTTCATTTGGGATATTTGTATGTGCATAAGCTTGGGATTTATTTACTTAATTTCGATTTGAGATAATTACTTTTATGTTGGATTTATCATGCGCTTGGTGATGGATTGGATTTTTATTATTATTGTTGTATTGATTTAAACTTAAATATGGTTTATTAATATATGCTTTATATGATATCGATGCTGAGAATGGTATTAATTGACAAACAAGCACCATCTTCAATGTATTGTGTATGGCCAACCTTTATGCGAGAAAATGGGGGTTGTTACAGTTGGTATCAAAGCATCTAGGTTCTAGTGTCCTTCGGATCTTTGTTGCATTCATTACGTTTTGCGTTGCGACCTTTGATATGTAGAGACTATACTTAGGGTTCATTGTAGTCTTGCAATTTTTACTAACTCGAACCCTGTTCGCTTTCAGATGGAAAACGAATGGAGAGGTGGACCTAGGGGAGTACTCGCACCTGCTACGGAGGAGGAGGCTCAGCCAGAGCCATAACAACAATTGCAGGTCCCACCAGCCCCATAGTTGATTACTGTAGAAGAGATCGAGACTATTATGACACAGGCGGTTTCCATTGCCATGGTGGTCATTCTCCAGCATAGGGGTGGAAATTCGAGTTAATGGTGTCATTTTCGGGTGGCTTTGATTTTTATTTGAGTATAAGTTTTGGGTACTTTTAAATCTATACAAGCTAATCGTGTCAAGTTTGGGTCATTTAGGGTTATTACCATAAACGGGTTATCGTGTCAAAAATTGTCATCTCTACTCCAGCATTTCCCACCGTCAGAGGCTCAGCAGAAGCCACCACCACTGCTACAACAGATGGCCATACCAGCGTAGGCACCGGGGTTAGTTTGGGCCAGGGCAAGGGAGGCCTTTGTAAAGGGCAAACATCCAAAATTCTCGGGTAGTCCAAATATTCTTATGGAAAGAAGGTGGAAGAAAGATATACATAAACATTTATGAATGATGGAGAATACACCAATGAAGAAGTAGATGTTAGCTTCATTTCAACTAGTGGGGGCGGCGCTCCAGTGGTGGGAGTCAGTCACGTCAGTTTCAGAGAGGGATAGACCGAAAATTTATGAGTTTTCGGAGAGATTTGGGGGAAGATATTTTCACTAGTCTATGTAGTCTAAGATGAGGAGAAAATTTATGGAGCTCAGACAGGAGGGACGTATCATGGCTGAGTACAAGAAAGAGTTTACTGTTCTTTCTTATGTTGAGAAAGAAGATGTGAATACTAAGCAAAGGAAGATGGATAGATTCATTGCGGGGTCAGCTTAGCATATTAAGAAGGCTCTTTTATGAAATCCGACCTTTACCATGTATAATCAAATGGTGAATGCCACACTTCTTCACTGTCAAGATCAAAGGGCCTTCCTGAAGAACAAGGGAGAGAAGTAACATGGAGCCAAGTCATCAAGACAGTAGGGCAAGACGAGTGGGGGTGGCGGATCTAGGACCTAACAGTTCAGGGGTACTTCGTTCGTAGATCAGTATAAGAGATTTAGAGGTTCCGATGATCGAAATAGGTAGGGGAAATTAGGACAGGGCCATTAGGGACAAGGCTATCAGGGCAATCAGTATAGAGGACATAAGGGCCAAGGTCAGCATGGTTAAGTCCAACAGGGATGACAGGAAGAGAGACACCCGTTTCATGGGAATTATTTCACTTCCGAAGAGAAAGGCCATGCATCGAGTCGATTTTCTCAGGGTAATCAGACAACTCAGGAGCAGGGAGATCAGAGGGGACATCAAGCGCCACAGGGACAACGTTAACCATTACCAGCTCTGGGAGTTACTTCACCAGCCGCTCCAGCACTCGTCACCCCACCTCAGGGACAGTCGCCACCACTACAGTACAAATGAGTTTATCACATTACGCCCGTAGAGGGGCCAGGGTCAGCTTAGGCAGTTGAGGATATGTTTCCAATCTTTAGACATGTAGGTCGTATTTTATTTGACACATGAGCATCTCACTCATTTATTTGCATGGGGTTGCATATGAAACTGGGATAATAGACTTTTCTTCTGATATGGTACTACGAATAGACTCATTGGTGGGTAGAGGGGCACCCATACGATCGGCATGTCGGGGTATAGGTATTGAGATAGGGGGACTCACTTTTATAGCCGACTTACTGGTGCTTGATATGGATGAATGCGATTATGCCTTTTAGGCTAACCAACGCACCAACGGTATTTTTAGATTTGATGAATCAGGTGTTCAGTGACTATTTGGATCAAATCGTCATAATGTTTATTGATAACATTCTGATTTATTTTCATACTACGGAGGAGCATGCACAATATTTATGGGTAGTCTTACAGACACTACGGGATCACCAGTTGTATGCTAAGTTTGATAAATGTGGGTTTTGGTTGCAAGAGGTGAAGTTCTTGGGCCACATTGTGTCTGAGAGGGGGACATTAGTGGACCTAGGAAAGGTTTCTACAGTGAAGGAGTAGGGACAACCCGCTACACCCACCGAGGTATGCAACTTTTTGGGAGTAGCCGGGTACTATCGTCAATTTAGTCAGGGATTCTACAAGATAGTTGAGCCCCTAATGAATTTAATAAGGAAGGAAGTGCCATTTATATGGGAAGATGCGTTCCAGCAAGGGTTTGATGAGCTAAATACTATATTGACTAAAACACTGATTCTGGCACTACCTCAGACATGGATAGACTATAAGATCTTTACAGATGCATCCTTGATGAGACTAGAAAAGGGTTTTGATACAGGAGGAAAGGCCTATGGATTATGCTTCACGGAAGTTAAAGCCTCACGTGGGACATTACCCCACCCACGACATAGAATTAGCATCAATGATATTTTTACTGCGAGTATGGAGGGATTATCTCATGGGGAGAAGTTTTATCTATTCACAAAACATAAGAGCCTATAGTACTTATTCACACAGCTAAAGTTGAACATGAGGCAAGGGAGATGGATAGATTTATGAAAGACTACCAGTTCGACATTCAGTACCACTCGGGGAAAGTGAATGTCGTAACGGATGATCTGAGCCGCAAGCCGATGTTGGAATTGGCAGCATTATGGAAGGTGAAGTGCAAATCACTCTGTGGGGATGATGACTTGACCCGTGCATTTATGTCCATTCTCACCATCACATCCGAGATCACTATTCGGGTGGTGAAGGCACAGGCAGGAGATCAACTTTGCCAGAAGCGAGTTAGATAGTTGTTAGCTGAGGGAGCGAATCCTTATTCTATTGGGTCGAATGATGGATTGAGACTCCATGGAAGATTAATTTTCCCAAATGACGACGAGTTGAGGCGAGCCACTATGTTTAGGGCTCACAGTTCACGCTTTATGGTACATCTCAGAGGGGATAAGATATACCACGACATGCGACGTCAATATTGGTGGGTTAGGATAAAGAAGGACATAGTAGATTTTGTGTCCAAGTGGGAGATGTTTCAGCTGGTGAAGGTATACCATCAGTATCATGTAGGTGTATTCCAGCCTTTCGAGATCCCGATGTTGAAATGGGAGAGCATCTCCATGGACTTCATCACTGGGCTACCTACATCATAGTGGGGGCACAATTCCATCAAGGTGATCGTTAATAGATTGACGAAGGTGGCACACTTTTTACCACTTTGAACAGATTACAACTCAGAGCAGTATACTAGACTTTTCTTTGTAGAGATTATAAAGTTACATTGGGTACCACTCAACATTGTATCACAAAGAGACAAGACGTTTGTGTCCCATTTTTGGAGGAAATTTCATAAGGCTTTGGGGCCGGAATTGAGATTGATCACCTCATATCATTCTCAGACCAACATCCAGATGAAGAGGGTGAAATTAATGTTGGAATACATATTACGGATATGCATATTAGATTTTAAGGGGAGATGGGAGCAGTATTTTCCATTAGTGTAACTTGTATACAATAACAACTACTAGCTCACGATTGGGATGACAACCGTTTGAGGCGCTTTACGGGAGATCTTTCCTTTCACCCTCATGATGGTTGGAAGTGGGGGAGAACAAGTTACTTGGGCTAGAGTTCATTCAGGACACCTCAGAGAAGGTATAAATGATTCGGGCCAGGATACGAATCGCCTATGATAGGCAAAATAGCTATGTATATGCAGGCCAGAGACAATTAGACTTAATGCAGGAGATCAAGTGTTTATTAAAGTTTCTCCCATGAAGGGAATGATGAGGTTTAGGAAGAAAGGGAGGTTATCTCCTTGATATGTGGGGCCATTCCCTATACTTGAGAGGATTGGGTCCGTGGCGTATTGGTTGGGACTACCGAATCTTTTACAGCGGATGCTCGACGTCTTTCACATATCTGCATTGTGGATATTCCTTAGAGATGAGATAGAGTACCAATGTATTGATATTGATGAGATAGAGCTCCAACCATACGCTACCTACGAGGAGAGATCAATAACTATTCTGGATCGTGGGGAGCTCCGACTTCGATCCAAGGTTGTCCCTTTAGTTCGGGTGTAGTGGGGACACCATAGGGAGGACCAGTCAACTTGGAAGAGGGAGGACAACATGCGGCTAAAAATATTCGAAACACTTCTATCTAGGTATGTACTCTTCTATATTTCGAGGACGGAATCCCATTATTAGGGGTAAGAATGTAATACCCCATATTTTCCTAGAATAAGTAAAACTATATTTTTTGGAATAAAATAAAATTCAAGGAAACTAAATTAAATTGGTGAGTTTAATTTATTAATTGCGAACAAGAAAATTGTTATTATGTCGTAAGTACAATGAAAAATAATTGCATGTATAGTGGAAAAATTTATAAATGATGCGTGACTTGGTAAATAATATAATTGTGGATAAAAATAATTGGGATGCATTTCGGGAAGTTATATGGTCTCGTTTAGGTATTTTAAACCTTTAGGAATGGTCTCGGGATATAGGTATATAAGTTAGGAGACTTTTGGGTTAGTCTAATTATGGGTTCAGGCCCATTTTGGGGGGGTCCAAAATTTGAGAAATAAGTCCAAATCGGGATTTGGACTAAAATAATATTAAGGGAAAGATTATCACTCCCCTTACTTAATCAAATACATAACCCTAACATCCATACCTCAAGGGAGACGAGAACAAATGCCAAAAAGGAGAAGGAACAGGGAATTAAAGGGGAAATTCATCAACCTCATAACCAGACAAGAATTTTCGTACTTAATTTAATGTTCAATGTGCTTCTTGATTTATCAAACTAAACCCCATGTGATTTCTGGGTTTTAGTTTCTAATTTGGTGATTTAATGTTAGGGATTACTCTTATGCATGTAGAGGACTATTAAATTACAATTCGTTAACCCAAAAATCTAGGACAATCAAAATCTTGAATTTGATGATAGACGTCTTAGGGTTTCTTGGGATAAATAGAGAAAAATCGGATTTACATGTAGAGGCTGTTGATGCATGTCTAAGATCTGGAAATTTGTGACTTTGAACTCCCTTTATACGCCCAAATCTAATTTATATATTGTTGGAATTATTGTAGGAAATATAGAGTAAGGGTCTTGATTTATTCATATAAATTCTGGAATTTGGGGAAAGAATTTAATGTTAATACGAGAAATTTCTTATTCTATGATGAGTAACTAAGTAGTATAGACCTCTTCATAAGTTTATGATGAAGAATTAACAAATTGAATGGATTTTGGAAAATAACTAAGAAATTCCGTAACAGAAAAACGTAGGATATCTGGGTTTCTACCCAGGTTTGAATCGATTCAGTTATAAATTCGAATCGGTTCGGTTGGACGAATAGATTCGGTCCCTGGGGCAGGTTGAGTTGGGACCGGGAATGGATCCAGGGTATTTTTAGAAAATCATACGAGTTGGTGGGACGGTGTTTGGGTCAATGATGATTTTTTAAAAAATCCTAATATGATACGTGTATTAATTGGGAAGTTATATTTAACTAGATGGTTATATAATCTTTTAAGGAAGAAGAAATTAATAATTAACTGGATTGTAAATTATTAATGGGTGAATATTTATGGTTATCGTGTGGAATACTTTAGGTAATTATAGATTAATTACCTAAACATATTATATGAGAATAATATGTATTTATATTTATTTCTGTGGACATACCAATGTTCATGGACGATCCTATCAGTTATGTATTTCGGCCGTTTGGGACCGTAGCACACGTCGGCATAGGTGGGCTAGACGTTTTATAGGTCATTTATATAGATACTACGTAGCAGCGCCATCTACGAGAGGTAGGTGTAGATGCTAGGATCCTTTGTCACCGCTGAGTATGGGTTTTGAACTGGTGTACTGCATAGAGACCGTCGTAATTATGTTTTTTTATGATGTCTGATTGGATAAAGATTTCCTTTGGACTTACCGATAGAGCACGAACGAGATGCCACTAGTAGATGCCTTTGTGTGTCGCATATATGAAAGGACATATATATAAATTACCCTAATTAAATGAGATTGATGAGTTTGTCTAAAAACGTAGGCAATAAATTGTAGACCCATAATATATTGTGCATAATAGATGTTTATTCACTTCTCGAGATATATGAGACTGGGGTACGTTGGGCATTGATAATATGAATGTAGATTATTACGTTATAGTATGTTGTCTATATTTAATGCATTTTATATCAATTGGCAAGGTTGTCACGTATTATTTCGGGATTTGTTTGGATGCGGGTAATATAACATTTAGCCGAGGGGTGAGATGTTAATAAAATGTGAGTGACAATGGGGGATATTTACTTTGAAGCGATTGTATTTATTGCACTTTAACTTAAATAAGTTAATTCTTGCAACTCTAGGGCGCTGGCCCAAATTTAAATGCCCCCCCCCCCCCCCCCTAAGATGCTCCTAGACAAGGATAACTGGATTGTTGATAGATCAGCCTTGCAGTCTCCTTTTAGCTCAACAGACTTTCCAGACTTTTATTGATTTTAGTTTAGGTGCTATTCAGCTTCAGTTTATTTATTTCATTTGAGATATTTGTATTGGCATAAGCCCGGGATTTATTAACTTCATGTCGATTTGAGATATTTACTTTTATGTTGGATTTATCATACGGTTGGTGCTAGATTGGATTTTTATTATTATTATTATAGGATTGATTTAAACTCAATTAAGGTTTATTAATATATTCTTTATATGATATCGATGCAGAGAATTGTATTAGTTAACAAAAAGCCTCATCTTCGGCATATTGTGTCTGGCCAACTTTTACGTAAGAAAATGGGAGTTGTTATAGATGAATTGTGATCATCGGGAAAATGATTCTCATGAATTCTTTTATTAAGATTCTAAATCCTTTCGATTTTTTTGGTTAATCAATTTATATCTATTGGGAATTAAAATTTAGTGTTTGATTTGTTCATGAAAAGAGACATGAGAATATACAATATATACCAATAATATCCTTAGTAATTTTATTACTACATATAGAAACATGTATACACACACACACACACACACACACACAGAGAGAGAGATAGAAAGAGAGGGGATCTCATGCGGATTTCAGTTTGCATGTCGCTAGTGCGGACCAATTTTGGTAAAATAGTGAAAATAATATTTTTGGGTCAATTTTTTTTAACATTTCAGCATGACTATAAAAAGAAATCAACTCAAAATGAATTTTTTCCTATTTCAAAAAAACCGATTAAACTTTGTCAGTTTTTAATCGGTCAAACTTTGTTAGTTTTTGACAACTTAAAGACTGACAAAGTTTGATCGATTTTTTTTAAAATAGCAAAAATAATTATTTCGAGTTGATTTTTTTATGATCCTAATGAAATGTTTAAAACCATAAAAAAATATGTCCAAAAATATTTTTTTACTATTTTAAAAAATGGTCCGCATTCAGGTTCCTCAAACTAGGACCTCATTGTAACAATGCCTATTTTCTCACATAAAGGCTGTCCAGGCACGATACGTCGAAGATAGGTCTTGTTTGCCAGTTAATACCATCATTATCAATAATGTAAATATAAATAATTATTTATGTAAAAAGCCCGCATTCGAAATGTTCAAAATAAGTCCATCATAATTAAATAGATCCAAACCACCACAAATTAAATAATAAATCCAACCAATATAGCAGAAGTCTCAACCAACATAAAGTAAAGAAATCTCGGGCTTATGCCCTTACAAATGTTCCAAATAAATAAATAACTATAGCAGGAAAATCACCTATGCTGGAATCGACTGATCTGAAAACTGAATAACAAGTGAGACTACAAGACTGCTATACCACAATCCATCTATCCCTGTTTAGGAGCACCTGGGGGGCGGGGAATATTTAAATTTGGGTTAGGACCTGAGGTGTGAAATAATTAACTTAATTAAATTATGATGCAATAATATAGTCGATGCAAAATAAATATTCCCCCTTCATCACTCACATGCGTTTAATACCTCGCCCCTCATCTAAGTGTGATATTACTCACATCCCAATACGTCCCAAGTAATAATTAAGTCATCGTCTCAAATTTATAAAAATGGATATATCGATCATTAAATATTTAAATGTAACTACTACATTTAATTGTCAATACCCATTGATATGCCTAAAGAGCATCCTCGTACTCAGAGTCACTAACCTCGTCCTGTCTTAAAGTTGAGTTGACAAGAAGCTCACAACTGCCATCAGAAAGGTCGTATTCTGCATGGTTAACTCTCTACTACCAACCTCGGCTCCGCATCAGCTGAGGCCAGCAGCGCCTTATGGGGACAGGTTATTGTCAACTTCCCACTCTGCTTGAGCCAACGTTACATTTCACCTCATGCCCAACCTCGTCTAGTCTTCCCGATCGAGGTCATCATGGCTATTGACAAGGAAAAGCAACATCGTCGGACTTCACCAACCTCGTACTCGTCCTGACCGAGGTTACATCAGTCAAGGAAACAAGTCCGAGCATATGCAAGCACATGTAAGGTTTGAAACATATGAGAAAATCAGTTATAACTGAATCATTCCCCTCACGTGAGGGAATATTGTGGTTATCATTATCTATATAAGATCATCCATGTGCCATTATCATACTCCTTCGATCCTCATATACATGCTCATTGCATTCTTGAGGTACATTACACCCCCCAAGCACTATATATACAGGTCTTCCTCTACCTTGTAAAGGGATCGATAATTGCAACCCTAGTTAAAACTCTGTTGGTTTACACAGTAGGGAGAGAAAGCTTGGGAGATTGTATCTATGGCCAGTAGTTCCTTTATCCAGTGAAACTACTCACACGCTCACAGTGGATGTAGGCTAGATTGGCTGAACCACTCATATACTAGTGTTTCTCCTCTTCTCCTCACCACCTTCTACCAGATATATTTAATCTTTGTGTTGCCATTGTTATTGCTAGCTTGAGGTTATTAACATCGTATACCAGTGGTGCTGTTTCCAGCATCATCACCCATTTATCCCAGTCTCATAAGTTTCACATATAAGGCATAAAAATCTATTATGCATTATAGGGTCAAGAATATAATTATTATTATCTATATTCTTAGACAATTAAATTTATTTCATTACAGTTCAACTAATTATTCATATATGTCCTTTCATATATTTGACACACAAAGGCATCTACCATTGGTGTCTAATTCGTACTCTATCGACAAGTACGGAGGAAGCTCTTATCCTAAGCGGACATCACAAAACATACATAAATTTAGGATGGCCCCTACACATGGTACCTATTCATGGCTCATACCTAGCGGTGACACAAGCTGGGTCAACGTCAATACCTACCACTCGTATATGACACCTCCACGTAGTACTTATATGACCTACACAACATTAAGCCCACCTGTTTCGACGTGTGGTACTCGGTCCGAACGCACGAATCCTTGAGTCTATAGGTTAGTCCACGAATATTGGTATGTCTACAAAAATACATAATAGTACATATTATTATCTCGTATAACATGTATAGGTAATTACTTCATAATTACCATAAAAAGTCCAACTAAAATCCCCAACATTTTCATTTATTAATAATTTTACCATCTAATAAATGATAAATTCCACTCCATAAAATAATTACTTAACCAAACAGTTAATTGTAATGATTACCAATTAAATATGGGCATAACATTACTTAACCAACTAGTTAAAATTTCTTTTACTCATATTCAGTGAACCAAATATATTTCAATGACCAAACCAAGCCCAGGCCAATTTGTGGAAGCTAAAACCCATTAACATCATTCAAACGAGAGTAGGCTCATTCGCGTCACATCCTATGTCGCTAGAACGACCTACGACATCGTTTGAGCGACCCCGTCGTCTTCTACCTCATGCAGTTTCACCAATTTTCCTTCCCAGATGCATTTCCCAACCTAGAAACAGTTATACGCAAACCCATAATTTGTATATGTAGAAACCAACTGATAAATACAAAAATCCATGTACTCAAACCCAAAATTTATATCTATTAAGGGTCTTAATCTATTGAGACATTCTCCGAATTTTAATCCCATTGAATTCATAATAAGGAAGCATTTATCATGAGATTTATATTAAAATTCAGTCCATGAATTTAATAGATATATCCTCTATATCAATTAGTCAAATATCCCAAATTTAACTAGTTTTAACCCTAAGGAATCTACCATCAATTTTCAGATTTCGATATCTAAATTTCTTAGACAAATTCTATATTAGATTTAGTCCTCTTCATGCATTGTTCATCATCAAATCAATCATATTTAAATCTAAATCCCAGAAATTTAAGGGGCAATTATGATGCATCAAGAAATATATTGGAAACATAAATTAAGAAAGAAAATTCTTGCCTTAAAGATTTGTAGAAGAAGGTCCCTTGAAATTCCCTTGATTTTTCCTTAGTTCTTTGCATGTTTTCCTTTCTTTTCGCCCTTCTCCTTTCCTTTCTTGTTAACTGTTGTTTTTTCTAGAATGATAGTGGGGGAGTGGTTTACCCCCGCTTAACCACTAATTAGTGACTAATCTCGAGTTGGGCCTAAAATCCAACTTTTCGACTCCAAACGGACCCGAATTCATAATCAAACTAGCCCAAAAGTTTCACAACTTATATACTGTTGACCCGGGCCTATTTTTAAGGCCTAAATCATCAAAACGAGTCCATATGTATCCCGAAATATTTCTCGAATTATTTATTTCAATAATGGGTACTTTTAAATTGTGTCGCACATTAATTATGTATTTTTCTACATTACATGCAATTGCTATATCCACGCACATAAATATTAGTCATACATAAATATAACTAAATAACAATTTCAACCATGCAATTATTAAATAAAAATCAGTCATACACAAATATAACTAAATAACAATTTCTACCGAGCAATTAAAAAAATATAAATATTAAATTAAGTGTGATTTTTGCAAAAAAGTATTTATTCCAAAAACATATTATTTTATTATTTATTATAGAAAAATTACGGGGTATTTCACTCACTTGATCCTCTCTCTCTCTCTCTCTCTCTATATATATATATATATATATATATATATATATATATATATATATATATGTGTGTGTGTGTGTGTGTGTGTGTGTGTGTGTGTGTGTGTGATATTATTTTGAAATGTTATAAAACACAATAATATCAATAATATGGTTCACTGTTTATAAATATATGAACTTAAATATATATTTTTTCTTTTTTTTTCTAATATTTAACAAATTTAATAATTTATTCCAAATATGTGTGCATTATAGTGCAATTTAATCAAATTAATTATTAAATGTGTAGAAAAAATGCTTAAATAAAATTTGTATGGCTTTCAATCTAATACAAACCGACATAATCAAGTTGTCTTTATAAAATACGTCTTTAGATTTTATGGGTACTTTATAATTTAATATTTTTATGGTACTATTGTCTTCAAAAGTTATTTTTAAGGATTCTTATGGGAGAGTAAGAATCCCACCTATATTGAATGAATTTTGATTTCACCCACTTTACCACCAATGAGGTATTCTGATTTCATTACATCCACATTTTCATGCAATTTAATCTTACATCAAACACATTAATGTTATACTTTTTCAGAATTATTCGAAAGGAATCACCTTCCACCCAGCTTATTGCGTACCAAACAAGGTCTAAATAGTTCAACTTAGGGTTTGGTATCGGTCGGTAAATAGGGAATGCCAATACCAAACCGATTCTAATAAGCTAAAATAGAATTTTTCATTTGTACCACTCAGTGCAACCTTACTTAAACCAAAATCGTACCGCACATTTTACTGTAAACCGCGATAAAATTGGTAATTTCGATAAAATTTCTATTTAGAGCTTGCCCAACTCAAATTATTAGATTTAAAAAATAACTAGGTTACATAATTTTTTATTTAGTCAAAAAATGTTTTGACCAAAATAATAATCACCAAAATAGCAAAATTTTTCGATAAAATATAACTAAAAAATATAAATTATTTTGACCAAAAAAAAAACAATGTCCACCAAAAATTATGGCTTGAATCTGTCAAACTCGGAGCCTTTGGATTTCTCCATATAAAGGCAATAGCTTTATACAAAGCTAGTAGGTGTAGGAGTTACACTCCTTTTCGACTTGGGACAAGTATAATAAGGTTTTGAAGTAATAATGCAATTTTATACCAATTGAAATCGATGTGGGATGTTTCACCTCTTTTAATACTTTTTTTAACCCTTTTTTTATATTTACTTACATATATCAATATGGGTCATGCTTTTTGCTCTTATTTTTTTACAGGAACTAATATGGGTATGGTTTTGGCTCATAATAGATTAAATAAATTACATAACAATACATGACTATTAAGTTAGGTATACTATATCAAAATATATTTGGTATATCTATTTTATAATTTAGGTACATTATTACAATAAATTTGATATTTTATGCTTTGGTACTTTAAAAATGGTAATTTTGGTAAATCGGTTTTTTAAGTGGGTAAACCAAAACCAACAAAAAAAAAATTGGAAATTTCGGTTTCGGCAATTTCGATTTTCGGTAAGTAAAAAAAGTAAACTATTACCAATTTTTTCGGTACAAAACGGTACCGTACAGATTTTTACCGTACCAGGAACACCCCTAGTTCAACCTTACTCAACATACAATACTAATTAACTAGGAAAAAAGAGTAATAATTATATCATAGAAATTGTTTTAATATTTACCGCGTAGATCTTTTATTAATAATTATATTATGTTATTTTAATAAATCGTATATTATTTAACAAAGGCTAATACTCACTCCATCCCAAATTAAAAGTCAATATATTCTTTTTGCATAAATTAATGATATAATCAATCAACAGTTAAAATTAATACTTTTTTTTTCGTCGTGAAATTAGATTCGTTGATTTTGTTAAAAAAAGAAAAAGAAAATTTTAATATGAAATAATTTAAAAAAACGTAGATTATTAATTTATGAGGGAGGGAGTAATGTTTAGATTACATAATTGGAGGAAAAAGTTGGGGTTATGTGGGTTTGTTTTTCACATTTATCGCTAGTTATTAGTCTTCTCGAAATTATTAACAACAAATTGTAAAGCGGAAGGGTGTGTATGAGTATGTTACTCAAATGATGGCAGACAACAGAAGTAATCTTTTTCATTCTTTTCGGCCCCTTTATTTTTGACTAATACTGAAATGTTGAAAATTAAGTGGGACCCATATAACAGTTCGAATAATTTTACGGGATTGTAGCTGCACCCGCCTACCTTTTTGCCAGCTAACTGTTGCATATCATTCTCAATGTACATAATATAAGTAGCTGTATTATTATTGTGAAACACAATGATAATAATACTTGAAAAAGGAGATTGTGAAACACAACACAATGATAATTATGCTTGAAAAAGAGATGAACTTAACCCTTGTAGTGTGAAATTGCTTGATTACAGTATGCCAAAAAGTATCACTCCGACTTAGACTACCGTGTTTCCGCTTAAATACTGGTAAATCCTGCGAGGGATCGAACCCACGACCGTGCGCCTAACCACACAGCGCTGAGGAAGCCCTCCAACAGGGGTAGGTATCCGTGGGGAGGGATCGAACTCATGACCAATGATCAGAGTGAAGCCCATCCTTACCACTAGACCAAGCCAGGGTGGATTCAGGGTTGTTTAGCTCAAAAATCTGAGAATAACTAGCCTTGTAATTTTGGATTCAGGGTTGTTTAGCTCAAATACAAGGCTAGTTATTCTCAGATTTTTGAGCTAATTACACTTGAACCTCATGAATTTTACTCCTCTTTACTTTATCATCCAAAATTTAAGTTTCTGCACTTAATTCACAAAACTTCGAATGCTACAAGTTAACCTATAAAATTGACGGTATTGATTTTTTTAACGGAAGGTTGGGCATGTGCATGGTAGATGTCATGCACATGAGAATATTTTGGTTCAAGTTAATATAAAATATTAAAAAAAATAGAGAAATTGCATAAAAGTATTTACAAAATCTTATACTTAAAAAAAATATTAAAATTTGGAAATTATAGAAAAAAATATTTAAAAACGGAAAATTGCAAAAACATATTTTAGAAATTATAAAAAAAGTTTAAAAAGATTGAAAAATACTGAAAATATTTTGGAATTTACAGAAAAACTTTTAAAGAATATAAAAAATAATGAAAAAACTAAAAAAAAACTGTAAAACATTGGAAACAATTTCCAGCAAAAAATATTCAACCTCAATAAAAAAAACTTAAAAAATTGGTGTCTGTTAATTATAGAAAAACATTCAGCCTTTAAAAATATTTCAACCTTTACAAAGAAGTTGAAAGTTACAAAAAACATTTAATAAATATTTAAAAACCTAAAAATGATAGAAAAGCAGTTAATGGCTTTGAAATTACAAAAGAAATCTGAAAAAAGTATTGAAAAACATTTAATAGTTTGGCTCATATTGAATAAAACTCTAAGAAAAACTGTACAAATAGAAAAATAAATTCTAGAAATAAAAAAATAAATCATTTTTCATCCCGAAAAAATAATTTTCAGCAAAATAAAAATGATTTAAAAAAAATAGATAAAAACAAGTTTTTTATATAATCGATAAAAAACTATCATCAAATACCAGAAAAAAATAATAATAAAAAAAAAAAGTCATCCAACAATCTAAAAAAAATTGAAAACATTTGATAAACAATTTCACCATAAAAATATTTCCAAACTTGATAAAATGAAAAAAAAAAACATCAAAAAACCCACGTATCGAATCCATAATCTTAGCAAAAAAAAACCACACTCCAAACAATCCCAACCCCCAGCCCCTCCTTTGATTCAACCCCGAGCACCGCCCACGGCACCAACCTTGATTTACCCCTAGATCTTTTTTTGTTTGTGTATGTGTTCGTGTTTGTGTGTGTATGTGTGTGTGTGTGTGTGTGTGAGAGAGAGAGAGAGAGAGAGAGAGAGAGAGGAAATATGAAGGCTTAAACTAGAGAGAGAAATGTGCAGATGACAGATAAAAGAGAAAGAGAGATAAACCTTAGGTTTTAAAAAAAGATAAAATACCAAAATGCCCCTCAACAAAAGTCAAAATGGTAGTCACATATCATTTTCTATCAAAAACTTAACGTTATTAGTGTTTTAAGGGCTGCTTGTAGTAGTCTTTAAAGTTTGGGGGATTAAGGGTAGAAACTAGAAGTTCAAGTTGTGAATTAAAGGGAGGGTAAAGTTGAGGGGGCCGAAGTGTAATCAACCCCATTTTTTAAAACTTTAGGCTTTGGTTATTATTCTTATATCCTTTTTTATTTAGGTTTAGTTTTTTCTAATATTGGTTTATTATGAATACTTTTGTTTGTTTATTTCATTAGAGTGAAGTTTAGCTCATTTTAATCCATATTTTAGTTTATCTACACAATCCATTAACTTTATCCCTATAAGGCGAGTTCCTATAATTTTCAATAATTATATCAAAATGGGTGTGAAGCAAGAGATTTTGTTACTCTATTATTCATCTTCCTCGTGAAGATTTTATATATTTAGCTTTTATTTGATTCTAATACATTATTAATTTCTTATTTTAAACTTATATATTTAATTTAAAATTTAGACTTTGCCTAAAATCGTTATAAAACTATAAATCATGTAATCTATTAGGAAATCGATGATAAATATTTAAGGTTAACTCGTAGTGATGAATCCTATAAATTAAAAGATGTTTTAGTTGACGCAAAACAATTAATGGTGAAACCCGAATCTATAAATAAACCTTAAATTAAATCTGTTGAAAGTGATTATTTAGAGCTTATATCGATGAAATCATATTAGGTAATGATCCTATATTATTAGACTTTGATTTAGTTTTTTTTAGAATGGATTTGAGACTTATTTTGGGTTGTTTCGTAGGCTTAAAAGCCATCCGTAGAAGACTTTGGACTTGTATTTACGATGCTGGAGGTTAGGATGACTTGAAGACCAAACTATGTCATTTTAAAGGAAGGCTATGGGGGAGCCATGCTCGTGCCTAGGTAGGCCACGTTCACTCTCGTTTAGGCCGCGCTCACTCTCGTTTAGGCTGCGCTCGCAAGCCTAACTAGGTTGGGCTAACGATTTGGGGTTTTGATTAGGTTTTAATTGGGTATTTTGAGTTAAGCTTAACTGGGTTCGATTTGTATTTTATTTACGGACTAGGGAGAATATTAATTCTTACTTACGATTGGGTTAATAGACAAACTTATATGTATTGTGACACTAATTTAGGCATTAATATGATACAGAGTACGCAAGTATATTATTGTAGTCCGGGCGTATAATTAAATTATATGTGTGCTTGTTTGTTTGGTTGATAACATACCTATAAGTTTTAACTCATGGGGAATCTATCGGCAGTGGAATATGATGTTAGTGGATTGAGAGACGAGGTATTGCGTCCCAAGATGATGTAGAAATTTGTGTGGAGGTGAGAATGAGAATGGTCAGTTGGTCACCGTCTCGCAATGAGGATACGTAGAGGACTTGATCCATTATGGGATTTGGTGTGTAACCACCCGATGGTGTGATCGTGTAGCGATCCTCCCACTGGTTTGCATGTGCATGTTCTGAATCCTTTAGGTTTGGGATCCCTACAAATTTATCTATAGAAGAATGAGAATGTCCCCAAAGGTCGATGCCTTCATGTGGTTTATAGATGCGTAATATATATAAGCAGTCCTACGAGAACATACTTCTCTACCCAGTTGTGTCAAGATTTATATTGTATTTATATAACATATATCATTTATCTTGTTAACACTTGGTACATGGGTGGGATTATATCCTTAATTGTTGGGTAAATACAGTTATTTTATTAGTGCAAGCTAGTTTACTTTTTAGACTTAGGGCGAAACTGATGAGCTTTGGATATGGGTTAGTTTTTGGGTAGTTGTAATAAGGTATGCCACTCATGTTGAGAGGTGAAGTATACTATGATGTGAGTATGAGAGATCAACATGATTACATGAATAAATCACATATTATTCATGTTTGATATTGTAAGCTATTCTTGCACAATTATTTCTTTGATCCTTGTATTCTAAAGCTTTTTCCTGGTATTCCAAAGTAGGAGTAACATGACTGAGCAATCAGACTTGACTTCATTTCTGATCATCATGTTGATTCATAATTTAGGTTGTTATTTCCATTCAGTTTATTTAAGTATTTAGACATGTTCATTTATTGATCATATTGGTCGTAGCATGGTGTGTATGCCAATTTGAGAGGATTTGAGAGATTGAGGTGATGTTTATTTAATTTATATGGTTGTGGAGACAATATTGGTTTATCTTAGTATGTGTAATTATATCATCATATACCGCGGTTGTTTTATTTATTTATTTATTGTCTTTGTATTATTTATTATCATAGTTATGATGCAAAGAATGATATAAATTGATTAACACACACTATCTTTGGCATATCAGAATGTCCAACCAACACCTGGAAAATAGAAATTATTACAACCACTTAGAGATTAAAGCCCTACAGATCTTGGGATGACACGTTTATTCATTCTCTTCTTTTCTTTATGTATTTAACTATTTCACTCATCACTTTGCCTACATCCACCCTTCTATTTCATTGAGTGTGTATGAGATTGAGAAAAGTAATTTCTTCTATTACTGTCACCTCCAAAAACATGTCCTAGAAGATATTATACTTGATAGCACAAAAAACATAAAGTAAAATATATTTCCCCGTAATAACTCTCTCATTCAAATGAAAACTTTGTAAGTACCAAGTTTCCAATTGAGTCTTAATGTAGTTCTGACTTATTCTCGGAAGAAAACACATTTTAGTTATAGGTAGATTTTTATTATTCGATCCACTACGAGACTATGACTTGTCAAAGAATAATTGAAGATGTTGTGGTAAAACTATAAAGAATTAATCATGCCGAAGTTTGATTGGTGCAAATTTATCGTCTTCAAGGTTTAATTGCATTCCGAGATCACACAGGTATGAATGCATAATGTTAATGAAGGATGTTATTTTTTTTTAAAATAAGGATGTTATTGGTGCAAATACAAAAATAAGGATGTTATTTTTTAAAAAATATTTTAAAAGTGTTATAAATGTTTACACTTCGTTTAGAGATGATGAGGATGGATTAGAGTTGGATAAGAGTAACACTCTATTTTGAAAGTTGGATACATCAAAACTCTAAATTTGGGCGACGTCGTTCAAACGACAAACATTGTCGTTCGAACGAGAGATGTTGTCATTCGAACGACGCAGTATCTCGCTCGAACGAGATTCCTCCACCACCTTAAAATAATTATAAATAGGCCTGCTCAGTTTCCTCGAAGGGGGTGCAGTGCGAAAAATAGTTTACCATACATAAAGTTTTTTGCACAAAGTTTTCTGAAGTGTTTTCACATTAAAACATCCTTAGAGTTTCAAGATTCGAGCTTTTCATTATCGTATGTTCTTGTGACCTTGTTGGCACCAAGTTTGAGGTACTATTGAAGATCCATTGCTGGTTTTGCGGTGAAGATTCGACGGATACCGGTTTCGACATCGTAGACAATACAAGCCATATCGATGAACACCGAGACACTCGTGGAGGCGCGTGTTATGGACGAGCGTCATAAAAGAAGGTTACTTTCTACGTGGGAACTGTGAAGATTGGTAGAAGATCAGAGAAGCATCAAGTCTCGTGGGGATCAAGTCATTATATAAGACTACCGTCTGACATTGTAAAACCTTTGTCATAGTGATTGTCTTGCCTGGGCCGCCCGAGGTTTTTTCCCGATTGGGTTTCTCCTCTTACAACGGCGTTGTGAGTATTACTTTACTTTATTTTTACTTTCTTTACTCATTAGTGGCATGCTTAGTTTTAAACAAGATAAAAATCTGGTTAAGTTAATTTGTTTCACAACTTGATTTGATAAAATTGAAAAAGAGATTTTGAAAAAGAGAAAGTTGGTTTTCATTCATCCTTAACTTAATTCTGCTCAAACAAATTTTTTTATTGAAAGTTATATTTTGGGGACCTACAAATGTGTATTAGAGATAGAAATATATTTTTATTGTGTTTGATCCCTTTTTGCGTGTAAGGATGAATTTTGGTGCTTATGATAATTTTTGCACTCCTGTTTTTTATGGCACTAATTATGCTTATTGAAAAATGCGAATGAGAAGTGCTTTAAAATATTTTGATTAGCGTGTCTAGTTAGCTGTTGAAAAAGTTTGGTCACCACCTCTCACACGAGAGGGTGAGGTCATTAGTTTGAAATCCGTTGAATCATGGACTGAGACTGAACTTAGGCTTGCACAGTATAATTCTAAAGGCCTGCACGTTATTTTCGTTCATGTCACACCTGAAGAGTATAATCGTATTATTACTTGTGAAACTTCGAAAGAAGCTTGGGATACACTGGCACTCACTCACTCACGAGGGCACGAGAACGGTTAGGGCATCTAAGTTGTAAAATCTCACTACACAATTTGAGACGATTAAAATGTTAGAGAGTGAGACGTTTGATGATTTTTACACTGGGTTTTCCACTATTTTTAATGTTGCGTTTAACCTAGGTGAGAAGATTCCCGATAACCAAATGATTAAGAAAATTTTGAGATCATTTCCAAGTAGGTTTGATGCTAAAGTGACCATTATGAATTCCCTTGGTATGATTAACTCGTCGAAACTAAAAGAGATCGTAGGTGACTTACAAACCTATGAACTCAATATATTTACCTCAAAGCAAGTGCCAAAGAAAGAAAAGGGCATTGCTTTGAAAGCCCTGAAGGAGGAAACTAAAGTTTCGAATGAAGACTCCGATTATGACTTTGAGGATGTCGTCTTGTTGGCAAGAAAGTTCAAGAAGTTTCTTGAAATTCATAAGCAATCGAAAGATGCCAAAAATTTTGAGAAATTCAAGAACAAGGGAGACTCCACACCTAAGGATACAAGTGAGAAACCTAAGAGATATGAGTCTCATAGGTGTTTTGGGTGTGAGGGGTATGGTCACAAAGTAGTTGAGTGTCGCACTAGACTTAAGAAAGAGGTAAATAAACCAATAGCATACAACACCACCTTAAGTGATAGTGAACCGGAAGAGGGAGAGGATTCCCACATTGAGCGTGACTTTGTTGCATTTATGGCATATCATGTGAGTGACGACGATATGTCTTCTCACGAGGATACTCATGTGCATGACACTTCCGAGGCTGTTGAGAGTGCTTCCCTAGAGGGTGAGGGTGATGAGAGCGAGGATAAAGAGATCGACATAGGAGAGTTGCAAGTTGCATTTCGAGAGTTGTTTAGGAGACGGTGAAGGTTAAAAGGGATAACTCAAAATTACAGGTTAAGTTGAAAGAACATGTCGCAGAAAATAATGATTCGTTAATTGAGGATCTTAGAGCACATGAGAAGAAGCTTAGGGAGAATCTAGAGTACGTCTAGAAAAAGAGAGACACCCTTAAAGGTTTAATGGAGGCTTTGAAAAAGGAGTTGCTAAAGTTTGAGGAGTCTAGGCGTCTACTAGAGTCTAGGATTAAGGAGTTGGAGGAGAGTTTGAGAGACTCGTCTAGAGTCAAGTTTGACTTGGAGTATAGGTCGGAGAAATTGGATAGGATGTTAGGCACCGTCCAAGTCAAGAAATATAGGTTTGGTATAGGTTATGACGAGAGAGTACCCAACCCTAAAGAAAATACCATTCGTGTGAAAGAGCCACATAGGAATGTTAGAAAAGGTCCACATGTAGGTCACTTTCCATACCATCGCTACACTTACACGTTTTGTGGTAGGAAATGTCACCTTAAAAAGTTTTGCTATGACCTTAGGAATGCTCCTCAAAAGTTTAGGAAGTTTAGGAATAAAGTTTTCCCGATTTCCCCCACCCCCATACGTCATTACACACCTACTTGGGTTAGGAAGTTGGATTTGGTAGCTTTAGGAATAAAACTTCATGGTTCTCATTTGGTTGCACTTGATTCTTCCCATGCTAAATCTACAGGTTGAGTGTCTTACCATGTTTATCATTTTATATTATATTTTTCATTTATTGCATTTTATTTCAAAAATACAAAGAGATTTTGTTTTTGAGAAAATTTTGAAAATTACAAAAGATTTTTGGTTTTGAAAAAGTTTGAGAAAAACACAAAAAGATTTTGCTTTTATTTGAGTCAAAATATTTTGAAAAGGCCAAAAAGATTTTCATTTTTTTTGTCTGGAGTTAACATGTTTGATATGTCATATTGGTGTGCTTGGATCCCATTCCTTCCATTATTCATGTGGCTAGGACATTTGGTCATTATTATCGATGCTTAGATTGATCTTAACCATTGTATTATGGGGTTGTTTCGAAGTTGATATGCGTTTTGATGCGACTTTGTATATATGCCATCTTTGCACACATGCACAAGTTTGTATGGATGTTTGACTACTCTTGCATATTTGAGTTTGGTGAGACGTTCGTATTTCAATTTTGTCATCTATGCGTAAGTAGACTTAAGGAGAGGCGTGCATGTAATAACCGTTTACCATGAGTATTAAATTAAAATATGAGGAGTGATTCACGGGAAAGGCTGCGAGAGTGTGAAATTGACTCGCCGTGAAAGCCACCTTTTAAAAGAGCCGAAAAAAATTCATAAGGCAATAAAAGGAATCATATGCCAAAAATGGGCCAAATTAGTTTAATCCATTCAAAAGAAAATATGATATATTTGAGGAAGTGTGGATGGATTAAAAAAAATTAAACGGGTTTGCACAAAGAATCCTAACATTGAAAAATCATGTCATGACGCTATTGTTTGTAGAATCGTCAAAAATTCGGATTCTTGTGCATGATGTTTAGTTCATTAAGCTCATTCTGTAATTGTCACATATGACTATAATAAAGTTTAATGATATATTGCTATTGATTAGAGCTTCTATATCGTTTCGATGTGTTGGAATTGTGATTCATTTGTTTTAGTTCACGTACATACATTCCATGTTCATGTTTAGGCACATCGATACTATGTTGGCATGTTACTCATTTTTATTTATTTTTGAGTTTTTTCTTAGTTTAGCTTACGTTTTGCTAGTGTTTCATAGTTTTGATCCCCTTCCAGTTAGAATTTTCAGAATATTTCTTCACTGGGCAGCACTGCTTAATTTTCTGGGTAAACTGTGAGAGTTTGTTTATGTCGTTCAAACGACATCTGTCTTCGTTTGAACGATGTCGCTTCTCGTTCAAACGACATCCTTGGCTCGTGGAACGATAGCCCATTTGATTAGTTTGACTTTTCTGGTTAACTTATTCTGTTTCACTACCTTGTTGCATATGGCTTCATAGTTTGGTGCTCACTACACCAAAATGGTCAAATTGGCACTCTTTAAGTGCTTAGCCTTGTCAGGTCATTGACCATGACAAAAAAACATGCATTTTTTGTCACGATCATTGACCGTGACAAGGTCGTGACAAATGTTTGTCACGATCATTAACCGTGACAAACCTATAAAGTTGTCACGGTCAATGACCGTGACATGTCCGTGACAATTCTATCAGTAAAAAACCCTCCCTCTTCTTTTTCCCACCGATTTTGTTCCCTCAATTTCTCTCTCTCTCTCTCTCTCTCTCTCTCTCTCCAACTTTGGTATGTTTTCTCTCTCTATTTCTCCTCCATTTATGTATATGTGTATGTATATATGCGTGTATGTGTAAATGTGTGTGTGTGTGTGTGGGGGGGGGGGGGAGGCAGCAGGGCTAGGGGGAGGGGATGGGGGTGTATGTGCATGTGTGTGTGTTTGTGTGTGTATATATGCGTGTGTGTGTATATATGCGTGTGTCTGTATATGTGCGTGTGTATATATATGTGTGTGCACGTGTGGTGGGCAGGGGTACTGGGGGGGGGGGGGGGGGAAGGGGGTGTATATGTGCGTGTGTTTGTATATGTGCGTGTGTGTGTTTTTTTTAATTAATTTTTTATTGGTTTATTAGATATTGCCCCTCATATTGTAGTGCCCCTTGTAAAAGAATTGATTGATTTAATATTGATTGGTTGTTAATTTTTTTTCTAAATTAATAATTGATGCATTTTTCATATGCAAGTAGGATTGCCCATCATTGTAAATTAGTAAATTAATAATTGTATACTTTAATTGTTAGTTTAATTGATGAAAATAATTAATTGAGTAGATGAATTA
The DNA here is from genome assembly GCA_949130495.1 of Sambucus nigra. NCBI lineage: Eukaryota > Viridiplantae > Streptophyta > Magnoliopsida > Dipsacales > Adoxaceae > Sambucus > Sambucus nigra. Next base: position 434,336,276 of record OX422215.1, read on the forward strand.
GAAAGAGTACATGATACACATTTGTTGTTTCCATTGCAGTTGGATTATAGTGGATCGATGTTGGGTTGGTTAATTTTAAAAGTGGCATGCCCACTGGATTATTTTCCATATGGGGGTGGGATTTTTCAAATTTTTTTGAAAATTACTTTGTATAACGAACAATATATATATAGTATGATAATTAAATGAAACATACTTGAAATTACATATAGTGCGCATAGATACCAGCCTTCTAGTTCTTATGCATACGCATTCAATAGCCTTTAGACCCGTTCGAGAGTCATTACCGTAATGAGATCTCTCGAATTGTCCCGTTTGGACAGTTTAGGAATGCATACTTTCTATATAATAATATTCTTAGTGGCTTAAAGTTGTTACTTTTGGAGGAAGTTCTGCAGTCGTGTCCTAATGTTCTTTGGGTACATACTAGATTGACAAGTGTGACTGTTATTTCAATTGATCAATTGAAATAACACTCACACTTGTCAATCTACGTCATGTACTTGGAGAACTATGGGGATATGCTGCCAAATTTTTCTCAAATCGTAACAATGTGCATGAGCTGTTAAGTATAGTACATAAAAATGCGGTCTTAAATGGGATATGACCACTCACCCTTTAGAGGAGATGGAAGAAATAGAAATTTCTATTATAAATTGAATTTGAATTTGAAATTTAAAAATCGAATATAAATAAGACATAATTAAATGAAACATACTATAAATCTATGCTTCTTACCTTTATAAATCTACGTTTATAAATCGAATATATACATACTATACTGATCCATGAATATAAGCTTCTTACATATAATATGTGATTAGTTGTGGTAGCTATGATGGGATATCCGAAGTACAAAGAGTGGATGGGTAAGATAAATAGAATGGGGGATGTGTTTCGCGGAGGTGCTAATGAATTTGTAAAATACGCGAAGAGATGTCATAATGATGAAGAGTTTACGTGTCTGTGTGATAGGTGTAATAATGGTAAGGTATTTGAGTGGAAAATAGTTGAACTACATTTGTTAAGATCGGGTATGCAAGATAGTTATCGATTTTGGAGTTTTCACGGTGAATTAAAAGTTCCTTTTGTCCCCGAACAACCTTCACAACAACCTTCAACAAGTAGGATAGATGTAGAAGGGCACGACGTAGATCATAATATGTTAAAGGATTTAGTTGATGATGCGTACGAAGTTTTTAAAGCAGAGGATAATGAGGTTACTGATGATGTACAAGGTTCAAGTGCTCATAAAGATATCACGATAAATCTTGATGATGACTACCAAACTTTAAAATTTAAGGCGACCCAACCGTTATACTCTGGCTGTGAGAAAGATCAAACAACTTTACATGCCATGGTTGGTTTGCACAGTTTGAAGACGCAGTACGGTTTTTCTGGCAATAGCGTGACAGGAATTTTGAAATGGGTAAAGATGTTACTACCCAAGGAGAATACGCTTCCAAATAACTTTCCTACTATGAAGAACAGTTTGAAAGGTTTGGGAATGAAGTATAAATCGATTCATGCTTGTGTGTATGACTGCATACTATACCGAAAGGAGTATGAAAATATCGATCGTTGTTCGGTTTGCAATGAACCTAGATATGTCCAATCTACTACTAAGGAAGGCACAATCTCAAAAGTACCTCAAAAAGTGTTGAAATATTTTCCCGTTGGCCCTAGATTAAGGCGATTTTTCACAGTACCATGGATAGTGGAGGCAATGACTTGGCATGCTAGGGCAGAAGTAGGGGTAATCTTATGCATCATCCTATTAATTCTACAGATTGGAGGAGAATGAATTATGAGTATCCGATTTTTCTCGAGAACAACACAACATTCATTTGGCTATGTCAATAAATAGTTTTAATCCATTTGGAAATCTAAGCACCAATAAGAGTGTATGGCCAGTGATCCTAGCCCCACTCAACCTCCCTTCTTCATAATGTATGAGACCTGAATTTTTGATAATGCCTTTGTTGATACTTGGGCCAAAGGCACCAAGTGATGACATCGACGTCTACCTGGCTCCTTTGGTAGAGGAATTAAATGAGTTGTGGGAAAAGAGTGTGCAATCATTTGACTCTTTTATAAAAGAAGAGTTTACGCTGAAAGCTATGTTGATGTGGGAAATTCATGATTTTCCAGCTTATAGGACATTATCCGATTGTGTAGTATATAGTTATTTAGGGTGTCCTATTTGTGGAAAGGAGAATGAATCTCTTCGTCTATCCTTTAGCTCAAAAAATGTATACCATTGCCATAGGAGGTTTTTACCCCCGGCTCATAGTTTCAGATTTGAGAAAGGTTCCAATTTTTTATTGGTTGGGGTTGAACATAGGCTACCGCCGAGATAACTTTCAGGTTTAGAAATTGAAAGTAAATCTTCTGAATGTCCCCCTGATATTCCAGGTAAGAATCACAAATTTAAGAATGTCAAGCATAAGAAGACCCCAACTGGGAATGAAACTGAGACAAGAAAGCATGGTCTGGGAGGTCAATTTTATTTGACTTGCCTTATTGGAAGAATAACCTGGTGCGCCATGTATTGGATGTGATGCATGCAGAGAAGAAATTCGGTGAACATATTATAGGCACTTGCCTTCGGGGGAGTCATTCGAAGGATGGAGAAAATGCACGAAAAGACCTTAAATCGTTGAAACTTAAGCCACAACCATGGTTGAAAGAAGATAATAGGGGAAGGACAATGATTCCCCCTGGTGCATTTACTTTGATGAGTGGGGAAAAGAAGCTAATTTTAGACATAATATATAATTTGAAGGGCCCATCTAATTTTTCGTCCAACTTGCAAAGGAATGTGAATTATGCTACTTATGATTTACATAAGTGTAAGTCCCACGATTGGCATGTGATCATGCAATTGGTTCCTCTATTGTTTAAGCACTGTTTATCCAAGAACAAAGATTTATGGAGGGCTATTATGCAAATTAGTATTACCTTCTCACTCTTGTGTGAGAAGGTAGTTAATCGAGAACACATAGTCACCGCAAAATTGGCGGTGACCAAAGTAATTTGTCTATTGGAGAAGCACTTTCCCCTAGCATTCTTTGACATAAATATTCACTTATTGGTACACCTATGCGACGAGGCACTTATTTGTGGTCCAGTTAGATATCGGTGGATGTATCCATTTGAAAGATTAATTAAAGTTTTTAAAAATTACGCCAAGAATACGCGATACATTGTAGGATAAATTGTAGAGGAATACATCACCGTGGAGTCATCAATATATACTCAGGATTATATGCCTGACTCGACCAGCGTTGATGACACTGATGAATATTTTAGAATATTTTAATGTTTAACATTATTTTATAATATTTTAGATTATTTTATACATGATTAATTTTGTAATATGCAAAAAATATGAATCCTGTGAGAACAATAAAAGACGAAAAACAATGGTATAATCAGACATCGAATTTAGGCTGTGGTTGTCACAAGAGGTAATTATAATGAAAATGGACGTTATATAACGTTACATTACACTCAAACTTTACAACTAGTCTAATTAATTTATCTATATTCTCGGCTCTTAAAGACGGGTGATGCGATATCAAGGCTTGCTCGTCTAGCCACTAGACCCTTGTTCGTGGCACAAGAGTACAAAAAGTATCGATTGAACGGTTACGTATTCGGCATAAAAGTGTACGAGAAAAGTAGAAATGTACAGAACTCAGGCATTTTATACAAGGCTCTTACTTTCTTTCGAGCGAGCGCAAAAGATAAAAACCTCGTTAAAGCTGAAATGACTTACTATGGTGTAATTCGAAATATATTTGAATTAGATTATATAAGCTTCAAAGAGGTTGTATTTTACTATGACTGGGTAAGAGTTAAGGATAAAAATGCTTGTAAAGTTGATCCTGTCACCAATTTGATCATGGTTGACTTGTCCAAGTTGAAGACCAACGACCACGTGAGCGATGAGCCGTTTGTTTGTGCATTTCAAAAGGTTAACCAAGTGTTTTACTTGGAGTATATCAACAACGATTCGTGGTCAATTGTCCTACACAGGCCAAAGCGTCTAAATATTAGTGTGGATGACTTGGATACTCCTACAGAATATTTATCCATTTTTGATGATAACCCGAATTTGAAACTATTTTTCAATTTGTAATAAATATTCCAATTTGTACTTTCAATCCATTTTAATGCTTTTAATTGATTTGCACTCTATCATTTTCACTCTTATGTAGCGTGTGTGTGTGTGGGCAGTAGGGTTGGGGGTGGGGATGTTTCGAATTTTTAGTAATTGTATATATTATGAGCTAGACGCTGTTGTTTTGGAATTCATAATTGAGGTGTTAAACAGTAACAATTCATTTGGATTTGGAGTAATTGTACATATTTGCACGTCTCCTCCTAATTCATTTTGATTTGTACTAATAACAATATTTTTGTAGAGAAAATGTATCCTTAAAGTGTTAAGGTGAGGATGATGATGCTGATTATAATGATGTCGTCTGGGCTCGGTGGTAGCGAAGGCGAGGAGGGATCCTCGGCCCCTAGGCTCCCCAAATATGGAAAATTAGGGATGGCCATCAAGAACAAGACGGAGTTATTAGCGAGATCCCTCGAGCTGGTAAAGACGATCATCGACCCGGGGTACACTAGTTGGAGGGAGGTGCCAAATGAGCTCAAGTTAGCTATTTGGGTGGCACTACAGGTAATGCAGTTATATTTATATTTATACGAATATTTTAATTTCAATTTCGATTTAGATTTTAATTTCATTTTATATTTATTCTCAACTAACATTGTATTTGTTGGACAGGAACAATTTAACCTGGATCCAAAGCTACGCGATTCCGTCTTGGAGAAGTTGAGGGAGCAAAATAAGACGTGGAAGAAAAATATGCAGACCCGGTACTTTGGGAAGACTTGAGAGTTTGTTATTTGAATGCGTGAATCCATCCCATCGAAGGAGCCGATCTTATTGGCACAATGGTAAAAGTTCATTGACAATGAGATCGGGGAGCGATAATTGGCATCTCGCCAATCGGGGAGGGAAAATCGGGAAAAAAAGACGGATGTGCACTACTCCAGCCAGACGTCTTACGCCGAGGTGGAGCATAGGATGATGGTAAGCTTTAATTTTTCTATAACTATAGAAATATATTATTCTGCATTATTTTACTTAGTGGGGGCGATACTAATTTTACTTTATTTTATTTCACGGGACAGAGAGTGGCCTTGGGGGTAGGCCACATAGGCTTGATACTTATGTGGATATTCAGACGAAGAATGGGAAGGATAAGGAGGTGTCCCCGAGCATCGCGGCCACGATTGTAAGTAATCCGACAATTTACTTTTCATTAGTTACGTTATAATTTTTTTATTTTCTTTTTTTACTAATCATGCGTTTTTTGTTGTTTCAGGCAAAGCTTAAGGAAGTGCATGCGTCGCAGTCTGATGTCAACAAGGCATCTTTATCCGCAAACGCACTCAGCCAAGTGCTTGGTGCTGATCGCAAGGGGAGGACAAGGGGGTGAGCTCGCAGGTGGCCAAATCTAGGATCATCAGATTGGAGACGAGCGACACCGGGTTATCTCGAACGGTGGACTCGCATAACGCAAAGTTGTCCTATTTGGAGGCGACTGTCCAAGATATGTTCTCATTCATGAAGCGTTCATTGGGCGAAAACCGTAGGGGGAAAGGGAAGGAGAAGGTTTTGGAGGAGGAGGTGCAGGAGGACGAGGATGTGGACCTCGCTATTTCATCGCTGACACGTGTGGACTTTGATGACCCGCTCCCCTATCTGGCTCCTTTCAACCGACTGATGTTGACACTTGGTTGGCCGAGCGTGTTTTGACTGGACATATTTGATGGCCAGCGGATAGGGAGGGGATTGAGAGACCCGAATACCGTCCAGGGTATGCGAGTTCATAGACGTTTTGTTATACCCGGGAAGGAGAACTCCCCCTTGTGGTTGTGCGAACAATGTGGCACGATGTATATTTCTGGGTGTGTCAATTCGTATATCATGTGGCCTACTCACCTCCTCATAGCTAACCTTACCCCAGACATATAGTGACATTATTTGAATTGAATTATTTTAAGTTGTTACATTTGAATTATATTTGTATTATATCGTGATGCATATTGTTTTGAATGAATATTTACATTATCTCTATTTTATTTAGATATATGATGTTTGAACAGGTACAACCTTACTATAACAGGTACAAATATACTGCTGGGCAGTGGCAGTGGCAATACTGCCCAACATATTTTTTTTCAATTCTGCCCAGAATTGTCATGGTCATTGACCGTGACAAACCCGTGACAAAGAAACTTATCACGGACTTGTCACGGTCAATGATCGTGATAATTTTTTATTAAATGTCACGGGTTTATCACGGTCCTTAATCGTGACAAAACTTGTCAAGGTCAAGGACCGTGACATGACCGTGATAAGTCTAGCGAACTTATCACGGTCATTGACCATGACAAGTCCGTGACAACAAACGTTGTCACCCCCAGAATTATTGCGATCATTGACCTTGACAAGTCCAACTTGTCAAGGTCAATGACCATGACAATTCGACAGATTTGGTGTCGTGTATTGGTTTCTATTTATGTAGTTTACTTTGATCATTGACATATTTTTCTCCATTGGTTCATTTAATCACACCTACTTAGATTGATATACTCTTTATGTGATTCATTGTTTGATAGCTACTGATTTGACATTGCTTGATCATATTTAGCTGGTTGCTTCTGTTTATCTAGCTATTCTTAATGCTGATTTAACCATATTGGTATATCACATGCTAGATTTGTTTATCTTTTCATCGGATTGTTTATTCGATACAAAAAGGGGGAGATATGTCTGTGATGTAAGGGGAGTCTTGTATGTTTGGCTTGATATCCCGATTTATATATTTGCACATATTAGTACCATGTTTTGTTCACATAACAAATGATTTGAATTTTGATCTTTCATATTGATTTATATCCTTTGGTCCCCCATATTTCACTTGGTATTTGTCTGGTTCATGTGTGTAGGTATGCTTAAAGATATTCGAAATTTCAATTCTACATCACATTCAGACATTTAGAGACAGTTTTATGATTTTCGGTCCTTTGTTTATGAATCCTTATCCTGCACTGATGATGTATTTTTCATTTTGGATTTTATGGGATGGGATTTAGGCGTCATACGGCTTGACGACCCGACTTAGGCATTTCACTGTTGGTTTTGTCCCGGAATAGTCAAAGAGGGAGATTTGTAAGGACCAAATTTCCAATTGAGTCTTAATGTACATTTGACTTATTCTCGAAACAAAACACGTTTGAGTCATAGGTAGATTTTTATTGTCTGATCAACTATGAGACTATGGCTTGTCAAAGAATAATTAAAGCTGTTGCGACAAAGCTATAAGAAATTAATCATGCGAAAGTTTAGTTGATGAAAATTTATCGTCTTCAAGGTTTAATTGCATTCCTAGACCACACAGGTATGAATGCATAATGTTAATGAAACTCAAAATTTCATTTTACAAAAATAAGGATGTTATTTTTTAAAAGAAAATGTTTTAAAAGTGTTTTAAATGTTTACACTTCGTTTAGAGCTAATGAGGATGAATTAGAGTTGGATAAAGAGTTGGTTTTAAGTAAAACTCTGTTTTCAAAGTTGGATACATCAAAACTCTAAATCTGGGCGACGTCGTTCAAACGATAAACGTTATCGTTCGAACGAGAGCTGCTGTCATTCGAACGACGCAGTATCTCACTCGAATGAGATTCCTCCACCACCTTAAAATAATTATAAATAGGCGTGCTTAGTTTCCTCGAAGGAGGTGCAGTGCGAAAAATATTTTTCCATGCATAAAGGTTTTTGCACAAAGTTTTCTGAAGTGTTTTCACATTAAAACATCCTTAGAGTTTCAAGATCTGAGCTTTTCATTATCATATGTTCATGTGATCTTGTTGGCACCAAGTTTGAGATTCTATTGAAGATCCATTGCTGGTTTTGCGATGAAGATTTGAAGGATACCAGTTTCGACATCATAGACAATACATGCCATATCGGTGGACACGGAGACACTTGTGGAGGCACGTGTTGTGGACGAGCATCGTAGAAGAAGGTTACTTTTTGCGTGGGCACTGTGAAGATTGGTAGAAGATCATAGGAGAGTCAAGTCTTGTGGGGATCGAGTCATTGTATAAGACTACCATCTGAATTTGTAAAACCTTTGTCATAGTGATTGTCTGGCTTGGGCCATCCGAGGTTTTTTCCCGATTAGGTTTTTCCTCGTACATCGGCGTTGTGAGTATCGCTTCACTTTATTTTTACTTGCTTTAATCACTAGTTGCATGCTTAGGGTTAAATAAGATAAAATCTGGTTAAGTTAATTTGTGTCACAACTTGGTTTAATAAAATTGAAAAATAGTTTTAAAAAAAGAGAAAGTTGGTTTGTATTCATCCTTAACTTAATTCCTCTCAAGAAAAAGTTTTTATTGAAATTTATATTTTGGGGACCTATAAACTTATCATGAAAGGACTTCATGAGATGTTGATATATTACCAGGGTTTCTTCTTAGAATGAAATTTGTCGGTTCAAAACAATATCAAATGAGAGAATCCCTTGTCAGAAACGAGGCCCTTGTTCCAATAAATCTTAGCAGAAAACAAAGGTTAGTTGAAGGCATTTAAAGTAATGATGTAGTTACATGAGCATTTCTTTAATAAGGTTTATATTGTAGGCACAAGGCGAAATAGTTAATTTATCTTCCAAACGAAACATGAAAATTCCAAATTACAACTCATTAATTTATTACCATTTCGTTTAGTTATAATTAATTCCACTAACTAATTATAATTGCCCTCCAATTTAATCATGTCGTTATTACTAGAATGCATATGATTTATTTGAAAAGTTGGATAGCGCATAATATGAGTCCTCGCGTGAACCATAAAATACCCCTTGGTGAAATTTAATTCTCCACTAATTGATTTTCACCAACATCTTATTCATTTCTTGATCTTAAACTTATCTTATTTAATATTCTACCAGATATAAATGTAGTGGGTAGTTTTATTGGTAGAATCAAAACTTATAAGTTTATCAAGGGGGTATAACAATTCAAAATATCTCTTAGATGTGGATTCCTCAGGAATATGATCTCAGACATACCCACGAAATGATTTCCCAATATGAGGAGATTTAGACCCATTAAATTGAAACACATGCATAACAATCAAAATAATAATTACATGAATATTCCAATCATTAAAATCATCACGGTTAAGAATTCATGTGCCCTTTACAAAGTTTGTGAGATTATAAAAGGCTAATCAAGTCAGTAACTAGACTTGAAAATCAATGGTGGTCCTGTTCAATACATTCCTAACGTACCAGCACAATCTTCTTTGAACTATCAGACAAGTTTTTGAACCATAAAATAGGTTCCCATTGTCAAGATACACTAATAAGATTGTATATGAAGCTTTATCGACAAGATGTCACCTCCCTATCTAGGACGTGAACTATTCAAATGTACTAGAACTAATGTTTTGATCTTCTGTTATCACAGTGAATCCAACTGACTATAATTTATTCTAAGCCCAATTTATCGATGTATATAAAATATATTTAAATAAATATAAGGCATTATCACTAGCACGATTCTTATTTCAAAATTAAGTTATCACTCATTTATTAAGAAAGTAAACGTCGTATAGGGTTTTGAGAAATAATCTCCCGCTTAATATTAAACCCATGTGCCTTTGCATCTAATACCTATTCCCCCTATATGACTATAAGAAGACTTATTTGGTAATCTCTTTGTAGAAGGATACGTCAAGTTATCCTGAGATCCAATCTTGGTCACGATGATATCGCCTCTTTACACCATCTCCCGTATAGTGATACTTTCATTAAATATGCTTAGCCCCTTTATGAGTCTTTGTTTCTTTTAAGTTACCAACCGCTATGTTATTATCATATTAAAGTGTAATACGTGAATTCACTGAAGGAACTACATCTAAATCACTTAGGAAGTTCTAGAGTCAAATAACACCCTCTCAAGACTCTGAAGAGGCAACATATTCATCTTCCATAGTTGAATAAAAAACACATGATTTCTTGACTCTCCTCTAACTTATGGATCCGTATCCTAGGGTAAATAATTATCTAGAGGTCCATTTCCAAGAATCCTTATCCAAGTGAAAATTTGAGTCAGTGTCCCCTTATAAGGACAAATTTCCAAATAGTGTCAGTTTTTATGTATTGGAATTACTCAAGACAAAAACCACTTTGAGTCATAAGATAGATTTTACTTGTCACGATTCCCATTAAGCCTATGACGTTGTGTTTAAGGAATAGCGGCCAAGCTTCAAAGATAGATCATGTCCTAGTTTTGGTGCAAGTTTCACGTCTTCACATTAGATTTTTGAGATTCTCTCAGGGATGAATACATAATGATTTGTGGACCCTCAGTAAATTTTTCTAAGGATGTTATTTAAAACTAATTTTAAAATGTTTTTTTGAGTTATCTCGTGTTTAGAGTCGTATGAACATTCCATTGAGTTTTACATGGTTCAAACGACATTGAACTGTCTTTGTATTGACACGGTAATCTCTATCAAACGAGATGCTATGTTCGTTCAAATGACCTGCTTGTTTCATTAAAAGGACGCGTCGCCTAAAAAATATTATTTAAGGCGTCTTTGGCTCTGAAAAATGAGGGTGCAGAACATACAAAACATAACATAACATTTACGTTTTCTGCAACTGTTTACCAAAGCTTTTCAAAGAAAAAACATCATTTCTTGTTTATAAGATTCGAGTTTACATAACTATATGTCATAGAGATCTTGTATTTGCACCATTGTTTGATTCTTCATCATTCAAAGAACTAGTTTCGTGTGGTAGGCACCGTACTTGCTGATTGACGGTTGTTGTGGCTGTATCGGTATAGATGTGGACTTGTGTGCTATGTACCTTGCGTAGGTGGGCTCCTACATTTCACTATGGAGGAGTGGTTAAAGATAAGAAGAATCATCAAGGATTATGGGGATCAAGTTATTGAGTAAGATTGAATTCTTCCTTTGTAATTTTCGTATCACAATGATTATCTGGCCTCGGCAGTCCGAGATTTTTTTCCTTAGTTGTTTCCTCATACATCGATGTGTTTTGTAATCTTTCTTTACTTTATCTACTTTATCTCACTAGATGCATGTTTAGGGTTAAGAAGATAAAATTGGCTTAGTTAAAATTTGTTCACAAAATTGGTGCATAATAAAATTGGAAAAAGTTTTTTTAAAAATTAGTTTCACCTAAAGCGCACACACATAGAAGGACCCCATTTTTACAAATTGGTATCAGAGCTATAACACTATTTTACTCTGTGTGTAATCCTGTGTGTCTTTAGGTATGAATGTTAGTATGTATGATGGCTTTAGAACACCGATGTTTGATGGATCGAATTAAGCTTATTGGAAGATGCATATGAAGTGTGCACTTAAGGCCATAGATGAGCGCATTTTGTTAGCGGTAGAAAAAGGGTGGCCTCCACTAGTCACAAGAGAGGGTGAGGCCACTCATTTAAAACCTGTTGAGTCATGGATCGATGCCGAACACAAATTTTCACAATACAATTCTAAAGGTCTACATGCTATTTCCTTGTATGTCACCCCGAAAGAGTATGACCGTATCATGATGTGTGTGACGTTTAAAGAGGAGTGGGATGTACTTGCTCTTACCCATGAGATAACTAGCACTGTTAGGTTTTCCAAACTCCAAAAACTCACAACCTAATTTGAGATTATTAACATGTTAGAGAGTGAGACGTTTAATGAGTTTTATGTAAGGCTGTCCGATATTGTCAACTCGTCATTTAACTTGAGAGAGAAAATACCCGACAACAGAGTCATAAAAAAAATCTTAGAGTTGTTTACCTATAAATTTGATCCAAAGGTAACCGTTTTAAACTCTTTGGTATTACTTGAATCAACGAATCTAAAAGAGCTTGCAGGTGACCTACAAACCTATGATCTTGGCATGTTTACCTCTAAGAAAGTGCCAAAGAAAGAAAAGGGTATTGCTTTGAATGCTCAGAAGGAGGAAACTAAAGCTTCGGATGATGATCTAATATCGATTTTGAAGATGTGGCCATGTTGGCAAAAAATTTCCAGAAGTTTCTTAAGTTCCAAAAGAAATTGAAAGATGCAACAAAACTTGAGAAATTCAAGAACAACAAGGCTGATCATGTCCCTAAGAACCAGAGTGAGAATGATAAGAGGGATGATTCAGATAAGTGTTATAGTTGTGATGGTTATGGAAATAGGGTAGTGGAGTGCTCCACTACACTTAAGAAGGAGGGCAATAAATCGATTGCATATAACGCCACCCTTAGTGATAGTCAACCGGAAGGGGGGGAGTATTCTCCCATTGAGTGTAACTACACTGCATTAATGCTTTCTCATGTGAACAATATCGATAAATCTTCTCATAAAGATACTCATATGAATGACACTTTCGAGTCCATAGTTAGTAAATCTTCTCATAAAGATACTCATATGAATGACACTTTCGAGTCCATAGTTAGTGAATCCCAAGTGAGTGGGGGTGAAGAGAGTGAGGATGAAGATATAGAGTAAAGTGAGTTATAAGTTGCCTTCCGTGAATTGTGTGAGGAAACGGTGAAGGTGAAGAAGGAAAACTTGAAGTTTCAAGCTAGGTTAAAAGAACACGCCACAGAAAAAATGATGTGTTGATTGAGGATCTTAGGACACAGGAGAAGACTCTTCGGGGGAAACTAGAATACATTGAGGGAGAAAGAAATAGTCTTCATAGCGTGATAGAGGCTACGGAGAAGGAGATTCTAGATTTTGAGGAGTCTAGGAATTTGCTTGAGCCTAGGATATGTGAGTTTGAGGAGAGATTGAAAGATTCTAGTAAGGTTAAGTTTGATTTGGAGGCTACGTAAAAAAAAATGGGTAGGATGTTAAGCACCGTCCAAATCAAAGATGATAGGTGTGGCATGGGCTTTGATGATCGTATTGCTCTCATTCCCAAAGCCAATACCAATCATGTGAGAGAGACAACTAGGAACATTAGGAGAGGTCCACATGTAGGTAATATTCATCACTGTGTTTACACTTGCACTCATTACGGTAGGGATGGTCACCTTAGATGTTTTATTACGACCCTAAGAATGCTCCTAGGAAGTTTAAGAATAAAGTCATTTTAGTTTCCGAAAACCCTCATGCGTCTTTAGACACCTACTTGGGTTAGCAAATCAGACTTAGAGGCTTTAGGAATTAAATTTCATGACTCTCATTTTCATTCATGTGATACTTCCCATGATGGATCTTACGGATGATTATATTAGTATGTTTGTCATACACTTGTTTTGCTTCATGATATATATTTTCCAGTGTTATGACATGCTTATCTTTTGTATTTGATTTTTCTTTTATTTGAGTCTTATTGGAAAAATACAAAAAGATTTTTGGTTTTATATATTTTTGAAAAATACAAAATATTTTATTTTTGGGTCAAAAATATTTTTTGAAAAACACAAAAATATTTTCGATTTTTGGGTCGTGAGTTTACAGTTGATGTGGCATACTGGTGTACTTATACCCCTTTCATTTCATGTTTTCACGTGGCTTGTAAATTTGGTCATAATTTTGGATGCATAGATTGATCTTAACCATTTGTTTAATGGGGATGTTTAGAAGTTGATTTGCATTTCGATTCGACTATGCATATGCCATTGCACATATGCAGGAGCATATTTGGATGTTTGACTTCATGCACATTTGAGTTTGGTGAGATGTTGTCCTCTTAATTTTTTCATCTACGTGCATATTAGACTTAAGGGAGTTGTGCATGTAAGAATCGTTTCCCGTGAGGATTTATATTGCATATTGAAAATAATGATGAGTGTGCACAGGAAAGGGCTGCAAGAGGCATGTGAACTCATTGTGAAAGCCACTGTTTGAAAGAGCCCAAGAAAAAATAAGGCAACAAAATAATATATTTTTCCAAAAATGAGGCTAATAGGAAATCTCTTAAAAAGATAAAATAAATCTTCAAAAGAAAAAATGAAATAGAAAAGAATTATCATTTATGTTTGAGGGAGTTTTAGTTGAAGATCAACGGGTTTGCAAAACAAGGCCTAGGTTGAAAAATTCGTATCATGATGCTATTGTTTGGTAGAATCGTCAAAATTCTAGACTTGTGTGCGCGATGTTTGTTTAGTTCATTAAGTCAAAGTTTAATTGTTACATATGGCTAAAATGTAGTTGTATGATATTTCGCATTCAATTAGAGCTTCTTGAACATATCTTTGTGTTTGAAGTATGATTCACTTCTGTTAGTTACACCTATTCATTCTATTCGATGTTTAGGCACATTGATACTATGGTAACGTGTAACTCATATTTTATGTTTTTTAAGTAAATTTTTTTACTCTTTTCGTACTGGAATATGCTTATATTAGATTTTCATATTTTTGCGATGTGTTTACACTATTTTTTAGATGGAATTGAGAATTTTTTAAGTCGTTAGAACAACTTCTGACAGTCATTTGAATGACTTTTGAACATCGTTTGATCCCTAGATCTAACGAGGTTCACGATAGATGAAATCGACATACAATGTTTGGTCGTTAGATGGGTACCTTCGAATGAGCTTTGAACGAGGGTCTATTGTTTTGCGTCGCTAGTAGAGAGATTTTTGATGGTTCGAATGACATTCGTTTATCATTTGAGCGATTTCGCTATATCGTTCGAATGACTTGTTTGCTATTTTGATATTTTTGCTCTGTTTCAGTACCTTCTTGATACATATCATTTGAGCGACTTCGCTATATCGTTCGAATGACATTCTGTTATGCCGATATGATACTTTTGGACTATTCTGGACAGTTTATATGCAATTGATTTTATTATTCATGCTTGATTATTACACTGCATTATTGGAAGAGATTTTATTTAGTCATATCATTGGTGAAATTGATGATTCATCCATTTGACTGTGTGCTAGCTATGCTTTGTCATATCCTAATTTTCATTAGCTAGTTACTCATGTTTATCTAGTTATGTTTCATGTTATACTCATGCTAGATATGTTTATATATTTATTTGTCCTTCCATTTGTCCATTCCAGACAAAAAGTGGGAGAGACAGGTATGTGATGTAGGAGGAGTTTTGATTTGACAATGATATGATTGATTTGATCATATTATTTATATATCATTTGTTCCTCCATACTTCACTTGGTAGTGTTTTGTTTCGTGTGTGTAGTGATTATTCAGCGATTCGAGATTTTTTGAGACTACATCACATTTAGAGAGTTCATGCTTTCCCGTCAGATATTTACTTATTCGTGTCCTGTATTTTCTTTTGGGTTTATGTGATGGGATTTAGGTCATTCGGCTTGAGTGCCCAGCTTAGGCATTTCACTATTTATGGTTTTATCCTGGAATAGCCAAAGGGGGATATTTGTAAGGACAAATTTCCAAATAGTGTCATTTTGTATGTATTAGCATTATTTCGGACAAAAACCATTTTGAGTCCTAGGATAGATTTTACTTTTCACGATTCCCATTAAACCCATGGCATTGTATTGAAGACGTAGCGGCCAAGATTGTTAGATGGATCATGCCATAGTTTTATTGCACATTTCACGTCTCCACATTGGAT
Organism: Sambucus nigra; assembly: GCA_949130495.1. Lineage (NCBI taxonomy): Eukaryota > Viridiplantae > Streptophyta > Magnoliopsida > Dipsacales > Adoxaceae > Sambucus > Sambucus nigra. The sequence continues at coordinate 434,351,964 of OX422215.1, forward strand.
TTTCAAGATACTCTCGGGTATGAATACATAATGGTTTAGGGATTCTCGGTAAATTTTTCTAAGGATGCTATTTACAACTAATTTTAAAATACTTTAATTTTTTTTTCTAAGTTATCTCGTGTTTAGAGTCATATGAATATTCCCTTGAGTTTGACAAGGTTCAAATGACTTTAATAGTCATTCAAAAGACATTGGACTGTCGTTCAAACAACATGGAAATCTCGTTTAAACAAGATGCTATGTTCGTTCAAACGACATGCTTATTTCGTTGGAACGACATGCTTAGTAAAACATATTATTTAAGTCGTCTTCGTCTAAGAAAAATGAGGGTACAGAATATACAGAACATGATATAACATATACGTTATCTACAACCAAAGATTTTCAAAGCAAAAGCATCCTTCCTTGTTTACATGGTCCGAGTTCATATGTCATATGTAATACCCCGCATTTTCATCGATATTTATTTATGGGATTAATCAAATTAAATGTGAATTAATTGAGAATTAATCCGGATAAAATACTAACGAGATGTGAGTTGGTATTTGATTATAATGTGTATATATGGCAATATATGAATATTGAGAATATTAAATTGTCGCGAGATAGAAATACGGCAATTTGAAAATTTTGTTGGGACGCGTGTGACAGTCACGTCAGGAAAATATTTAATTTAATTAAAAAGTAAACTGCATTTTTATTAACCGTATGGTCATTTTGAGTGCGCCAACGTGTCCGGAAGGGTCGAAATAGTCCGAAAACACTAGCCGGGGGTTTAATTTGGGTCCCGGGGCATTTTTGGGCCATACCGGCAACCCAAAAGGGTAATTTGGTAATTTCAGAATTTTGGTAATTAAAACCCACGAAAATTGGAGTTTAATTATGATTTATCATTTAACCCACAAACCCATGATCAGCACTAAACTAAGTAGTGGGCTACGGGAGAAGTTAAGGGAAGATTAAAACTTACCAAAAACCAACCCCCACCTCCATTGTCATCTTGTGAAAAAAAAACTAGTAGAGAGAGAGAGGAAGGAGAATTCTGCAGAGAAAGAGAGAGAGAGGGACCAACCTTCATCAATTCAACATCAAATCCAGAGAAAGATCAGAGGCAAGTGGTTTAATTACGTTATTTACAACAAATGTTTCTTCCATGTTTAGACATTTATGAAAATTTCATTATTTTGGGAGATTGATAAAATCCCATTGAATTGGAACTAGAAATTCATATTTTGATAAGGAGATTGCATGTAGAATCATGTTTGGGAAATTATTTTGAGAGAAATACATCTTTTATATCACAAAAACGGATTTGATTATGCCTATTGATGACTTGTTATTTTCTAGGGTTCATGTCCATGAGATTTGGGGAAAATTGGGAGAGTTGTTAGTTGGGTGTTGTTTAGGATGAATTGACCCTATAATTATGTTAACACACGACCTAAGTATGTTTAGGAAGGATTAGAAACCTTAAACTATTGTTGGAATGACGTTTAGATGAGATTTGAGGTGAAGAGAATTGGGAAAAACGAAATAGGAATTTTCTGGGCTCAAACTGTCATCTCGTTAGAAGACCTGCCCAGGTCGTTCGAACGAGCTCGTTCGAACGAGCTTATAACGAGTTGACAGTTTTCCTTCTAACGAGTGGAATATTCGTTCGATGACTTTCGTTCGAACGATATTTCGTTAGATGCCCACTTCGTTCGAACGAACTCTCGTTCGAACGTCCTCGTTCGTTCGAACGAGACTTCTAACGAGTTGACAGTTTGGCCTTTTTGGCCTGGTTTGATTTCTAGTGTCCCGTAACCTTGGTTAATGGTAGAGATAACCTTACCTTAATGACTAATTTATATAGTTGGGATATTCGGGACATATTGGGGAGTAAAATATAGAAGAATGATTTGAACCAAATGGTAATTATGGGTTAGGACGCATATAACTAATTACGACGTGAGGATAATGGATGATGTGTATATATATAAACCGGGGACACGTGTATTGGTATAAGAATGAGAAGTATACCACTATTAAATTATGGTAATTACTAAGATGTGTGCATGCTTAGTATATGTATATGATTTTATGTGTATGACATACCTACCATACTTGCTATCACGAGAAGTTTACGTTCGCTTAGGGCCATCTCATCCTTGTGTGCCCGGATTTAGATTGGTGCCTAGAGAACATAATACTAGAATGACTTATTTGTGAGTTAATAAGTCATCTGACTATGGAGCGTAGGTATGTACGTGACCCATGGATATGTTGAATTATGTTCGCCTCCATTTTCGTGTGTTGTGCTTATTCTAACAATTCTTGAGAGATTCGGAATTTGTAATCCTTATGTACGTGATGTACCGGGATGGGTAGCAGAGTATGTGTGCACCGCAGCTTAGCCTCGGGGTGCTTGTATTGTATATTTATGATGTGAATAATATACGGTTAAATGAAAAGGAATTTGTCATGTTTAATTGCGAGGATAATTTATAGTAACTCCTTGAGAAGTTAAAAAGGGATAACATGCCGTGAATTATAATGTTAACAATTGAGAATCCGAGTTTAAGTAAAGCTATCTATTTAAGTGATAACATTGGGAATTCATATTATGAATCGAGTAGTTGGGTTAGAACTTATGTCGGTGTAGTGAGATATAAATGTCACTTAGATGGGTACGGTACGTTAGGAGTGCACAATTAGTCGAGAGGTGAGTATTTCATGTGAGAGCACGTCCTAACATGTATTTTGCATTCATTGTTTTAATGTTATTAAAACACATGCTGTTTTTAAAATACTCTCCACTTTCGAGCTCTGACCCGTTTGCTTTCAAATCTACTTTTTGTAAAAACCTTTTAGGTGCCCAGCCACAAGGACACCATGCATAGTATTTCCAGTCAGGTGACGAGCTGTAGCTGTTTTGAAAGTTACAGGGACTTGCTAGTAGACGCTTCATTTGCCTTGACTCTATATTAAGATTTCATCAGTTGTAGGGCATGTCGCCCATTTCTTTTAGAGATATTTCATTTCTTTTAGTTATTCAGACTTTTGGGTTGTAATTAATTCAGGATGCAAACTTGTTTTAATTCTTTCCATATTGGGATTGTTGTGAGGAGTATTTCCTCTAGACTCATTTTACTTGTTGATTTACTATAGTTGGACTTTATTGTGAATGGTTATGTTATCCTTTACATTTCACTTATTGCATGTTAATCAGAGTTAACTTAAAATTTGGCAACTCACTTTTAAATACTAGGTGGTTTGTAATCATTAAAATATTTTCGTCAGTGATGCTATTAACTGAACCAACTTGGCATTTTGTATTAATTTAATAAAGGAGTAGATACCCAAGATTTAATTAGTTGGGGTGTCACAGGTGGTATCAGAGCATCAGGTTCTAGTGTCCTTTAGGATCTGTACGGCTTATTATGTTTCCGCTGAGCTTTCTTTGATGTAGAGCCCTATATTTTAGGACTGTTGTATTCTTTTATGTATGCTTCGCTCTTCAGCTATTTTAAGTTTATAACTGCGAATTTATAGACTTTACTCTTATTTCAGATGCCTCCACAACGTGCGCAGCGAGTTTCTAGGGATGCACAGCCCGAGCCACAGCCAGCACCAGTACAGGGCACCATTAATGCCGTTGAGGTTGCAGCTATTATAGCCCAAGCGGTAAACGCCGCTCTTGCCGTTGTACAGAAGGCACCACCTCAGGCGCCGATAGCTGCGCCAGTTCACGCACATGCATTCTCGTCTGCTTGGGAACGTGTTCGAGATGCTTTTCAAAAAGCACACCCTCCGGAGTTCGCAGGTAGCTCCGATGTGGTGGTATCTAGTCAGTGGAGGAAGCATATTCAGAGGCACCTGAGGTTGTATGAGTGCACCGATGTTCAGAAGTAGATACTAGCTACTTTCAAGCTAGTAGGTTTTGCATTGCAGTGGTGGGAGTCTATTACCACCGCAGAGGAGAGAGATACTCTTTCTATAGAGGAGTTTTGGGTGCGGTTCGACCGCAAATATTTTCCGTCAGCTGTTCATACGGAAATGAGGAGGAAGTTGATGAGCCTTAGACAGGAGGGTAAGACTGTGGCCGAGTATGAGGCCGAATTCACAAATTTGCTGAATATTGTTCAGGATGAGATACCAACGGAAGAGAAGAAGATTCAGAAGTTCACAGATGGATTGACTTAGAGGATTCGTCAGCACTTGTTGGGGAATATCTCGTTGGCCACTTACTCTGATGTGGTTAACGCTGCACTGCTCCATTGCCAGGACCACCGCTTTCACTTGACAGAGGGGAAGCGATCAGGAGAGTCCAGCCATGAGGGCAGGACAGGGGGAAATGGTGCCAGTGGGGCACAATCTACTCAGGGGCAGAGGCAGGGTGATCAGGCTTCCCAGCAGGGGGATTCTAAGAGATTCCAATCAGGGGGTTTCAGGCACCGACAGGGAGGTTTTAGGCAGGGCCATCAGGGTTCGAACGGCCATCAGGGCCAGCAGGGTCAAAATGGTCAACAGCAGCAGTTTCATCAGGGCCAACAAGGCCAGGGCAAAAATGGTAACGGTCACCAGGGCCGTGGTCAGCAAGGACAGCGAGGGGGAAACTTCCAGGGGAAGTGTTTCATTTGTGGTAAGATTGGCCACAAACGTCAGGATTGTCCTGATAGGGTCAGGGCCCCACAGCAGCAGCAGCAGGGTGCTCGACACGAGCCACAGAGGCCTATGTTTCCCGCCGCCCTACCAGCACCACAGATGGCAGCATTACCACCCATTCCAGCAGTCCCAGTTCAGCAGGGACAACTTCAGTATGGGAGAGTGTATCAGCTCCAGCAGGTCACCGCCCCACAGGATCCACCGGCCATTAAGGGTAAGTTCTCTATTCAGGGGACTATGGGGCGTATTTTGTTTGACACGGGGGATACACACTATTTTATTGCTATGAGATTTGCACGCACCATTGGGTTGTTAGACACCGCAGAGAGCACTGCTACTTGTGTAGACTCACCGTTGAGTAGGGGTTCTATGATTTCACTTATGTGTAGAGGTGTGGGTATAGAGATCGGGAGGTTTACTTTACCCGCTGATATGTTAGTGTTAGAGATGACCGAGTATGATGCCATTATTGGTATTGATTGGCTAGTTGCGTATCGAGCCATGATTGACTATTTTAGTAGGAGTATTATCTTTGCCATTCCCGGGCAAGAGATGTTTTTAGTGGCGATGCCTCGTCCTGAGGGAGGATTGTCCACTCATTTGTACTACATAGAGGAGGAGACCTCTAAGGAAGTGGTGATACCACTTGATTCTATTCCGGTTGTTCGAGAGTTTACCGATGTATTTCAGGATATACATGGATTACCTCCAAGTAGAGAGATAGATTTTGTGATCGATTTGACGCCGGGCACTCGGCCTATTGCCCGCGCACCTTACCGTATGGCTCCAGCTGAGATGAGAGAGTTACGTGATCAGATTGAACAATTATTGGGTCAGGGGTTTATACGGAGGAGTACTTCGCCATGGGGTTCCCCTGTGTTATTTGTAAAGAATAGGGATGGATCGTTGAGATTGTGTGTGGATTATCGGGAGTTGAAGAAGGTCACGATACGGAAGAAGTATCCGTTGCCCCGAATCGATGACTTATTCGACCAGTTGAGAGGAGCTTCTTTCTTCTCAAGGATTGATTTGCGATCGGGATACCATCAGTTGCGTATCAGGGAAGAGGACGTCTCGAAGACTACTTTCTTAACGAGATATGGTTCCTACGAGTTTCGGGTTATGCCTTTTGGTTTGACCAACGCTCCATCCGTGTTTATGGACTTGATGAATAGGGTGTTCAGAGAGTTCCTAGATCAGTTCGTCATTGTTTTCATTGATGAAATTCTGGTTTACTCCCAGACAGAGGAGGAGCACATCGAGCATTTGAGGCAGGTTTTGCAGACGCTACGTCAGAACGAGCTGTATGCAAAGTATGAGAAGTGTGGATTTTGGCTGAAGGAAGTTCAGTTTTTGGGACATATTATTTCCGACCAGGGGATATCTGTTGATCCGGGGAAGATATCCGCGATGAGGGAGTGGGGACAGCCCACGACACCGACTGAGATCCGTAGTTTCTTGGGCCTAGCAAGATACTACCGGAGGTTTATTCGAGGTTTCTCAAAGATAGCGGGTCCTTTGACACATCTGACTCGTAAAGGTGTGCCGTTCATTTGGAGTGATGCCTGTCAGTTGGAATTCGATGAGTTGAAGGACAAGTTGACCTCAGCACCCGTGTTAGCGTTGCCGAGACCGGGAGTTGAGTATCTAGTTTACACCGATGCGTCCTTACAAGGACTTGGAGGTGTATTACAGCAGGAGAGTCAGGCCATAGCTTATGCTTCCCGTAAGCTTAAGCCTCATGAGAAGAATTACCCCACCCATGACTTGGAATTAGCGACAGTGGTATTTGCCCTTCGGATTTGGAGACATTATCTTTTGGGGGAGAAGTTTCGATTGTTCACAGACCACAAGTCCCTACAGTACCTATTCACGCAGAAGGAGTTGAATATGCGGCAACGGAGGTGGCTTGAGTTTGTGAAGGATTATCAGTTCGATATCCAATATCACCCGGGGAAGGCTAACGTGGTAGCAGACACGTTGAGCCGTAGGCCAGTAGATGAGGTGGCAGGGGTGTGGAAGGCTAAGTGTAAAGAGTTGGGACACCAGGATGCAGTGGCCCGATAGTTCATGTGTGTGATGACTGTTACACCGCTGATTGTCACGAAGGTGGTAAAGGCACAGGCAAATGACTCGTTCTGGCAGGAGCAGATAGTTCGATTACTAGCAGAGGGAGCCGAGTCCTATACCGTTAGCTCAGACGGGGGATTACGCTTCAATGGGAGACTAGTAGTTCCGAAAGGGGAGGAATTGCGACACGAGGTGATGGCAGAGTCGCACAGCTCACGGTTCGCGGTACATCCCGGTGGGGACAAAATGTACCAGGACATGAGACGTCAGTATTGGTGGAGCGGGATGAAGAAAGATATCGCCGTGTTTGTTTCTAAATGCGCCACTTGTCAGTTGGTAAAAGTGGATCATCAGAGACCGGCAGGACTTCTACATCCATTAGAGGTCCCGATGTGGATATGGGAGAGCATATCCATGGACTCTATCACGGGGTTACCTACGTCACAGAGGGGTCACGACTCCATTTGGGTAACTGTGGACAGGTTGACCAAAGTTGGTCATTTTCTACCCGTAAGGACAGACTACACTACGGGACAGTATGCCCAGCTTTTTATTGCAGAAATAGTGAGACTTCACGGTGTGCCCCTAAATATCGTGTCTGACCGAGACAAGATATTTGTTTCACAATTTTAGGAGAGTTTTTAGGAGGCCATGGGCACGGAATTGCGGTTGATTACGGCTTATCATCCGCAGACCGATGGGCAAACCGAGCGTACAAATCAAATGTTGGAGGACATGTTGCGTATGTGCATCATTGATTTCGGGGGCGGATGGGAGCAGTATCTTCCACTGGTGGAGTTTTCTTACAACAACTCATACCAGTTCACCATTGGCATGGCTCCATTTGCGGCATTGTACAGTAGACCTTGTCGTTCCCCAGCATGTTGGTTAGAGGTGAGGGACAACAAACTACTTGGGCCGGAAGTGATTCAGGATACTTCGGCGAGAATAGAATTGATACGGAGTCGCATTCGGGTAGCTCAGGATCAGCAGAAGAGCTATGCTGATGCGAAGAGGTTCTTCAGGGAGTTCCAAGTGGGGGACCAGGTTTTACTCAGAGTATCTCCTATGAAGGGGATTATGCGATTTGGGAAGAAGGGGAAGTTGGCACCGAGATATGTGGGACCATTTCCTATCATCGAGCAGATTGGTTCTGTTGCGTATAGACTTGGGTTACCGGAGCATTTGCACAGGATTCATGATGTGTTTCATATTTCCTCACTAAGGAAATATCTTAGAGATGATTTGGCTCATTCTCACATTGCTTTAGAGGACATCGATCTCCAGCCCGATAGCTCCTACGAGGAGGGGCCGATTGCTATTTTGGACCGAAGTGAGCGGAAACTGCGGTCAAAGATAGCTCCGTTAGTGCGTGTTCAGTGGCGACATCATAATGTCGAGGAGTCCACATGGGAGCGCGAGGATGAGATGCGCGAACGATATCCAGAGTTATTTTTACCAGGTACTTTCTAGTTCCGAATTTCGGGACGAAATTCTGTTATTAGGGGGGAAGTATGTAATACCCCGCATTTTCATCGATATTTATTTATGGGATTAATCAAATTAAATGTGAATTAATTGAGAATTAATTCGGATAAAATACTAACGAGATGTGAGTTGGTATTTGATTATAATGTGTATATATGGCAATATATGAATATTGAGAATATTAAATTGTCGCGAGATAGAAATACGACAATTTGGAAATTTTGTTGGGACGCGTGTGACAGTCGCGTCAGGAAAATATTTAATTTAATTAAAAAGTAAACTATATTTTTATTAACCGTATGGTCGTTTTGCGTGAGCCAACGTGTTCGGAAGGGTTGAAATAGTCAGAAAACACTAGCCGGGGGTTTAATTTGGGTCCCGGGGCATTTTTGGGCCATACCGGCAACCCAAAAGGGTAATTTGGTAATTTCAGAATTTTGGTAATTAAAACCCACGAAAATTGGAGTTTAATTATGATTTATCATTTAACCCACAAACCCATGATCAGCACTAAACTAAGTAGTGGGCTACGGGAGAAGTTAAGGGAAGATTAAAACTTACCAAAAACCAACCCCCACCTCCATTGTCATCTTGTGAAAAAAAAACTAGTAGAGAGAGAGAGGAAGGAGAATTCTGCAGAGAAAGAGAGAGAGAGGGACCAACCTTCATCAATTCAACATCAAATCCAGAGAAAGATCAGAGGCAAGTGGTTTAATTACGTTATTTACAACGAATGTTTCTTCCATGTTTAGACATTTATGAAAATTTCATTGTTTTGGGAGATTGATAAAATCCCATTGAATTGGAACTAGAAATTCATATTTTGATAAGGAGATTGCATGTAGAATCATGTTTGGGAAATTATTTTGAGAGAAATACATCTTTTATATCACAAAAACGGATTTGATTATGCCTATTGATGACTTGTTATTTTCTAGGGTTCATGTCCATGAGATTTGGGGAAAATTGGGAGAGTTGTTAGTTGGGTGTTGTTTAGGATGAATTGACCCTATAATTATGTTAACACACGACCTAAGTATGTTTAGGAAGGATTAGAAACCTTAAACTATTGTTGGAATGACGTTTAGATGAGATTTGAGGTGAAGAGAATTGGGAAAAACGAAATAGGAATTTTCTGGGCTCAAACTGTCATCTCGTTAGAAGACCTGCCCAGGTCGTTCGAACGAGCTCGTTCGAACGAGCTTATAACGAGTTGACAGTTTTCCTTCTAACGAGTGGAATATTCGTTCGATGACTTTCGTTCGAACGATATTTCGTTAGATGCCCACTTCGTTCGAACGAACTCTCGTTCGAACGTCCTCGTTCGTTCGAACGAGACTTCTAACGAGTTGACAGTTTGGCCTTTTTGGCCTGGTTTGATTTCTAGTGTCCCGTAACCTTGGTTAATGGTAGAGATAACCTTACCTTAATGACTAATTGATATAGTTGGGATATTCGGGACATATTGGGGAGTAAAATATAGAAGAATGATTTGAACCAAATGGTAATTATGGGTTAGGACACGTATAACTAATTACGACGTGAGGATAATGGATGATGTGTATATATATAAACTGGGGACACGTGTATTGGTATAATAATGAGAAGTATACCACTATTAAATTATGGTAATTACTAAGATGTGTGCATGCTTAGTATATGTATATGATTTTATGTGTATGACATACCTACCATACTTGCTATCACGAGAAGTTTACGTTCGCTTAGGGCCATCTCATCCTTGTGTGCCCGGATTTAGATTGGTGCCTAGAGAACATAATACTAGAATGACTTATATGTGAGTTAATAAGTCAGCTGACTATGGAGCGTAGGTATGTACGTGACCCATGGATATGTTGAATTATGTTCGCCTCCATTTTCGTGTGTTGTGCTTATTCTAACAATTCTTGAGAGATTCGGAATTTGTAATCCTTATGTACGTGATGTACCGGGATGGATAGCAGAGTATGTGTGCACCGAAGCTTAGCCTCGGGGTGCTTGTATTGTATATTTATGATGTGAACAATATACGGTTAAATGAAAAGGAATTTGTTATGTTTAATTTCGAGGATAATTTATAGTAACTCCTTGAGAAGTTAAAAAGGGATAACATGTAGTGAATTATAATGTTAACAATTGAGAATCCGAGTTTAAGTAAAGCTATATATTTAAGTGATAACATTGGGAATTCATATTGTGAATCGAGTAGTTGGGTTAGAACTTATGTCGGTGTAGTGAGATATAAATGTCACTTAGATGGGTACGGTACGTTAGGAGTGCACAATTAGTCGAGAGGTGAGTATTTCATGTGAGAGCACATCCTAACATGTATTTTGCATTCATTGTTTTGATGTTATTAAAACACTTGCTGTTTTTAAAATACTCTCCACTTTCGGGCTCTGACCCGTTTGCTTTCAAATCTACTTTTTGTAAAAACCTTTTTAGGTGCCCAGCCACAAGGACACCATGCATAGTATTTCCAGTCAGGTGACGAGCTGTAGCTATTGTGGAAGTTACAGGGCCTTGCTAGTAGACGCTTCATTTTCCTTGACTCTATATTCAGATTTCATCAGTTGTAGGGCATGTCGCCCATTTCTTTTAGAGATATTTCATTTCTTTTAGTTATTCAGACTTTTGGGTTGTAATTAATTCAGGATGCAAACTTGTTTTATTTCTTTCTATATTGGGATTGTTGTGAGGAGTATTTCCCCTAGACTCATTTTACTTGTTGATTTACTATAGTTGGACTTTATTGTGAATGGTTATGTTATCCTTTACATTTCACTTATTGCATGTTAATCAGAGTTAACTTAAAATTTGGCAACTCACTTTTAAATACTAGGTGGTTAGTAATCATTAAAATGTTTTCGTCAGTGATGCTATTAACTGAACCAACTTGGCATTTTGTATTAATTTAATAAAGGAGTAGCTACCCGGTATTTAATTAGTCGGGGTGTCACATCATAGAGATCTTGTGTTTGGACTATCGTTTGATTCTTCATCATTCGAAGAAATGGTTTCATGCGGTGGACTCTGTACTTATTGATTGACGGTTGTTGTGGCTATATTGGTGGGTACCGAGGTACGAGTGGAATCGTGTGCTATGGACCTTTCATAGGTGGAATTTTACGTTGCACTATGGATGCGCGTTTAAAGTGAAGAAGAGGCATTAAGGCATGTGGGGATGGGGATCGAGTCGTTGAGTAAGACTGTAGTCTTCCTTTGTAATTTTCGTATCATAGTGATTGTTTGGCCTGGGCCATCTGAGTTTTTTCCCTTAGTGGTTTCCTTCTACATCGGCGTGTTTTGTGATATTTCTTTACTTTATCTACTTAATCACACTTGATTCATGTTTAGGGTTAAGAATATAAAATAGGCCTGATTAAAATTGGTTCACAAAATTGGTGGATAGTAAAATTCTAAAAGGTTTTTTGGAAAAAAAAATTCACCCAAAGCGCACACACATAGAGGGACCCTATTTTTACAAACCTAAGGGTACAAGATGTGACACCCTGACTAATTAAATATTGGGTAACTACTCCTTTATTCAAATTAATACAAAATGCCAAGTTGGTTCAGTTCATAGCATCACTGTCGAAAACATTTTTTAAACAATTACCAGCCACCTAATATTTAAAAAGTGAGTTGTCAAATTTTACTTAAATTAGATTAACATGCAACCAATTAAATTATTAACTAACGATACCACAATCACATCACAGTCACAACAGAATATAAATGGAATAATAAATGACTCTAGAGTAACACTCCTCCGAATGAAAGTAAAATGAAACTGAAATGAAACTGAGTATAATAAAGCTTTCTCTGAAAGAAATGGGCTACAATGCCCTAACAGATGAATGAATCTGAAATATAATCAATATAGAATGTGGTGACGTCTACTATCGAGGTCCGATAACTTCCACAACATCTACAACACGTCAAAGGAATGGAACTCCTAAGCTTGGCGTCCCTGTGGCTGGGCACCTAAAAGGTTTTACAAGAAAATAGATTTGAAAGAAAACGGGTCAGATCCTGATGTGAAAACAGTTTAAAATATAGCAAGTGTTTAATTGAATTAAACAGTGAATATTAAATACATGTTAGTTACGTGCCCTCACATGAGTTTCTCACCTCTCAGCTAATGTGAACGTCTAACACATAAATCTAAGCCTTACTAATTATGCCATTAACTAACTAGTTTATACCACTTCCTATCCTCATATTATAATATAGGGGTTTATTCAATACATTCTAATATAACCAACATGAATCTAACCTTTTTATTTCCCAAATTAATTTATAATAATTATTATAGGAAATTATCATTTTTAGTCCTTCTCAAAATGTCTTAAGTACTCACATTCACTTTAACAAAGGATCTGTTATAGTTATAAGTATATTAATCTCAACATAATTATACAATTAGGGCACCCCTAGGCTAAGTTCCGGTGCACACATACTCTGCTATCGAATCTCGGTACATCACGTACATAAGGACTACGAGTTCCAAATCTCTCAAGAACCTATTCAATAAGTAAAATCACACATATTGGAGGCGAACATAGTTCACATACCCATGGGTCACACACATACCTACGCTCCCATGGTCAGCTGACTTGTTAACTCACAAATAAGTCATTCACAACCCTATGTCCTTAAGGTACTAATCTGAATCCCCCCATAGGTACACAAAGATTAGATGGCCCTATTCCAAAAGTCGACCTCCTGCGATAGCACATATGGTAGGTATGTCATACACATAATAATCCATATACTAAGCATTCACACAACTTAGATAACTTATAATATTCTTGAAGGTATGTTCTCAATCCCTATACCGTTACTCCAATTAGTACATTTTTATACTTCTGGATAATATATAATATAACCCACCGATACGTCTCACGTCGTATAGTTTCGAGTACTTAAATCTAACCAAATAGGTTACTACGTCTCCTATTATTCTCACATATTAGTTTAGTACTCTTAACTCCTTATTTATGTCCAAAATCCTAACTTATTACTCCTAAGGATTTAAATTATGCTCTCACATCTTAACGTAGACAATTACTCGTCGAACCCTCGAGAATTCAATGTGACAATGCAACCCAATTCTAATGTATTTCGTTTTTCAAAAATAATAGCCTACTGGTCTTATTCAAGTCTAATGCATTTACATAATCCCCAATTACAACATTCGATGGCCGAAAACACTTAAAAATCAAAAAGGGAAAAAATAACCCTTTCTGGGGGGGATCGATCTATCGATCCTGATCGTCTATCGCTCGATGGTCGATCGATCGACCTATGAATGTCGATCGATCGATACCAGATGAGGCTACGGACTTCTTAATTTCTCAGTCCCATATTTGGCCCAAAACCTCATTACAAGATGTGAGATTCTAATATAATCATATAGGATCATCATACAACCTAAATACATGATTTCTAACGTCCCAAAACCTTTGAACCATCATCAATTAGTCTTATTTGGATCAAATCTTCATAAAAACCCTAGTTTTTCTATTTTGTTCAAGAACCATAATATTTATATTCTTAAATCCATTTTTAGTTCATCAGGGTTATGTTTTGGTTACTGAAATTCTTCCAGAACTAATCTACATGCAATTCCTATTCAAGATTTACGGTTCCACTCCAAATTCACGAGTTTTCATCATCTTTCAAGGCTATTAACAAACCCTACACTAGCATGGAAGAATTATTCGCTGAAAATTAATGAAAACAAATCACTTGACTTAGGATTGATATTCAGATTTGCTGGTGATAACAAAGGTTGGTTCTTTCCTCCTCTCCGGTCACAATTCCGTCGAAAGTGGTGGTGGTGGTTGGTAGTAGTTATGGCTTAAAACCTTCCTGTAACCTCTCCTCTATCTCACGTAGCCCACTTCTTACTTTTTGGCTGATAATGGCCCCAATGTCCCACACAATAAGAATTAAATAAACCCTAAAATTTGTGGGTCTAATTTCCTTAAAATTTAAAATGACTAAAATACCCTCCCGGGTTGGCGGTTTGGCCTAAAAAGGCCTCGGGACCCAAACTAAATCCCGAATAGTGTTTTCTGACTATATCGAACCCTCTGAACATGTAGGTTCACTCAAAATGACCATATGAATGATTAAATGTTAATCTACTTTTTAATCTAATTAAATTGATTCCTGACGCGACTGACACACGCGTCCCAACTTAAATTCCCGAATTGTCGTATTTATGACTCGCGATAATTTTAATAATTTCAATAATCATATATTATTATATATACTCACTAATACTCAATATTATCATCATAATCAAATACCAACTCATGTCTCGCTAGTATTTAAATTCGAATTAATTCCCATTTAATTTAATTAATCCCATTAAATAAAAACCAATAAAATTACGGGGTATTACATACTTCCCCCCCTAATAACATAATTTCGTCCCGAAATTCAGAAACAAAGTATACCTGGAAAAAATAACTCCGGATAATGCTCACGCATCTCATCCTCGCGCTCCCAGGTGGACTCCTCGGTATTATGATGTCGCTACTGAACACGTACTAACGGTACTATTTTCGACCTCAATTTCCTCTCGTTATGGTCTAGAATAGCAACCGACCCCTCCTTATAGGATCTATCACGCTGTAGATCAATATCCTCTAAGTTAATGTGAGTATGGGCCAAATCATCCCTAAGATATCTCCTTAGCGAGGAAATATGGAACACATCATAGATCCTATGCAAGTGTTCCGTTAACCCAAGTCTATACACAACTGGCCCAATTCGCTCGATGATAGGGAATGGCCCCACATATCTAGGTGCTAATTTCCCCTTCTTTACGAAACGCATAATCCCCTTCATATGAGACACTATCAGCAGCACCTGGTCCCCCACCTTGAATTGTCTGAAGAGCCACTTGGCATCGATATAACTCTTTTGTCGGTCCTGAGCTACCCGAATATGGCTCCGTACCATCTCTAATCTCATCGAAGTATCCTGAATCACCTCCTGCCCAAGGAGTTTTTTATCCCCCACCTCTAGCAAACATGCAAGGGAATGATAAGGTCGACCGTACAACGCCTCGAATGGAGCCATGCCAATAGTGAACTGGTAGGAGCTATTATAGGCAAACTCCACTAGTGGAAGATACTGCTCCCAACCACCTCTAAAGTCTAGGATGCACATACACAACTTATCTTCCAACATCTGATTCGTCCGCTTAGTCTGCCTATCTATCTGCGGGTGATATGCTGTACTCATCCGCAACTCCGTACCCATTGCTTCCTGGAAGATCTTCCAAAATCGTGAAACAAATATGTTGTCCCTGTCAGACATGATATCAAGAGGCACCCCATGGAGTCTCACTATATCCGCTATAAAACTCTGGGCATACTATCTCATAGTGTAGTCTGTTCGGGCTGGCAAAAAATGAGCAACTTTGGTCAACCGATCCACGATTACCCATATGGAATCGTGACCCCACTGCGATGTAGGTAACCCCGTGATGAATTCCATGGAAATGCTTTACCATTTCCACATAGAAACCTTTAATGGCTGTAGAAGACTTGCCGGTCTCTGATGGTCCACTTTTACTAGCTAACAAGTGGAACATTTAGAAACGAACTCGGTAATGTCTCTCTTTATCCCGCTCCACCAGTATTGTCACCTCATATCCTGGTACATCTTATCCCCACCAGGATGTATCGTGAACCGCAAACCGTGTGACTCTATCATTACCTCGTGTCCAAGGTCTTCCCCCTCAAGAATAACCAGTCTTCCAGTGATACGTATGCCCCTGTCCGAACTAACGGTATAAGACTCGGCCCCCTATGCTAGTAATCATACTATCTGCTCTTGACAGAACGAGTCTGTTGCCTGGGCCTGTATCACTCTCATAACGATCTGGGGCGTAACTGTCATCACAGATATGAATGATCGGGCCACTGCGTCCTGGTGTCCCAACTCCTTCCACTTTGCTTTCCACACTTCGGCCACCTCACCTACTGGCCTACGGGTCAACGCGTCTGCTACCACGTTAGCCTTCCCTAGGTGGTATTGGATATCAAACTGATAATCCTTCACGAACTCAAGCCACCTACGTTGACGCATATTTAGTTCCTTCTGCGTGAAGTGGTACTGTAGGGACTTGTGGTTCGTGAATAAATGAAATTTCTCCCCCAGGAGATAATGTCTCGAAATTCAAAGAGCAAATACAACTATCACTAACTCCAAGTTGTAGGTGGGATAATTCTTCTCATGAGGCTTAATCTCACGGGAAGCATAAGATATAGCCTGGCTCTCCTGTTGCAGTACACCCCTAAGTCCTAGTAAGGACGCATCGGTGTAGGCTAAATACTCAACTTCCAATTTGAGAAATGCTAACATTGGTGCTGAGGTCAACTTGTCCTTCAACTTGTCAAATGACACTTGGTAGACATCACTCTAGATAAATGGCACACCCTTGTGAGTCTGATGTCTCAGAGGACCCACTATCTTTGAGAACCCCCGAATAAACCTCCAGTAGTATCCAGCTAGGATCAAGAAACTGTATCTCACTCGGTACCCTAGGCTATCCCCACTCCCTCACCGCTGATACCTTCCCAGGATCAAAAGATATTCCCCTGTTGAAAATGATATGCCCCAAAAACTGAACCTCCTTCAGCCAAAATCCACACTTCTCATATTTTGCATATAAGTCGTTCTGACGCAGCGTCTGTATAACCTGCCTTAAGTGCTCGTCATGTTCCTCCTCTGTATGGGAGTAAACCAGAATGTCATCAATGAAAATAATGGCGAACTGGTCTAGGAACTCTCTGAACACCGTATTTATCAAGTCCATAAACACGGCTGGGGCATTGTTTAGGCCAAAAGGCATAACCCTGAACTCGTAGGAACTATATCTTGTCAAGAAGGCAGTCTTCGAGACGTCCTGCTCTCTGATATGCAACTGATGGCATCCTAATCTCAAGGCAATCCTTGAGAAGAAGGAGGTTCCTCTCAACTGGTCGGATAAGTTATCGATCTAGGCAACGAATACTTATTTCGTATCGCGACTTTATCCAATTCTCGGTAATTAAAACATAATCGTAAATGTCTATCCCTTTTCTCATCAAAAATAACACGGGAGCATCCTAAGGCGAGGTGCTCCTCCAGATGGAGATTTAACCCAAATACTGCCCAGTCTAGACTTGTAACTCCGAAGGTTCGATAGGGTTAGGCTCATTCGGTATAATCATTGTAGCTATAATCCTCCTTGTCATTTCGATTCACTCATGAGGTAAGACATTCGACAACACTTAAGTCGTCGTTTCCTTTGTGGATGACAACTAGGGTACTAATCCGTGCACTAAAGGCTAATTATTCTTATCTCCCGACGTTCACTAGGTTTCATGCATGGGATGTCTCATGAAGTGAAATCCAGATAAGGAACCGCCCCGATACACTACTAACTAGCATTGTTGGTTAATTAGATTTGGGGCCTTCGGTATCTGACTTGTGTCCCTTATCCTTACTTGTTGCTACGAAGTTAACTTACCTCCTCTCATGACACATGAGGCTACACTCAACACATTCCTCCTATTATCTTGGCGTTAGAGTCTAATATATCTACGGGATAATCCCCACACTCAGAAACACTTTAACAATTCTTGAATTTCCTTAATAGACATCCCTACCCACCGAAATTTAATATAACCAGACGATGTACTTTATGAAGTCTTTATATGCCGCCATACGAATATATATATATATATGGCCTTGCCTCCACTCAAGTCACTTAGTACAATTTCTATTGAATGCCAAATATCACTATAATGGTCTATCAACACTCAAACCGTCGTAGCTAATTCAAAACATAACAGGATAAGAATGCATTTTACGCTCACGTTTCTCAATGCATAGGAATAAACTGTAATGCATCTAAGTTATTCGAGATTTCCCTTTTTATCTTTAAAGGATGTAATTAATAATGAAGTATCATACCTCCAAACGCATGTGGTAATTGCGATATCAATGGCATAACCACATATCGGGCATTATAGACACATCCATACTGTACTCCTTGATGTTGTTGTGGTGCCTGCGATGTTGGGGTAACTATCCAGGCTTCCTTGTGTTGGGCATCCTGCCCTGGTGGTTTATCTGGTTGCGAGAAGTCTCTCCACATGTGACCTTTTTATTCGCACTTATGACACTAACCCTGAAACACTTTCCTTTTTATGCCTTGTTGTCCTTGCCAATTGGGACGAGGTTTGTCACCAGCCTAATCTGGGCAGGCCCGACGTGTATGGACATTTCTTCCACATTTAAAACACCTCTTGGTGGCATTACTCTTTCCTTGTCTTTTCTTGCTTTGGCGGGTTTGGACCTTCCCGCCATTTCCATTGCCTTTCTGTCCTTGACGACTCTGTGGCACTTGCTGTTGTTGTGGCGGTGTTTTCCCTTTGTTACTAACTTTAGCAACGTCATGTTGATCAACTTCTCTCATTCTTTTGCCGCCTGTAAACTACACACTGCTATTTTGGTCCTGTAATATTGCAGTAGTCACTGCTTGTGCCATGATATTCGCTATCTTAGTGATTTTCGTTCTTTCTTGGTATACCTGAGGTACTCGTTGGCCTTGACCCGCATTTGCTCCCTCGGTAGTGTTGGTTTGTACCTCCCTCTTGAGCGACATCTGAAATTTCAAATAATTAATATATGTCCATTGACCATACATAACATTGTAGCAGAAGAATGTGGTCTACAAAATGTAATCAAAGAGTGCAACAGTCCTAATAATAGGGCTCTATATCAAAAGACATTACGCGGAAACATAACAAGCCGTACAGATCCTAAAGACGTTAGAACCTGATGCTCTGATACCACCTGTGACACCCCGACTAATTAAATACCGGGTAGATACTCCTTTATTCAAATTAATACAAAATGTCAAGTTGGTTCAGTTCATAGCATCAGTGTCGAAAACATTTTTTAAACAATTACTAGCCACCTAATATTTAAAAAGTGAGTTGTCAAATTTTATTTAAATTGGATTAACATGCAACCAATTAAATTATTAACTAATGATACCACAATCACATCACAGTCACAACAAAATATAAATGGAATAATAAATGAGTCTGGAGTAACACTCCTCTGAATAATCCAAATACTAAATGAAAACCAAATACAAGTCTGAATATTAAATAACTCCAAAACAAAAATGAAACTGAGTATGATAAAGTTGTCTCTAAAAGAAAAGGGCTACAATGTCCTAACAGATGCATGAATCTGAAATAGAATCAATGTAGAATGTGGAGGCGTCTACTATCGAGGTCCTGTAACTTCCACATCAACTATAGTACGTCAAATGAATGGAACTCCTAAGCTTGGTGTCCCTGTGGCTGGTCACCTAAAAGGTTTTACAAGAAAATAGATTTGAAAGCAAACGGGTTAGAGCTCGATGTGAAAACAGTTTAAAATATAGCAAGTGTTTAATTGCATTAAACAGTGAATATTAAATACATGTTAGTTACATGCCCTCACATGAGTTTCTCACCTCTCAGCTAATGTTCACGTCTAACGTATAAATCAAACCCTTACTAATTATGCCGTTAACTAACTAGTCTATACCACTTCCTGTCCTCACATTATAATATAGGGGTTTATTTAAGACCTTTTAATATAACTAGCGTGTATCTAACCTTTTTATTTCCCAGATTAATTTATAATAATTATTATAGGAAATTCTCATTTTTACTCCTTCTCAAAATGTCTCAAGTACTCACATTAACTTTAACAAATAATCTGTTATAATTATAAGTATATTAATCTCAACATAATTATACAATTAGGGCACCCTTAGGCTAAGATGCGGTGCACACATACTCTGCTATCGAATCCCGGTACATCACATACATAAGGACTACGAGTTCCAAATCTCTCACGAACCTTTTCAATAAGTAAAATCACACATATTGGAGGCGAACATAGTTCACATACCCATGGGTCACACACATACCTACGCTCCCATGGTCAGCTGACTTATTAACTCACAAATAAGTCATTCACAAACCAATGTCCTTAAGGTACCAATCTGAATCCCCCCGTAGGCACACAAAGATTAGATGGCCCTATTCCGAAAGCCGACCTCCCGTGATAGCAGGTATGGTAGGTATGTCATATACATAATAATCCATATACTAAACATTCACACAACTTAGATAACTTATGATATTTTTAAAGGTATGTTCTCAATCCCGATACCGTTACTCCAATTAGTACATTTTTATATTTTCGGATAATATATAATATAATCCACCAATACGTCTCACGTCGTATAGTTTCGAGTACTTAAATCTAACCAAAGAGGTTACTACGTCTCCTATTATTCTCACATATTATTTTAGTAATCTTAACTCCTTATTTATGTCCAAAATCCTAACTTATTACTCCTAAGGATTTAAATTATGCTCTCACATCTTAACATAGGCAATTACTCGTCGGACCCTCGAGAATTCAATGCGACAATTCAACCCAATTCTAATGTATTTCGATTTTCAAATATAATAGCCTACTAGTCTTCTTCAAGTCCTAATGCATTCATATAATCGCGAACTACAACATTCGATGGTCAGAAACACTTAAAAATCAAAAAGGGAAAAAATCACCCTTTTGGGGGGGTTCGATCGATCGATCCTGATAGTCGATCGATCGATCATACCAGATGAGGCTACGGACTTTTTCGTTTTTCAGTCCCAGATTTGTCCCAAAACCACATTACAATATGTGAAATTCTAATATAATCATATAAGATCATCATACAACCTAAATACATTATTTCTAACGTCCCAAAACCTTTAAACCATCATCAATTAGTCTTATTTGGATCAAATCTTCATAAAAACTCTAGTTTTTCTATTTTCTTCAAGAACCATAATATTTCTCTTCTTAAATCCATTTTTTGTTCATCAAGGGTTATGTTTTGGTTACTGAAATTCGTCCAGAACTAATCTACATGCAATTCCCATTCAAGATTTAGGGTTCTACCCCAAATTCATGAGTTTTCATCATCTTTCAAAGCTATTAACAAACCCTACACTAGCATGCAAGAATTATTTGCTGAAAATTAATGAATACAAATCGATTGCCTTAGGATTGATGTTCAGATCTATTGGTAATAAAAAAAGGTTTGTTCTTTCCTCCTCTCCGGTCATAATTCCATCGAAAGTGGTGGTGGTGTGTGGTGGTTATGGCTTAAAACCCTCCGGTAACCTATCCTCTATCTCACGTAGGCCACTTCTTACTTTTTGGCTGATAATGGCCCCAATGTCCCACACAATTAGAATTAAATAAACCCTAAAATTCGTGGGTCTAATTTCTTTAAAATTTAAAATCACTAAAATACCTTCCCGGGTTGCCGGTTTGGCATAAAAATGCCCCGGGACCCAAATTAAACCCCCGACTAGTGTTTTCTAACTATATCGACCCCTCCGGATACATTGGCGCACTCAAAATGATCATACAGATAATAAAATTATAATTTACTTTTTAATCTAATTAAATTGATTCCTGACACGACTGACACGCGCGTCCCAACTTAAATTCCCGAATTGTCGTATTTATGACTCGCGAGAATTTTAATAATTTCAATAATCATATATTACCATATATACTCAGTAATACTCAATATTATCATCATAATCAAATACCAACTCACGTATTGCTAGTATTTAAATTCGGATTAATTTTCAATTAATTCCCATTTAATTTAATTAATCCCATTAAATAAAAACCAATAAAATTACGGAGTATTACACAAGAATCTTTGCTGAATAAATCAATACATAATCTCTAGTCCTATTTAGGTACTTGAGAATGTGCTTTACTGAAATCCAGTTATCCTCAACTAGGTTATATTGAAATCTATTGACCATGCTAATGGTATATTAGATATCAAATCTCTGACATGATATTGTAATACCCCGTAATTTTATTGATTTTTATTTAAGGGATTAATTAAATTAAATGAGAATTAATTGGGAATTAATCCGGATATAAATACTAGCGAGATGTGAGTTAGTATTTCATTACGATATTAAAATTGAATATTTCATGAGTATTGAAAATATTTAAATTATCACGAGGCAGAAATGCGATAATTTGGGAAACTTAGTTGGGACGCGCGTCTCAGTCGCGTCAGGAACAAAATTATATAAATTAAAAAGTGAATTATATTTTTATCAACCGAATGGTCATTTTGAGTGCACCAACGTGTCCGGAAGGGTTGAAATAGTCAGAAAACACTAGCCGGGGGTTTAATTTGGGTCCCGGGGCATCTTTAGGCCAAACCGGCAACCTAAAGGGTATTTTGGTAATTTTAAAAATTAAGGAATTAAAACTCACGAATTTTAAAGGTTATTTTTTTATTTTTAAAGTGTCCACTAAGGCCATTACCAGCCAAAAGCATTAGAAGTGGGCTACGGGAGTTAGAGAGGAGTTACCATAGGGTTCCAAACCAAAAACACTCACCACCATCAAATTGGAAAGGATTTGTGACCGGAAAAAGGAGAGAATCAACCTCGAATCATCGACAACACATCTGAAGAACAAATCTGAGGCAAGTGATTTGATATTTTTAAGTGCATTGAATATTTCTTTCATGTGTAGTGTAGAAAACTATTTATGTTTTTGGAAATTTTGATGAAGAACACCCAATGGAATTATTGTGAAACTTGTGGTTTTGGGTAGGAATTTGCATGTAGAATGATTATGGACAAATTCAATATGCAAAACATAACTTTTGATGATCTGAAAACGGATTAATAAGGAGTCTTTTATGAAATTAAATTCTGGGTTCATGTTCATAGGGTTTGGGATAAGAATTGGGGATTTATGACTTTGGCATGTTATTTTGTAATATTTGACCCCAAAAGTATATAAAGGAATGATCTAGGGTGACTAAAAATAGTTTACAAACATTAAAACGTAACTTGGATAGTCTTAGGGTGAATTTAGAGAAGAGAAGAATGAAGAAAAATAAATTTGGAGATTTCTGGGCGACGTCTGCCATCTCGTTAGAAGACCTGCCCAGGTCGTTCGAACGACCTCGTTCGAATGAGACTTCTAACGAGATTACAGTACCCCTTCTAACGAGTTGGTAGTTCGTTCGAAGCCATTCGTTTGAACGACCTCGTTCGAATGATATTTCTAACGAGTTGACAGAATGGCCTTTTAGGCCTGATTTTATTTCGAACCTCCAGAAGACTTATATAATTGAGTGTAATCCCTCCCTTATTAATTTGTGGATATAGTTGTGTGACTGGAAGTACGTCGAGGATTAAAACTTAGAGTTTTTTTAGTAAACTGAATGATGTTTATGGGTTAGGATATAAGTATCTAAAACTTCGACGTGCGGAGAGTTGATAACTTAAATGTATATAAATCGGGGACTTGTAAACGTGAAACATGAAATGACGATATAAGAATGAGATATATACCTCTAGTAATATTATGGAATACCGAAGATGTGTGAATGCTTGGTATATGTAGCTATTTGTGTATAACATACCTACCATACTTGCTATCACGGGAGGTCGGCGTTCGATCAGGGCCATCTTATCTTTGTGTACCTATGGGGGGAATTTAGATTGGTACCTCGAGGACATAGGTTAGAGAAGGACTTATTGAGAAGTTAATAAGTCTGCTGATCATGGGAGCGTAGGTATGTGCGTGACCCATGTGATGTGAACTATGTTCGCCTCAATTTTGTGTGATTGTTGTGTATTAAAAACGATTCCTGAGGGATTCGAAATACGTGGTCCTTATGTACGTGATGTACCGAGATTGGATAGCAGAGTATGTGTGCACCGCAGCTTAGTCTCGGGGTGACAATAATGTATATTTATGATGAGAATAATATACTGCTAATTGAAATGAACTGTCATGAATAAATGTAAGTGTGAATAATAGCAACATTTTAGTAGAGTTAAAAATGGAAAATCTCTAGTAATTAGCATGACTAATATGGGAACTAAGAAGGAAAGTAAACTCTCTGTTTAAATTAAGATGTCGGGACTTAAACCGTGAATCGTATAGAAATGTTAGATTGTGTATTGGACTAGTTAGATATGGGAATAACTAGAACGGGTACGGATACGATATGCGTGCACAATTAGTTGAGAGGTGAGGAACTCATGTGAGTGCACTCACTATCATGTACTTTATATTCACTGTTTAATTATATTAAACACTTGCTATATTTTAAACTGTTTTTCACAATTGGACTCTGACCCGTTTGCTTTCAAATCTATTTTTGTAAAATCCCTTTTAGGTGCCCATCCACAAGGACACCAAGCGTAGGAGTTCCATTCCGATGACGTGTTGTAGTTGCTGTGGGAGTTACAAGACCTTGATAGTAGACGCCTCCACTTTCTATCTTGACTCTATTTCAGATTTATTCATCTGTAGAGCATGTCGCCCCTTTCCGTTCAGAGACATATTATTTACTCAGTTTTTATTTTTTATATTTCTGGTTGTAATTAAATTAATGATTTAGGCTTCTATTTGTTTATTTCAGTATTCGAATTGTCTTGAGGTGTATTCCTCCAGATTCAGTTTATTACATCGTTATTTATTATGACTGTGATGTGGTTGTGGTATCAGTAATTCATAATTTAATTTGGTTGTATGTAAATCGAATTCAATTAAAATTGACAACTCACTTTTTAAATATTAGGTGGCTAGTAATTGTTAAAACGTTTCCGACAGTGATGCTACGAACTGAACCAACTTGAAATTTTGAATTAATTTGAATAAAGGAGTAGCTACCCAGTATTTAATTAGTCGGGGTGTCAAAGGTGGTATCAGAGCATCAGGTTCTAGTGTCCTTTGGATCTGTACGGCTTGTTATGTTTCCGCTAAGCTTTCATTGATGTAGAGCCCTATATTTTAGGATTGTTGTATTCTTTTGTGTACGCGTCGCTCTTCAGCTATTTTGAGATAATAACTGCGAACTTATAAGACTTTACTCTCATTTCAGATGCCTCCACGACATGCACATCGAGTTCTGAGGGATGCTCGGCCCGAGCCACAGCCTGCACCAGTCCAGGGCACCATGAATGCCGTAGAGGTTGCTGCTATTGTAGCCCAAGCAGTAAATTCCGCCCTCGAAGTTGTGAAGCAGGCACCACCCCAGGCACCGATAGCAGTGCCAGTTCAGGCTCATGCATTCCCGTCTTCTTAGGAACGTGTCCGTGATACTTTTCAGAAACCGCACCATCCGGAGTTTGCAGGTAGCTCCGATGTTATTGTGTCCAGCCAGTGGAAGAAGGACATCCAAAGACATTTGAGGATGTATGAGTGCACGGAGGTACAAAAATAGATACTGGATACTTTTAAGCTAGTAGGATCAGCATTGCAGTGGTGGGAGTCCATTACCACCCCGAAGGAGAGAGATGCCCTTTCTATACAGGAGTTCTAGGTGCGGTTCGACCACAAGTATTTTCCATCAACCGTTCACACTGAAATGAGGAGGAAGTTAATGAACCTCAAGCAGGAGGGGAGGACCGTGGCCGAGTATGAGGCCGAATTCACTAATCTTTTGAACATCGTTCCTGATGAGATTCCAACCGAGGAGAAGAAGATTCAGAAGTTCATGGATGGATTGACTTGGAGGATCTGTTAGCACTTGCTGGGTAATCTCTCGTTGGCCACTTATTCTGATGTGGTTAACGCAACACTACTTCACTGCCAGGACCACCGCTTTCACATGTCAGAGAGTAAGCGGTCAAGAGAGTCCAGCCATCAGGGCAGGACAGGGAGAAATGGTGCCAGTGGGGCACAATCTGCTCAAGGTCAGCATAGACAGGGATATCAGGGTTCCTAGCAGGGGGATTTTAAGAGGTTCAGATCTGGGGGTTTCAGAAATGGCCAGAGATTTTTTCATCAGGGCCAGTAAGGTCAGCACAGCCCACAGGGATAACACGGCCAGCAGGGCCAACAACAACAGTTTCATCAGGGCCAGCATGGCCAGGGGAGGAATGGCAACGGCCACCAGGGCCATGGGCACCAGGGTCAGGGAGGGGGGAACTTTCAGGGGAAATGCTTAATTTGTGGCAAGATTGACCACAAGCGCCAGGAGTGTCCTGATAGGGGCAGGGCCCCACAGCAGCAGTAGCAGGGTGCTCGACATGAGCCCCAGAGACCTATGTTTCCCTCCTCCCTCCCAGCAGCACCACAGATGCCAGCTTTGCCACCCATCCCAACAGTCCCAGTCCAGCAGTGAGTTTATCAACTCTAGCATGCCGTAGTCCCATAGGATCCACCTGCTATTGAGGGAATGTTCTCTATTCAGGGGACTATGGGGCGTATTTTATTTGATACGGGGGCCACACATTATTTCATTGCCACGAGATTTGCACGCACTTTGGGGTTGTTAGACACTGCGGAGAGCACGGTTACTTGTGTAGATTCAACGTTGAGTAGGGGTTCCATGATTTCCCTTATTTGTAGAGGTGTGGGTATAGAGATAGGGAGATTTACTTTACCCGCTGATATGCTAGTATTAGAGATGACTGAGTACGATGCGATAGTTGGTATGGATTGGCTAGTTGAGTACCGAGCCATGATTGATTTTTTTAGTAGGAGTATTATTTTTTCCATTCCCGGGCAGGAGATGTTTTTAGTGGCGATGCCTCACCCTGAGGGAGGATAGTCCACACACTTGTATTACATAGAGGAGGAGACCTCTAAGGAAGTGGTAATACCACTTGATTCGATTCCCGTTGTTAATGAGTTCGCTGATGTATTCCAGGATATACCTGGATTACCTCCTAGTAGAGAGATAGATTTTGTTATCGATTTGACACCGGGCACTCGGCCAATTGCCCGCGCACCTTACCGTATGGCTCCAGAGGAGATGAGAGAGCTAAGGGATCAGATAGAGCAGTTGTTGGGTCAGGGGTTTATGCGAAGGAGTACTTCGTCGTGGGGTGCCCCTGTGTTGTTCATAAAGAAGAGGGATGGATCGTTGAGATTATGTGTAGATTACCAGGAGTTGAATAAAGTCACGATACGGAATAAGTATCCGTTGCCCCGAATCGATGACTTATTTGACCAATTGGGAGGAGCTTGCTTCTTCTCAAAGATTGATTTGCGATCAGGATACCATCAGTTGCGTATCAAGGAACAAGACATCTTAAAGACTGCTTTCTTGACTAGATATGGTTCCTACGAATTTCGGGTTATGCCTTTTGGCTTGACCAACGCTCCAGCCGTGTTTATGGACTTGATGAAGAGGGTATTCAGAGAGTTCCTAGACCAGTTCATCATTGCCTTTATTAATGACATTCTGGTTTACTCCCAGACAGAAGAGGATCACGCCGAGCATTTGAGGCAGGTTTTGCAGACGCTACGTCAGAAAGAGCTATATGCAAAGTACGAGAAATGTGGATTTTGGCTGAAGGAGGTTCAGTTTTTGGGGCATATCATTTCAGACCGGGGGATATCTGTAGATCCGGGGAAGGTATCCGCAGTGAGGGAGTGGGGACAACCCACGACACCGACTGAGATCCGTTGTTTCTTGGGCTTAGAAGGATACTACATGAGGTTTATTTGGGGTTTCTCAAAGATAGCGGGTCCTTTGACACATCTGACTCGCAAAGCTGTTCCATTCATCTGGAGCGATGCCTGTCAGTTGGCATTTGATGAGTTGAAGGACAAGTTGACCTGAGCGCCTGTGTTAGTATTGCCCAGGCCGGGAGTTGAGTATCTAGTCTACACCGATGCGTCCTTACAAGGACTTGGAGGTGTGCTGCAATCGGAGAGTCAGGCTATAGCTTATGCTTCCCATAAGCTTAAGCCTCCTGAGAAGAATTACCCCACCCACGACTTGAAGTTAGCGACAGTTGTTTTTTCTCTTCGGATTTGGAGAAACTATCTCCTGGGGGAGAAATTTCGGTTGTTCACAGACCACAAGTCTCTACAATACCTTTTCACGCAGAAGGAACTGAATATGCGTCAACGTCGGTGGCTTGAGTTTGTGAAGGATTATCAGTTTGAGATCCAATATCACCTAGGGAAGGCTAACGTGGTAGCAGACGCGTTGAGCCATGGACCAGTAGATGAGGTGGACGACGTGTGGAAAGCTAAGTGGAAGGAGTTGGGACACCAGGATGCAGTGGCCCAGTCATTCATGTCTGTGATGACTGTTACACCTCAGATTGTTACGAGAGTGGTAAAGGCCTAGGCAAATGACTCGTTCTGTCAGGAGCAGATAGTTCGATTACTAGCAGAGGGAGCCGAGTCCTATACCGTTAGTTCAGACAGGGGATTACGCTTCAATGGGAGACTGGTTGTTCTGGAAGGGGAAGACTTGCGACACGAGGTAATGACAGAGTCGCAAGGCTCACGATTCGTGGTACACCCTGGTGGGGATAAAATGTACCAAGATATGAGACGACAGTACTGGTGGAGCGGGATGAAGAGAGATATCGCCGTGTTCGTTTCTAAATGTGCCATTTATCAGCTAGTAAAGGTGGATCATCAGAAGTCGACAGGACTTCTACAGCCGTTAGAGGTTACGATGTGGATATGGGAGAGCATATCCATGTACTTATCATGGGATTACCTACGTCACAGAGGGGTCACGACTCCATATGGGTAATTATGGATAGATTGACCAAAGTTACTCATTTTCTACCCGTAAGGACAGATTACACTACGGGACAGTATGCCCAGATTTTCATTGCAGAGATAGTGAGACTTCACGGTGTGCCTCTAAATATCATGTCTGACCGAGACAAGATATTTGTTTCACGATTTTAGGAGAGTTTCCAGGAGGCCATGGGTATGGAGTTGCGGCTGAGTACGACATATCACCCGCAGACTGATGGGCAAACGAAGAGGACCAACCAAATGTTGGAGGACATGTTGCGTATGTGCATCCTAGATTTTGGAGGTGGTTGGGAGCAGTATCTTCCACTGGTGGAGTTTGCTTGTAATAAATCCTATCAGTTCACCATTGGCATGGCTCCATTTGAGGCGTTGTATGGTAGACCTTGTCGTTCCCCAGCATGTTGGTTAGAGGTGGGGGATAATAAACTCCTTGGACCAGAAGTGATTCAGGACACTTTGGCAAGGATAAAGATGATACGGAGCCGTATTCGGGTAGCTCAGGACCGACAGAAGAGCTATGCTGATGCCAAGAAGTTCTTTAGAGAATTTAAGGTGAGGGACCAGGTGTTACTCAGAGTATCTCCCATGAAGGGGATCATGCGTTTTGGGACAAAGAGGAAACTGGCACCAATATACGTGGGGCCATTTCCTATGATCGAGAGGATTGGGCCAGTTTCTTATAGACTCGGGTTACCGGAGCACTTGCATAGGATTCATGATGTGTTCCATATTTCCTCACTAAGGAAATATCTTAGGGATGATTTGGCCCATACTCACATTGCTTTAGAGGACATCGATCTTCAGCCTGATAGTTCCTACGAGGAGGGGCCGATTGCTATTTTGGACCAAAGCGAGCGAAAACTGAGGTTAAAGATAGTACCATTAGTACGTGTTCAGTGGCGGCATCATAATGCGAAGGAGTCCACATGGGAGCGCGAGGATGAGATGCGCGATCGTTATCCAGAGTTATGTTTACCAGGTACTCTTTAGTTCTGAATTTCAGGACGAAATTCTGTTATTAGGGGGGAAGTATGTAATACCCCGTAATTTTATTGATTTTTATTTAAGGGATTTATTAAATTAAATGAGAATTAATTGGGAATTAATCCGGATATAAATACTAGCGAGATGTGAGTTAGTATTTGATTATGATATTAAAATTGAATATTTCATGAGTATTGAAAATATTTAAATTGTCAGGAGGCAGAAATGCGATAATTTGGGAAACTTAGTTAGGACGCGTGTCTCAGTCGCGTCAGGAATGAAATCATTTAAAATTAAAAAGTGAATTATATTTTTATCAACTGAATGGTCATTTTGAGTGCGTCAACGTGTCCGGAAGGGTCGAAATAGTCAGAAAACACTAGCCGAGGGTTTAGTTTGGGTCCCGGGGCATCTTTAGGCCAAATCGGCAACCTAGAAGGATATTTTGGTAATTTAAAAATTAGGGAATTAAAAGCCACGAATTTTAGAGGTTATTTTTATATTTTTAAAGAGGCCACTAAGGCCATTACCAGCCAAAAGCATTAGAAGTGGGCTACCGGAGTTAGAGAGGAGTTACCATAGGGTTCCAAACCAAAAACACTCACCACCATCAAATTGGAAAGGATTTGTTATCGGAAAAAGGAGAGAATCAACCTCGAATCATCGATAACACATCTGCAGAACAAATATGAGGCAAGTGATTTGATATTTTTAAGTGCATTGAATATTTCTTCCATGTGTAGTGTAGAAAAATGTTTATGTTTTTGGAAATTTTGATGAAGAACACCCAATGGAATTATTGTGAAACTTGTTGTTTTGGGTAGGAATTTTCATGTAGAATGATTATGGATGAATTCAATATAAAAAACGTAACTTTTGATGATCTGAAAACGAATTAATAAGGAATCTTTTATGAAATTAAATTCTGGGTTCAAGTTCATAGGGTTTGGGTCAAGAATTGGGGATTTATGACTTTGACATGTTAATTTGTAAGATTTGATCCCAAAAGTATGTAAAGGAATGATCTAGGGTGACTAAAAATAGTTTACAAACATTAAAACGTAACTAGGATTGTCTTAGGGGAATTTAGAGAAGAGAAGAATGAAGAAAAACGAATTTGGAAATTTCTGGGCGAAGTCTTCCATCTCGTTAGAAGACCTGCCCAGGTCGTTCGAACGACCTCGTTCGAACGAGACTTCTAACGAGATGACAGTACTGCTTCTAACGAGTTGGTAGTTCATTCGAATCCATTCGTTCGAACGACCTCGTTCGAACGATATTTCTAACGAGTTTACAGAATGGCCTTTTAGGCCTGATTTTATTTCGAACCTCCAGAAGACTTATATAATTGAGTGTAATCCTTCCCTTATTGATATGTGGATATAGTTGTGTAACTGGAAGTACGTCGAGGATTAAAACTTAGAGTTTTGTAGTAAACCGGATGATGTTTATGGGTTAGGATATAAGTATCTAAAACTTCGACGTGAGGAGAGTTGATAACTTACATGTATATAAATCGGGGACTTGTAAACGTGAAACATGAAATGACGGTAAAGGACTGAGATATATACCTGTAGTAATATTATGGAATACCGAAGATGTGTGAATGCTTGGTATATGTAGCTATTTGTGTATAACATACCTACCATACTTTCTATCACAGGAGGTCGACGTTCGATCAGGGCCATCTTATCTTTGTGTGCCTACGGGGGGAATTTAGATTGGTACCTCGAGGACATAGGTCAGAGAAGGACTTATTGAGAAGTTAATAAGTCTGCTGATCATGGGAGCGTAGGCATGTGCGTGACCCATGTGATGTGAACTATGTTCGCCTCCATTTTGTGTGATTGTTGTGTATTGAAAATGATTACTGAGAGATTTGGAATACGTTGTCCTTATGTACGTAATGTACCCGGATTGTATAGCAGAGTATGTGTGCACTGCAGCTTAGTCTCGGGGTGCTAATAATGTAAATTTATGATGAGAATAATATACTGCTAATTGAAATGAACTGTCATGAATAAATGTAAGTGTGAATAATAACAACATTTTAGTAGAGTTAAAAATGGAAAATCTCTATTGATTAGCATGACTAATATGGGAACTAAGAAGTAAAGTAAAACTCTCTGTTCAAATTAAGATGTCGGGACTTAAACCGTGAATCGTATAGAAATGTTAGATTATGTATTGGACTAGTTAGATATGGGAATGACTAGAACGGGTACGGATACGATAGGAGTGCACAATTAGTTAAGAGGTGAGGAACTCATGTGAGTGCACGCACTATCATGTACTTTATATTCACTGTTTAATTATATTAAACACTTGCTCTATTTTAAACTATTTTTCACAATCGGGCTCTGACCCATTTTCTTTCAAATCTATTTTTGTAAAAACCTTTTTAGGTGCCCAGCCACAAGGACACCAAGCGTAGGAGTTCCATTCCGATGACGTGTTGTAGCTGCTGTGGGAGTTACAGGACCTTGATAGTAGATGCCTCCACTTTCTATCTTGACTCTATTTCAGATTTATTCATCTATAGGGCATGTCGCCCCTTTCCGTTCAGAGACATCTTATTTACTCAGTTTTTATTTTTATATTTTGGGTTGTAATTAAATTAATGATTCAGGCTTGTATTTGTTTATTTCAGTATTCGAATTGTCTTGAGGTGTATTCCTCCAGATTCAGTTTATTACATCGTTATTTATTATGTCTATGATGTGGTTGTGGTATCAGTAATTCATAATTTAATTTGGTTGTATGTAAATCGAATTCAATTAAAATTGACAACTCACTTTTTAAATATTAGGTGGCTAGTAATTGTTTTTCGACAGTGATGCTACGAACTGAACCAACTTGACATTTTGAATTAATTTGAATAAAGAAGTAGCTACCCGGTATTTAATTAGTCGGGGTGTCATAGATATATCATTCATGATGCTGCTCACCAAAGCGTAAGGTATATTTCTTATCCTCTCCATCCAATTAGGCGTCTTAGGAACCTAATCCTTAGGTAGAGGGATTCTATGCCTAAAAGGAAGAAATTATTTCTTAGAATCCTCCATGTTAATCATTGTGAGTACATCATCAATATAAGTGTCTTGATATAGAGGGATTCCTTCCATTCGAATGTCTCATGGGAAAAAACACTTTAAAAACATTTTTAAGGAGCTTATTGGAAAATAGACTTGATCACTTTCCTGAAACAAATACATCACTCAAAATAAATATTTCAATAATATTTTTATGAAACAATCTCTCATTTTAAAATTATGAGTGTATGCAATAGCCAAAAATTAAATTGATTCGATAAAAAGGAAATTCTTCAAACGTAGTGACGGATGGCTTCAAACTTTGAGATATCTTCATGTCTTATTATCAAAATCTTCATAAGCAATGGACAAAGACACTCTCATTCATTTAGTGTATCAAGATTTTGGGCTCGACATTATGCATGACTCAAATATTTTTTCATAAGAGATAGCCAACTAAATATGATACAAAAGGTTATATTTTGAATCCTTCCCTTTGGCTATTCCATCTTAAAACCTCCAAAACCCCAAATGCTTTGATTATGATAAGCAAGACTCGCTCCACATTATCCATATAAAAAGAGAGGCTAGTTGCAATATACAAATCCATAATATCGACTCAATACTCCATTGTCAGCTCTTATTCTTTTAAATAATGAGACACATCCTGCAAAAATCTCAACAATAAGAAACAATTACGAAGGACATGCAAATGAAGAAGCTCCTACCAATCCAAAATCCTTCCATGAATGATAATATAAACAAATATGAATGATGGGATAAGAATATATAATAAGGAAATCATAAATAATAATTCTTCTCCTCAATCAAACATTATCCATACAACGAATATACAAATAACTGTTCTTACAAATCACAAGCATACAATCCAATCATACATATCAAACTCCCCATTAGTAAATGAATTTCAACATTATAATAAATGATAAAAAAATTATCCCCTTTATATAAACTAAACAATCAAACAAGACAACCAAATAATTTATCTCCCCGAATAAGCCAACAACATGAAGTAGCATGATGAAACTATCTCCCCTTTTTATCTCAGAATAAAAAAAAAAAGAAACAATGAAGAATATAAGAATATGGGAGATATAAAGAGAAAATGAAGACATGAAATCAAGATAAACATGGGAAATAAACACTGACTCAACATGCCAGGAACAATAATACAGGAATTAAGAAGCATAAAAAATAAGGGAACTGTGCGCACAAGGTGATTTTCATCCATGCGAACGTTGGCGTACGCATTGAGCCATTTTTTCCATGCAAACAAAATGAGGAAGTGTGGCCCTGACTACAAACATGTCATCATCCATTCGAACGGGTTACTTTAGATCCATGCCAAACAGACAACTTTAAAATTCGTAATCACATAATTTCAGACACAAACTAAACAAATTTACCTACAAAGCAAGGCAAACCCCATCCTTATCACTCATTTGAAAATAATTAACTCCCCCTTAAACTCAAATCAACACCAACTACTTCATTTCACAAACCAACCTCAACTCAACCCAAAACACGGTTCCATGCACCCAATAACATGCTTACAACTAAAGTTAAAAGAAATATCATTATCACAATTCAAAAGTTCTAATATATACAAGAAAAGACAATATCAAATCACAAAAACCAAATAATAATGAAAACCATACAATATCACATAACCTAGAATGTAAAATCACTTGAGATTTGTCAAGAAAAATTGTCTACAAATGTTATGCAAATTTAACATTTCAATTCACATTTAAAAACAACAAGAGTAATCGAAGAGTTATATTGGCTTGCATGTGCATAGACATAGAAAATCACAGAATCATTAACAAATGGTAATTCTGAATACATTTAACAAACTTTTATAAAGAAAATGCAATACGATAATGATTTTTTTTAAAGATTTACTCCATTGACAAACTCCCTCAGCACAAGTGTTGACCAGTTCTTTTGAATGCCAAAATAAAATTGAAATTTCTTTTTGAAATATGATAAAGCATTATCTAGTTTTTATTAAAGGTTAAGCACTTGGATTGTGGCTTTTTCCAACACATTGAGTTTTACCATTGATTAGCTTTTCACACATCTAGATGAAACCTACCCAATGATACTTAAATTGAGATCAATCGTTATCATTCTAATGGTAGACCTTATCAACGCATACACAATGGTATAAATTTAACTCCATCATATAAATACCATAATAGATTACAAGTATACCATGAAGTGCTTATGAAACTCATGTAAGATTGATTTTTAACTTTAAATTTGCAAATCCTTGCAAAAATGACAAATTGTAACACTATTTGTGAATTCGTGCAGTGTAAAATGAATACAAGATTTCAATTAATCAAAGTAAAACTAAGGTCAATGATTATTATGATATTTTTGAAAAGTTTACTTTAACAAAACATATTCAACAACTACATCAACAACAAATCTTAAAACCAACGAAACTTAAATTTATGCAATACTATAGATTGATTAACATATTAAGCATGGGATTTAACATAAAAACAAAAACAAATGAAATGTATTTTTTGAATTTTTATTTCAAAAAACATAAAAGAAACATGTAAAACACAAAGCAACCTTAAATATTCAAATACGTAAATCGAGATACACCTAACACTCTCAAAGATATTATCAAGGATAAATCAAGAGTAACCATATGATATCTTGAGCTAAACCACACAAGAAACATATGATATAAATAAAGAATGTGTATAATTAAGTCTATGAAAATTAACATGGCCAAACAAAACATATGAAGCATGTGAAACATGATTGACGTACGAGTATCGTGAGGAGTTACACCATAGACATGTGGGCATGGACATATAACATATGAATAAACATGAGAATATATGAAAAGAAACACATATGTCCAAAAGCAAAATAGTATCATGAAAAATAGATGAAGATCAAATATACCAACATAAATGAAACTGAATATCCATAAAACATAGTATTAGATCAATAAGCTTACATGTGCGTCATCGAGGTCAACATATATATACCAAAATCAACACAAGATATCACAATACATATCTTAAAACACATAAGCTCACACAATATCGACGCTAGCATGAATAAGCACCAGTCAAAAGATAAAAAATAAACACATTTTTTGATTTTTTTAATATCAAAAATAAAAAATCAAACACAACAAAGCATGAGAGAACTATATCACACAGGGATAACATCATACTCTCACACAAAAATAAATAAACTCAAAATCTTTTTGGATGTTTATTAATGGCAACACAAGAAGAAATCAAAAGAATTAACATGGATGTATATACAACGAATGCAACCTATGACATAATATACCCGGTCTTTCCAAATAAAACTCTCATCCAAACTAAGGGCATGGACATTTTTAAGAGAAACAATACAAAAACTAATATCTCAAACCTAATCAACATAACATACTCATTCAAATAAGGAACATAGATACTTACTAAATGTATACAAGAACAAATCACGCAAATGACATCACCATAAGACACTCACTACCTAACGAACACAAGTCTAGATGATTCTCGCTATGACAAATACTAAGCAACTCAGTGTAACGAGGAATCTCTCTATTATCGATGCGAAGTGGGGAAAAACTTGAAGATAAGTCACTTTTGAAGGTGGAAACATACATAACAACATTCAAAACACTTTTCTTCTTCAAAACATCCCTTGCAATGGGACTCTTGGGTTTTAAGAGAGAAATTGTCACATCATGAGGTCTCAAATTTAAATTATCTCCTTTTTAAATTTTCATTACCATGACTCTCAGAGAAACACAAGACAAGATTTTCCAAAAATCATTTCCTTATGGCATAAAATCAACATTTCTCTCAAAACATTTTTCATTGCAAAATCCTTACCACACTGCATTTTTAACTTATTGAATTTTGTGAGAAGAACATTCAAATAATTTTCAAGTCATCAAGCAAATCATGATCATGTGAATGTATGAAACTACGTTCTCTTGTCCCTCTTATTTCGTTGGTTCAATTTTTTAATAACAATCCTAATACTTTAGGTTTCATATCACACTCCAAATGTATTCGTAAAGATTTTTTTTTAAGAATTTTCAAAATCAAATTTTCTAAATTTATAGAACCTTAAATTGAATGGGTGGAATATATATTGTATATTTTTGTATTTATATATTTTATATGTATTTTATAATTTAATATTTTAATATTTTATTTTTTCTTAGTTTTATAATTTTCTAAATTTTAAAAATTAATTTTCATTGGTTTATATTATTTTTTTAATTTTATTAAAGATTATTTATATAAATAATGAAATAAAAAATTATTTTTTATTTCTTAATTGATGTCAGCAAAACATAAAATGATAATTTTTTTCCCTTAAGTGGGTTGGCCACGTGGCATTGTGGTAGACCTTCTTCCTTTTTGTCTGTGCTGGTTTGATCTTTGTACCCCTCTCTTTACACTGGTGTTTTATACATGTCCCCCCACCACTTAGGACTTTATAGGCAGCCTTTAATACTCATATGAGATGTTGGTTGATTACTCTTGTGCCCTTTTTGTGTTGGGTATTTACATTTAAACTTGTGATCAATTAGTTCCTTCCTTGCTTCTCATTTTTCAAGTTTTAAAAACCATAAGAAAACTCAGGTAAAAATTTCTCTCACCATTTTTCTCACTAAAAATTCTGTTATGCCTGAATTTTTTTGAGATTTTTCTTCATACTTTCATCCTATCTTTTCAAGAATATCTACCTGCAAGGATGGGTGTTGATTGTGGAGTTTGAGGGTTTTCAGCAGTTAGTGTTGCGTAAGATGATGCTCGTTTGTTTGTGAAGATGATTTGCTTCTAACTTCTCATTTAGGTATATTTTCTCAACCCAATTTTGTTACGCAAATCAAATTTTATAATTTTCCTCTATGAATGGAGGCTGGATAGTTTGACTATTTTGTATTAACAAACCCATTTTGGGAAGTCATCATCCACACCTCATTGAGAGACATTCATGAAATGCTTCTTGATCCATTAACTAGTTATATATATATTTTTGTGTTATTAATTCTGGTTTCATCTAAACTTGTTTACTTATTAAAATTCATATACTTATTTAAACATGGTTTAGCTTCGTATTTTTTTTATAAGGATCTATTGCATTTTCTAAACACACGATTTTACATATCCTTACACATACACTTTTTTTGAGTAGTTGAGAAATAAATTTGTAGAACAAGTTTTTTTGTGTTCTTGATTTTAAAATTGATCTCTCAAACACTTGAGGATTTCGCCTTTATTAAATCTATTTGTTGGCTTCTTCACTGTGTACTCTAGCTTTGAGTGTGAAATTGTTTTGTTCTACTTGGCTACTATTCTGTTTGTACCGACATAGTGGTTTGTAGGGTTACTTTGTGCTTGCCTTGGA
The DNA here is from genome assembly GCA_949130495.1 of Sambucus nigra. NCBI lineage: Eukaryota > Viridiplantae > Streptophyta > Magnoliopsida > Dipsacales > Adoxaceae > Sambucus > Sambucus nigra. The sequence goes on from OX422215.1 coordinate 434,390,276, forward strand.
ATAATAAGTGTATTAGGAATAATAGTTTACACAGTTGTAAACTGTAACATGCACTAAAACTGTTGTTAATAATGGACTTGTGGTGTGTATAGTCTTTGAAACTAGAAGATTCAGGGTTTAACCGTTCTCTGGCTTCTTCATATCATGTAGTATGTTCTTCCCACTTCTCCTCTTCTCATTATGTCCCTATTTTAATTTGTTGTACTTTGAACATCACACCAAGCTAATATATATATGTATATATATATATATATATATATATATATATATATATATATATATATATATATATATATATATATTTTATGCGTGTGTGTTTCAACCATTCAAGTTTAAAGGTTTTTTATCAACGAGTTAAAAGAGATTTTTTATATCAACACTTTTGTGTCCAAATATTTCTTTGAAGTGGTATCAGAGCAGTCAGAATTACATTGTTTAAAACTTTTTTGGTTATTCTTTAAGGTCATGCACTCTTTATTTTAATCTTATTTTAAATGTGTAATGAAAATGGTAATTCTGTATGTCCTCCATAGTTTGATGGTGCAAAATTTTCTTACTGGAAAGTAAGAATGATTACATATATCCAATAGTTAAGGAATGATGTATAGGATATGATTGCAAATAATAATCAATATCTACTTCTGTAATTAGTGAAGGTGATTCTCAAAGAATTGAGATAATACCTCTTTATGAATGGACTAGAAACGATAAGTTAAGTGCACACTATAACAATAAAGCAAGAAATTCCATTTTCCAAGCAATTAGTGAGTATGAGTTTAAATGTATCCCATCTTGCACCACTTCTAAGGTAGCTTGGGACATTTTAGTGTTTACAGATGAGGGTGATTAAAGAGTTAAATAGGCTAAGTCTCAATTGTTAGTACATATATATGATACCATGTTTATGAGAGATGATGAAATTTTTTATGAATTCTATCTTAGGTTGCAAGATTTAGTAAATCAATTACATGCTATTGATATTGTACGCTAATTCTGATATATGCTTTAATATTCTAAGATATTTGCCTCATGAATTTTTCATGAAGAAACATTCCCTAAATGAAATGGATGATCCTCACATGACACCTGAACTATTATGCAGTGAAATGAGGGCTTTTGATCTTAAAACTTCTTTAAGTGATAATCAAAGAGGAAAAACAAAAAGGCACACTTCTCAAACATCTTTAGTGTTTAAATCTTATGTGAATAATTTTTCATTTGTATCTTCTTTATCTGATATTGATGATTCCTCTGTCTCCCTTGAATCCTTAGATCATGAAATTTCATTGTTGTCTAAATATTTCGAGAAAGTTGTTAAGTTTAGAAAGAATTTGCTTTTAGACGAGGACAACCTAGTTATGCTAATATCTCGCATGAAAAACATTTTAAGAAGAAATATTTCGATCAATATGACCATAACAAAGATTTAAGTCATATTCAATGTAGAAAATGTAATGAGGTTGGTCAGTATGCTAACAATTGTTTTTCTAAGATGGTAACCTTCTCAAAAAGCCCACTTGTCTAAAACTTGGGATGATAGTTATAACTTAAGTAATTATTGTAATGATACTTGTAATGACCTTATGGATTTTACCTCTACGTTATTAAATGAGTCTAATGATTTAGTTGACAACCTATCAGTTATGTCTGATAATTCAAAAGTGTTTGTTGATAATTGTTATTTACCTCCTAAAAATGTTTCATTGTCTGCTAACACTTATGCGCATGCTCATATTTCTAATTATGCATGTAAAATTATTGATGATTCTATTTTTAATTCAGATGACGATAATTCATGTTACCTTAAGATAGTGTCCCTTGATAGTGATTATGATGTTAATAACCTGCATTTTAAGAAACGGTGTAAGTTTACCATCAAAAAGTGTCTTCACTTAGGAAAAGTTAATGCTAGTTTATTATCTAAAATTGATGCTCTTATCAATCAAATTCGTTTTATAGCTGGTGAATCTTCTATGCAAGTAGAAGAGATGGAGATTGAAAAACAGATGATAGAGAAAATATTTTCAAGATGAATGAAAGTTGTTCTTGATTAGAGAAGAAAATACAAAGAAGATTTAAACAAACTTGATTTTTTCAATAAAATTAACATCATGTTAAACCAAATTTTGAGTTATTGAAAGTGTTCTAATGAAAAATATGTTTTGGTTTTAAAGGAAAATAAGTTTTTGAAAGAAAATATATATCTAAAAAAATAGACTGTCCAAAATCTTCGAATGCTTTTAAGTTAATTTCGCATATTTTGAAAAAAAAAATACTCAAGTTACCTATCGTGGTAGGCAGATTTATCCTTGCAATTTTTGTGGTAAAATTGGACATTTATAGAAGTTCTATTATAAAAGATTAAATCAAAATCGAAAAAAGGTAAAACTAACAGACTAGGAGAACTATTAAGACTAAATTTGTTAACAAACCTACATCATCTAAGCAAATGCCATACAAATTTGAAAATCATTTATTAAAAACTAAGGAAATTTGTATTAGGAAGGATGAATTGAATTATGTTGTAATAAAATTAAATGCTTAATATAAAAACGCTCAATGGTATCTTCATTCTGGGTGTTCCATACATATAACTAGGGGAAAAAATTATTCTTTAAAAACTTTTGTCGGAGGAAACGTTACTTTTGGAGATGGAAAAATGCCCCGAATCATAGGAAAGGGAACAATCCAAAGTGAAAGAATTCCTAACTTAGATGAAGTTTTATTGGTTGAAGGCCGTAAAGCCAATTTACTTAGTATAAGTCAGTTTGTGACACTAATCATACAGTTAATTTTTCAAAAACTTATTGAAATTTTTTAAGTCAAGATGATAATAAAATTATTCTAAGTGAAAGGACCCCAAATAATTCCAATGGTGTAATTCAAAATGTAGATGTTGAAAATTATTTATTTTCAAGACTTAATAACATAGACTTATGACACGAAAGGCTTGGGCATCTTAATTATGATTATCTTTCTAAATTAACTAGTCAACAACTCATTCTTGGTCCACCTAAAATTTTAAAAATAAAACATTCGATAAGTTATCAAATGTGAAAGATGTACAAAGCCCCTCATAAGAAAATAAAAGATTTTTTAACAATTTAACCTTTATAACTGCTACACGTGGACTTAATGCAACCTTATAGGACTACTAGCTTGTGTGGGAACTCCTACATTCTTGTCATTGTAGATGATTTTATAGATTTACTTGGGTTTCTTTAATGAAAGAAAAATCTGGCACTTTTCAAAATTTTTTAAAATATTTTTAAGGATTGAAAATGAAAAGGATATCCATACAAATATAATTCTAAGTGGAAGGGGTGTAGAGTTTAAAGATATTAGAGATGTAGAGTATTGTTTAGGGAATGGTTATAAACATTAACTCAGTGCACTAAAAGCCCCTCAACAAAATGGGATAGCTGAGAGAAAGAACAAAACCATATAGAAAATGGCTCGTGTCTTACTTCATGCTAAAAATTTGCCAAAATATATCTAGGTTGAGGCTACACAAACTGCATGTCATATAATCAATCGCGTGTATCTAAGAAAAAATTCTAAACAAACTGCATATGAACTTTGGAATGGAAAATAACCTAATTTGAAATATTTTAGGGTATTTCGTAGTGAATGCTATGTTTGTAAAGCTAGAGAACATTTGTCAAAATTTTACTTTAGAGGTGATAAAGTTATCTTTTAGGTTATTCACAAAACAATCATGCATTTCATGTGTTGAATCAAAGAATAAAATATAAAATGGAATTTATAAATGTTAATGTGAATGATAATATTGCCCATCATATGGATGAAAATGAAAATCCTATACCCGTTGACAAATCTAAAAATGAAAATGAAGTAACTTTACCTAAATAGTCAACATATAGTGATTCCGACTCTCTATCACTTGATGAATAATATGTTCCTAATTGAATTAAGGCAAATCACCCTAAGGAAAATATTGTTGAAAATGTTAAAGACACCATAAGAACTAGATCTCAAACTATTAATGCTCTATTTACTTCTTATGTGTTTTTAATTAAACCATGTGAAAAAAGATTTAATAGATGACTATTGGTTATTAGCTAAGTAACAAGAATTAGAAAAATTTAAACTTCATTATGCTTATTATTTAGTCCCACATCTTACTCACACTAATATAATTGGAACAAAATGGATTTTTAACAATAAACATGATGAATTTGGAAATATTTTGAGAAGTAAGGCTAGATAGTAGCTCAAGGTTACTCTCAATAGTTGGCATAGACATTGATAAAACCTTTTGCTCATATTGATTGACTTAAATAAGTTAATCTTTTACTAGCTGTGTCTTGTCATTTAATATTGAAACACTATAAAATGGACATAAAATCTGCTTTTCTAAATGGAATCTTAAATAAGGAAGTTTATGTTAAACAACCTAAAGGATTTTAGATCCATTATTTCCAATTCATGTTTTTAGATGAAATAAATTGCTTTATGGTTTAAAACATGACCTTCATGATTAGTATGAGAGATCAAAAAATTTATTAATGGAAATTCATTTCAACCAAGGGGAGTTGACCTAATAATGTTCATTAAATGTAACAAAAATTGTTTACTAATTTCCCAAGTTTATGTTGCTGGCACCGTCTTTGGTTTCATTTCTCCCTTGGAAGCTGAAATTTTTTCTAATAAAATCAAATATGAGTTTCAAATGTCTATAATGGGGGAACTTCATTTTTTCTTAGGTCTTCCAATACCTCAAAAATCTAATCATATCTTCATCTAGCTATATAAATGTGTTACTCATTTGACCAAATGTTTTAGTTTGAATACTGTTAAATATGCTAGAACACATATGAGTTCTTCTATTAAACTGTCAAAAGATTTATTGGGGAAAAACATTGATGTTACTTTATATTTAATATGATAGACAACTTGTTATACTTAATTACATGTAGACCTGATATAATGCAGTGCGTATGTGTGTGTGTGCATGCTAGATACCAATGTGATCCTGAAGAATCCCACTTACATGATGTAAAACATATCCTTAAATACATAACTAGAACTGTTAACATTAGTATCATGTACACTTTTGACACTAACTCTAAAATAATTGGGTATGTAAATGCTGACTGAGCTGGTTGTGTCGATGATAGTAAAATCACATTCATTGGTTATTTTTACTTAGGACGCAATCTAGTATCTTAGTCATCTAAAAAGTAAAATCTCCTCTCTCTTTCATTAGCAGTAGCAGAATATATTAGTGCCGATAGTTGTTATACTCAACTTTTGTGGATGAAATAAATGTCAAGTGATTATGAGATAAATGAAAACGCTGATTTAATAATATGTGATAATCAAAGTGCCATTTGTATATAAAGAATCCTGTTTTTCACTCTAGAACAAAAAACATAAAAATGTGTGACAATTCATTAGAGAATTAATTGAGAAAAAAGAAAATTGAAATTGAAAATCTTAATACTACAGATCAATTGACAGACCTTTTTACAAAACAATTAGGCAATCAACTTTTAAAACTCTTAGAATGTTAATTGGTCTTTGTGCCTTCCCTATTTAATGTGTTAGAGTTGTAAAAATGCTTTATTAATAATATCTCCTGGTGCTAACATCCTTTTTTTTTGCAGGATCTTCCCTTTCTCCCTTTGTGATAAATAGGGGGAGAATGTGAGACTCCTAGTTTTCTCATTTGTTCTCCGTCTCGAGTCATTTAGGACATATGCATATCGTTGAGTTATGTACTCTTCTTTTTAGGAAATATGTTTATAGTTGAGTTATATATTTATGTGGATGAGATTCATCATTTTGAGTCTCATTGTGGTTTATCCCCAAACTGGACAAACGGGGAGATGGAAAGTATCAACTCTTGTTCCTCTTGTTTTTTAGCACAATTTTGTAATAGCAGCCCTAATACCCTAGGTTTCATGGCCCACTCTAAATATATTCCTAATTTTTTTTAAGAAGTTTGAAAATTAAATTTTCTAAATTTGTAGAATCATAAATTGAATGTGTGTAACATATATTGACTATTTTTATATTTATACATTTTAAATGTATTTTATACTTATATGTTTTTTCCTTATTTTTTTTAGAATTTAAAATTAATTTTCATATGATTTTATAATTTTTTGGATTTTATGAAAGCTGATTTGTACAATTAATGAAAGAAAAAAAAGTTAAGTTTTTATTTCTTAATTTAGATCTACGAAACTTATAGAGACAACATTTTTTCCCAAGTGTCTTTGCCATGTGGCGTTGTGGCAGTCCTGCTTCCATTTTTATTTGTGCTTACGATTTTATGTATTTCCTTTAATACCCCTTACAGAGGTTGGTTGATTACCCTTATGATCTTTTTGGTTTGGGTATTTACGTTTAAACCGGTGATAGTTTAGTTCCTTCCTTGCTTGTGTTTTTATAGAGGGTTCTAGGTTCTTATTTTTCAAGTTTAAAAAACCTTAGCAAAACTCTATTGAAACTTTCTCTCATCTTTCTCTCACTGAAAAATAACTTATGCCTTAAATGTTTTGGAGAGTTTTATTTACACTTTCATCCTATATTTCCTATAATATCTACATGTGAGTATGAGTGTTTAGTTGATTGTGGAGTTTGAGGTTTTTTAGCCATTGGTGTTGAGTCAAATGGTGCTTGTTTCTTTATGAAGCTGATTTGCTTTTGAGTTCTCATTTAGGTACAATTTCTTAACCCAATTTTGTTATGAACATTATATTTTATAATTTTCCTCTATGAATGGAGTTTGGACAGTTTGGCTACTTTATATTAACAAACCCATTTTAGGAAGTCATCATCCACACCTCCATGAGAGATGTTGTGCTTACTTTTATAAAGTGCTTATTGATATATTAACTGATTTTACATCTATTTATGTGTTATTAGACCTGGTTTCATATAAACCCATTTACCTTTTTAATTTCATATGCTTACTTGAAAATAGTTTAGCTTTCTATTGTTTGTGAGGATTTATTTTGTTTTCTAAACACAAGATTTTACAAATACTCTCATGAAAAGTTTTTTTAAGTGTTTGTGAAATCAATTTGTAGAGCAAGTTCTTTTGTGTTCTTGATTCTCAAATTAATATCTGAAACACTTGAGGATTCCACTTTTATTAAATCTACTTGTTGGCTACTTCATTGTGTACTCTTGCTTTGAGTGTGAGTTTTTATGTTCTACTTAGCAACCATTCTTTTTAAACCAGTGAAGTTTGTGTATTTCAACTACTGAAGTTTAAAGGATTATTATTAAAAAGTTAAAAGATAATTTTTATCTTAACACTTTTATGTCCAAATATTACTTTCAATGTAAAAATATATGATAATTGGTAAGCATGAAGAAAAAAATCTCTAAGATGATCATTTTTATGATAATAAGTTCACACATAAGGTTCATGATAACCCCCCTTAGAATTACTCTTAGGAAAAACTCTTTAACTTTATTGATTTTTAAAAAAACTTTGTGCAAGCACTTCTAAAATGACCCGTTTTGTGACAAAATGTGGAAATGTGGGATTGAAAAGGTCTTTTAAAACTTTCTTGACCTTTTTTAAAACATTGACCCTTCCAATTATTTTGGTCATTTTATTTTATTTTCATAGCACTTGAAATAACAACCATATTTTCCTTCAATTTTTTTATTATTCTCATTCAAACAGGATTAAAAATTTGTTATTGGTTAATGTGCTCAAACACTTTCCACACAATTTATGCTAGATTGAAACGAACTAGCCTCAACTTTATCAATTTATTTCAAATCATGAAAATTTAGTTTTTCTAACCACTGGTCAACAAAATTAATTTTTGTCTTTTGATACACATCATTCGATTCCTTCACTAAAACATAACAATTTTCACAATCTTTAACACCTTTCATAAATTCTCCGCATCTTTCTTTTCTTACCAATCTTGCTCTGTTGAAGAAAATCGAACGATGACCATCTTCACAAAGTTAACTAAAAATACTAATATGCTTAACCTTAACACCTTTAACAAAATGAACATTTTGAAGTGTGATTTTTTCTAAAATTCTAACGATTCCATTTTCACTCACACGACACCTTTTACCATTGCCAAAAGTAACCAAATATCCATCAAAGTCCTTAAATGAAGTAAACCATGATATTCTCTCATCATATGACGTGAGCAACTACTATCAAAATGCCAATTACTTGAATTTGAAGAAATTTATGAGCTTGAAGAATTTTGCGTTTAACATTTTTCAAAAGTCATAAAACACATGTGACTTTATTTTATAACCCACTTAGGATTCTGTAATGCCCTGACCCAAATTTGGGGTTTACTCGTGGGTCAACCCAATCTAGTCCGACTGCTTTAAGTGTGAAGTGATGTGAAATAAGCTAAATAACATTTCTAGTCCATTTTAATTAATAAGATTGACTGAATAAGCTTGCAACTATGTTTTCAAAGAATATAAAAATAACAATGACAAGTGTGGAATCCAACAAGAAATAACATAGGGTTCAAGTGATCAGACCTACATATGTAATAATAAAGAATTAATTACCTGTAAAATGCTCTCAAATGACGAAACATTGATTTACCTTTCGTAACAAAGGGAATGGGGTAACAGAATGCTGACTAGGGGCTACATATAATGAAATATTGAAACAAATGACAAAAAGGACAAAATAAATACTATAACTAGTATAATTCTACCTAACTCTAGATGAAATTACTATACACTATATGTTGCCATCCCTAGGTAGGGATCAAGGGGATGCCCTGAGGAGGATCCCTCTTTCCTTACCCCTTTCTTTACCTACTTATGTGCACGTGGGATTGCGTCCTTTCTCGAGGTGCTTGGCCATCGTCGATATGGGGTGATATGTAGAAGTAGAGTCGCCAGCCTATTTTGCACAAAACAGGTACAAGAAATGTTGCCTCTTAGAGAGAACGACATCAAGGACAATACTGATGCTTGCAAAACCAAGTAGTTCAAGGGTTCGGGGACTAAGTTACCGAATGGAAAGGTGTTAGGAACCCATCCTTCCCTTTCAGTCTCTTATGGGCATGTCTTAATCTTCTCATGTTAAACTTCGTGATGTATGTGCTTATGTGCAGAATATACATGGATAATGGAATCGCTCAACCCACGTCATGGACAAAGGCGGAGTGAGATCATACTTATGAGTGTTCCTAAAATAATAATTCAAAGTATAGTGTAAGCGTTTATCGATTCTCAAGTTGTTATAACAGAACGAATGCATATATAGGACAAGACACAAGCAAGAAAGCATATAAAATATACTAAGGATATATAATAAGAACGAGGTAGTAAATGTATAGGGGAGGACTTGGGTATAGAAATTTATGCAATACACCTACGTAGCTCTAGGGGCATCAAAGTCCACATAGTTTGAAGACAATACGAGGTGGGGTTTAACCCATAAATCCAACCCGGGATTTTTCTTATATGTGTGTGTATAGAAAAATGTGTTTTAGTGTGAGAAAATGTGATGAGAATTCCCCATTTGAAATTTACAAGTAAACCCTATTTTTCTTGTTTTGGGATTTTTTTATGAAAATAAAGTATGTGTAAATACTAATAATAATTGTTTGGAATTATGGTTTACGATGTAATGAAATAAAGTGCTAAAGTGAAATCAAAGTGACTAATGAAAAAAATAAGAGAATATAAAGACAAAAGGGGGAGAATCGGACATCCTTATGAAGACATGTAATGGATCTTGATTGTAGATGCACTGATCTCACGATGATATAATGGAGATGCATGGGTGGGAATTTTCTAAAAGGAGTATGAAAAGGATGGAGGGAATGTGGAAAATGGGCTTTTTAAGAGGGGAACAACTCTGAATTCGAGAAAATATTCTCTGAATTTCTGAGAGGGATGTTAGGGGTGCCTTTCAAAGTGATGTCATGGCATATATTTATATGGCTAAGGGGGTGATGATCGGCATGGTCCTTGTCCTACCTATCGAAATAGATACCCAGACTCATTACCGATAGAGAGGGTTTTGGGGGTGCCATTCGACAGTCTAAGGAAGGTTTTTAGGAAAAATAGTCATAAAATGCGAATCATAAGTCAAAATTGTGAATGGGGAAGATCGTTGGACATGGTATTTAGATTCCTTTAAGAATCCATTTATCCAATCCCGGGTTTGGGAGTTTGCCAAAGTCAAACGGGGTCTAGAAGCGCCCGATGATCACTACACAAGAAATTCCAAGAGGAAAATGGATTGTTCGTTTGAATCATAAGGTTGATTCGTGCATGGGTGAACTGTTGGAAAGGTTATTCAGTTCCCTTAGAGATTTCATTCATCTTCGTTCAGTTCAGAGAGTTAACTTGGGTCAAATGGGGGTCAAAAGTGCTAGATGACCCTTTGGATCAAAATGTGTCGTTCATCCGTACTGTAAGGATGATTTGTGCACTGGGCAGACCGTTGGAAAGTATATTTAAATCTCTCAGAAGAATCATTAAGCTTCACTCAAGCTAAAGAGTTTACGGAGTTAAATGGGGATTGGGAGTGCCTGGTGGCCTCTAGATCAATTTTTAGGGTAAAATGAATCATTCATATGAATCATAAGGCCGATTTGCACAGGAGGCAGAGAGTTTAGAAAGGGAATTCAGATCCCTTAGAAGATTTATGATGATTTCACTTAGGAAAAAAAGTTGATCGGAGTCAAACGGGGCCTGGGAGCGCCTAGTGACCTCTCGATCAATTTTTAATATTAAAAAGAATTATTCGTCCAAAACATCAACCCGATCCATGAACGGGTTAGATCATTGGAAATGGAATTCATATCCCTTCAAAGATTCATTTAGCTTTTGCTCAGGGGAGAAAGTTGACCGGAGTCAAACAGGGTCCAGGAGCGCCCGATGGCCTCTAGATCAGTTTTTATAGTAAAACGGACCGTTCATCCAAACTGTAAGGCTGATTAACTCATGGGAAGACCGTTGGAAAGGATATTTAGAGACCTTCGGAGATTCATTGAGGTTTTTCTCAGGCAAGAAAGTTGATCGGAGTCAAACGTGGTCCTGGAGCGCCCGATGTTCTCTAGATCGGTACTCGAGGTATGATCTAGTGTTTGGGGGAATGACTGAGTTCTAGGGACCTAAGGAGTTTCTTAGGGGTTCTAGTATGTGGTATCTATATATAGCTCCTCAAGGCCCGATCTTGGAACAAGCAAAGTCTGTTGAATGCTAAAAACCACATCGACGTTGGGGAGGAGGTCTTTAGGTTAATTCTATGGAACTAGATTATGAGGTTGACTGATTCGGAGGGTTGAGGTCAGGTTTGAGGATTTAAGGAGATAAAGTTCACCAATTCAGAGTGTCTAGATCATATCTAAGGACCAAAGGAGATGAGGATGGCCGATTCAGCGGGTTGATGTCAATTCTGAGGACCTAAGGAGACAAGGATGACTAATTCAATGGGTCGAAGATGTCTTAAGATTGGTTCTAAGGGGTTGGGATGACCAATTCCACAGGTCGAGGTCAATTCTTTGGACCTAAAGTGATGCTAGGGATGACCCTTTCTGCAGGTCGACGTCTATTTTGAGGACCTTAAGTTGTGATGACCAATTGTGAGGGTCGAGGTCAATTATGAGACTCCACTAGGGTGATGTTTAGGATAGGATATTGTTGAGGATAGGGGTGTAAGATTAATCCTGTTGGGGATAAGAGCATAAGATTAATCCAGTTGGGTATTTTGAGAGTTTATAAGGGGCTTAATGCTCCAAAAATGATTTTGTTAAGGAAAGCAATATTACAATTTTCATGGATTTTTTGGAATTTTTCGAGAAACTTCTGGATTTTTCTGGAATTTTTTGGCACTTTTTGTACAAAATTTGAAAGAGGGTGTCGATTAGCAGTCCAAGGAGGGTGCCTCTTGGCAAGGGCACTAATCGCAGGTGGGAACTGTGGCGCATGTGTATGGAGATATACATCGATCGTTTTCCTCGGTTTCCACCGCTATGCAAAAACCTAAACTATTGACTACAATCTTTTAAGGGAGTATATCGGCCAGTCCAGGTATCAAAATCCACAAAGACTAGTTGTTAGAATTATATTGATTTAATAATTCAGGAATAAAAGTGTAAAAGATAATTGTTAACAAAAGAAAATATAGTACTAGGCATGTGTTTAAACTAAGATTAACAAAGGGAATAAAAACTATAGGTTGCAAACTAATATCCCTCACCTCGAGTTAATTGGTATAAATGGTTACATGGGAATACACGTTTAATAAGATTGAATCTCAGTTCAATAATTAATTAAATCTAGAGTTATCACCCCTTAAATCGTGACAAAATCTTACTATGATTTTGGCGTCAACAAATACCCCAAAAATTACACACACAATGTCGTAAATACGGAGCATACATGATATACCCCATTAAATCTCCTAGGCGTAATAAGAAAAAACAACCCAATTGAATTAAACTTATGACACCCATCACCAAAGAAAATAAAGAAAATCAACCTAAGGTGAGTTCAATCAATCACAACCTAAACTCACTTAGCTAGAAAGAATGTTAAATGACATTAATTAAATGCAAGCAATAATTGGTATCAATAAATAAAATAATAAACCTAAGTTACAAATCAGGAAAACTAATTAACAAAGCTTGAAAAAACAACAATGGAAGCTTGGATAAGTGGAGAACACAATGAATAGTGTTCTTACACAACCAAAAGGGACAAACCCTATGAGAGAGAAAAGGCACACCCAAAATCAACTCCAAAGCCCTAACTCCTAAAAATATGATAAAAAGAAGAAAAAGTTAAAAAATCAATTATGTCTTCAAATACATAAAAACCCACTTAAATAGTAAGTGGAAAAATAAATAAATGGAAAAGAAATGATAATGATTTATCCTAAAAACCAAGAAGGAGCTCCTCGGGAAAATGGTCATAACATGTTCGTTAGGAACTAGATTGAAGAACCGTCAGAGGCCACGCAAAGACGACTTGAACGGATACAACTTCCGTGAAGAGTTCGAGCACGAAACTTGAATGCCAAGATGACTAAAATGCCCTCGAAGTTTCATACTACATTGAAAACTTCTCGCAAAGCACTAACTGCACCGTTAAGCATTCCAATACCTACAAAAGCTCAATTATACCTTGTAAAGCATACAAACATACATAATAGAGGTTTTATGGTTAGCGAGCATACATATAGGAATTAAGGAACCCAAAAGTCCAAGAATGCATAAAGATAACGAATGCAAATATACAATATTCGTGACTAATCACACCCCTAACTTATACATTACTAGTCCCTAGTGATTGAAAAAAACAAAAGCAGTCCATTAGATGGTGATACAAAAAGTATATAAGCATAAAATATATAAATGCCACTTTTGGGAGCGAACGATTGCATTTAGCATATGCAATACGCCGTTAAACCCCCAGGTTACCTTAGTGGACGATACCCACAAACATCAAATTTCCTCAAAACAGTCCCAACCACAAGCGACACACCCAACAATAATGAAAAAGATTTCAAATTCGTTATTAGCATAGTGAAAAAATTCACTCAAAAGTCCGTAGTTATTAACATTATAGAACAAACTTCATAAAATTGAAACCTTAAAAGTGGGAGGGGAGCGAGCACATGCAAAGTATGATTTGGAAAAAACGTATATAAACTGGATAATAAACATTAAAGCGTGCATACATGTCAATCCTAACTGGGCATTATGATCAACAAATGAAATCATCATGAATGGGATGTAATACATCGGACATGAGGGAATAAAGAGTAAATGTAAATGGAAACAAGGATGCACATATGTCACTAATGAAAAACGCTATATATAAAAATAAAAACATGTAATCTCAATGAAAGATACCGTAATTAAAGGAGGTGAAATGTATTTTCACGGATTATCACAACTATTTAAACTTTTGAACTGAATTAACCCTAGGATCATATAGGACTTTATAGGGTTGTAATGTAGATTTGGGTTTAAGGTTATAAAATGAAAGGATTATGTACGGATTCAAAGTTGTTCGGGGATGAAAAACTTTGGATAATGAAAATTTGTGGGCAATTCCAAAAATTAAAAAATGACTTCCTTAAAAAGCATTGGATATATCAATAGAAATCGATAAAGGTTATTGAAAACTATATACAACATATACAACTTTCCTTTTATTTTCTTTTTCTTTTGTTTTCTTTTGTGTTTTTCACTACACTTTTTTTCTTCACTTTTTGACTCTCACATGATTAATTTCAACCATGCAACACGAACGTCATTCAATCCAAAGTATCATTCCAAATAAAGGTATGAAAGGTAGGATGTATGGTTTATAACTCCAATGTGGATTTGGTTATGGTATTTTTGGGGTTATGAAACGAAAGGATATATTAAGACTTAAAGGGGTTAACTAGGGAAAACTTATAAGGTGAGGTCAAGGTCAATACGGGTGATATAAAAAGATGGCCTGTGATCATTTCCTAAAGTTTACTCAATTCTCGAGTCACAATAACTTTGAAAATCATGATCAAGTAACACGTTTAATAAATGAACTCAATTAAAGAATGATCAACTGAAAGAATAGTGAGATTATCGACGAATTTAACATTTTCAACGAGGAAAGCGTAGGGTATAACACTCACAATTGAAGGTATGGCTCAGATATCACTTATTTAAGTACATACAATGCAACCAAAGATTACGGAGTTATAAAAATATTAAACCAAATCAATAAAGTAAGAAAACTACATGTGTTCATGAGATTAAAGTTTAATTCATAAAGTTATTCATAATATCAATGATTTGAGGACTAAAGTCTAATAAATTCTAAAATTGAGAACATGCATCATTGATTTGTCTATTGGATCGGACAATGAATTTATCATAGGAAATTGGGGAAAAAGGCCTAAGAAAGAGAATAGAAACAAAGAAAACAATATTTGAAAGTTTGAATTTTTATTTTATTTTTATTTTTTTATTAAATTAAAAAATATAATTAATAAATATGAACATGGATCACGATGATGAAAAAAATATTGAGATGAATAATCAAACACCCCCAACTTGAAATGCACATTGTCCTCAATGTAATTAAAGACACTATGACAAAGAGATGGATATAAATAAATCACCCTAATTTGGAGTGATCCCTGAGGTAGTCAACGTGAGCCTTACACAAACCAAAGAAAACCAAAAATATTTACCGCAAGAGTTAAGTTAAAAAAATCATGTCGTAAGTCGCAACAATATAGAGAGGTTGAAGTGTAAAAACTAGATAAATTGACGGTGAACATTTGATTTTATAAAAATGGAGGATCATGCGCATCAAAATCTAATAAATAACCAACAACTACATTATCATTTCCCATTTCACAATTTCACAAAACAACTTAATATAATAGAAAGAAAGAAAAAAATAAATAAATTCCCACTACAAAAGGAAAAATAGCTCAGAATTTGGGATCACCAGAGGATCCCGGCAGATAACATCACCCCCTTCACCATAGTCTCGTTTGATGTCTTCCCCCCTTTCACCACCACGAATGTCGCATAAAAAAATATGGATCAACTCCTCATTGATGAGACCATTCGTGGCACGGAAAAAACTCCGAAATGTGGCGATGCAAGATGAATCGCGCCACCCTTTCACCATGGAACCCCTCAAAATCTTAGGATGGAACACACTTGGTCGAATCATACTTTTTATTGTGTCCATTTCAACCTACAAAACAATAATTAGGCAAGACAAAAAAATTGTAAATCACAATTAAATTTAGTCAGTGAAAAAGTTGAAATGGCATGTGCAAGTACGTGAAACCAGGTGAAAATATACAATAATGTGATAAAGTGTGATAATGAGGGGAAAACATATGCAAGTGTATCCTAAAAATCGTGACAAAAATTGGTTTTATCATTTTAGCGAACACTTGGTGTGCACACTGTGGTATAAGGGTGTGTGAGTGCCATTTGATCCAACACAAGCCCCATTCATGAACAAAAATAATAATCCAGTAATAATTTATTTTCATGAATAGTTATACATCAACAATTAAGCATAAATTCAAGTCGAAAACACACCCAATACAAAATTCACAAATTTTCAAAAAAAACATAAAACATTAGAATTTTTACAAATGCCAATAATTAACACCAATTATACATGATAACTAGGAGGAATTTATAGCTTCATTGTGTATAAATTTGTTGAATTTGGATGAAGTTGGGTGTTGAAAGTGTGTGCGGGGGGGGGGGGGGGGGGGGGGGATGTAAGGCACGAAATAGGAAGGTATGGAAGTTGAGGTGTGCGTGGGAGTGGAAAAACAAAGCTTTGATTTGGGTAAAGTAGCACGTACTCCTGGTCGACTGCGGGTGGTACTCGGTCGATCGCAATTTTTAAAAATAGCTTGGACCAAAAACAGAGTGCAAGGTTAAAGGAGGACCCGCCGACCTCGGGTGGGAGTCCGGTAGATCGAGTTTTCTAATTTTGTCTACGAACTGGGATAGTTCTGCTTGAACAAACCACTGGTCGATCGCGGGTGGGATCCCGATCAACCGGTCCCCAGTTTTGAACACAAGACCTGCTACCATCTTATATTTTTTCGAGACATGCTTGTTTTTCATTTTTAAGACATATTGCCCACTGCTATGCAATGGGAACTAAGTGGGGATTATAAAAAAATATACTAAGAATAAATAATAAAACGATTAAAAATAAAATAACTAAAAACTATATATAGATATTACTATAAAACAATATGTACAGAAAAAAAATTATAGTAAGGATGAATTGTACAATGGGCGACACACGCACACACACATACACACACAAAATAAAAATATATGCATAGAAATGCAGATGAGTGTGTGCAAAATAAAGAAAAAATTAACTAATTACACTAAAAGCCATACGAAAATAAAAAAATAAAAAAAAGAATTAACTATGAATAACCTAAATTTCAACTACTGAATTAAGTATACAAAAGGAGTTGAAATTTCTGAGGGTCTGCCCAGACAATGTTTTAACGTTGAGGGATAATTGGCGGTCCCTCAATTGAGTGCACAGCTTCTGAAAAATCAGAATTCTATTTGAACAACGGAAGGTATGCGTAACGCAGAAGAAATGAACCATCATCAATTATTATTTTTTTTTGGGGGGGGGGGGGGGGGGTTGGATTGAACGGGCGACGAAAACACATGGGATTTAAGAAAAACAAAATTTTCTCCCAAAGATTTTGCAATGGGAATTGGAGTTAGCGTACATGGAGGAAAAATTTCCTTCATGAAAAAAAACTCGAGAAAGTACTCCTCATTGGTGAAAGGGTTTAACAATTTAAAGTTTTGAATGGATTCATCGGGTACTTGTATCGGGGCAAAAATGGAGAGTGAAAAGGGTGAGGAAATAAATTCAAACTCAAGAGATGAGTAATCAACACTTGAAGATTGAGTCTCGATGGAAATAAGATCATTTTGTATGAAACTTTCTTCTTTGAGAATCAAGGAAGAAACCATTTCATTGCAAATGGATACTACATTCATTGTACCTTGGGCCAAGTGAAAAATGGTTTGTTCCAAAGTAGGTATCGATTCCTCATTAGATTCAAAAAATTCCTTAACTTCACAAGTCTCAAAAGAAAAATCGTCATTGGATTCGAATAATGCATTCAACTCTAGTTCCCAACAACAATTTTCTCCCCAATAATGGTTTTTAAGTTTCTCATTTTCAAGAATGCACAAACCGTTATGCAATATCATAGAATAAGACATGCTTACCCCAAAAGTAGCTCAAGATGGAAAAATCCACAAAGTCATGTGCGTCCTGAAGTTCAAGCATTTCTTGGAGCTCAAATGAAGAAGGCCTACAAAAATAGTTAACAAGGGATACTTAGAAAGAAAATAATACGAACGATTAAATCAATTAAATTCTAAAACAAACAAGCCCCAGCAACGGCGCCATTTTGATCACGGGCCGGAATCGCAGTGTAAGTGTATGAAAATATAACCCGGTCATTTTCCTTGTCTCCTACGGCTATGCAAAAACCTAAACTATTCACTACACTCCTTTAAGGGAGTATATCGGCCAGTCTGGGTATCGAAATCCATAGAGACTAGTTGTTAGAATTATATTGATATAATACTTCAGGAATAAAAGTGTAAAAGATAATTGTTAACAAAAGAAAATATAATACTAGGCATGCGTTTAAACTAATATTAACAAAGGGAATAAAAACTATAGATTACGACTAATATCCCTCACCTCGAGTTAATTGGTATATATGGTTACATGGGAAGACAAGTTTAACATGATAGAATTTCATTTCAACAATTAATTAAATCTAGTGTTGTCACCCCTCTAAATCGTCATAAAAGCCTACTATGATTTTAGCGTCAACAAATACCCGAAAAATTAAACACACAAGGTCATAAATACGGAGCATAGACGATACACCCCGTTAAATCTCCTAGGTGTAATAACAAGAACAACCTAATCGAATTAAACTCATAAAACCCATCACCAAAACAAAGCAACCAAATCAACCGAAGGTGATTAAATCAATCACAACCTAAACTAAATTATCTAGAAAGCATATTAAATGACATTAATCAAATGCAAGCAATAAATAAAGCAATAAACCTAAGTTACAAAGGAAGAAAACTAATTGACAAATCTTGGAAAAATAAGATTGGAAGCTTGCATAAGTGGAGAAGATAACGAATAGTGTTCTTACACAACCAAAAGGGACAAAACCCAGGAGAGAGAAAAAGCACACTCAAAATCACCTCCAAAACCCCAACCTCAAACCTAACTCCTAAACGATGATAAAAAAAAAAAAGAAGAAAAAAATTAAAAATTGATTATGTCTTGAAATACATAAAAACCCACTTAAATAGTAACTGGAAAAAGAAATAAATGGAAAATAAATGATAATTCTTTATCCTAAAAAGTAAGAAGGAGGTCCCCAAGAACATGCTCATAACATGTTCATAAGGAATCGGATTGACAAACCATCAGGGGCCACGTGAATCCGACTCAAAGATATAAAAATTTCGTAAAGAGTTCAGGCATAAAGATTGAATGATAAAATGAATGATATGCCCCTGAAGTTGCGTACTACATTGAAAACTTCTCGAAAAGCACCAATTGCACTGTTAAGCGTTCCAATACCTCCAAAAGCTCAATTATACATTGCAAAGCATATAAACATACACAATAGCGGTTGTTTGGTTAACGGGCATAAATATTGGAATTAAGGAAAATAAAAGTGCAAGAAGGCATAAAGATAACAGGCACAAAGTATACAATATTCATGACTAATCACGTACGAACTCATGGGCTTCATTGGGAAGAGGAAAAGGCAATTGTCGATTGGTATAGTTAGGGGTTTCTGATTAGCAGTCATCTTAGCTTTTTATAAAAAGGGGGCAAACCCTCCCCATTTTACACACCATCAAGTTTTTGAATCCTCTGCTTTCTCTCTCTAAAAACCGTTCCTAAGTCCTTTTTTCTTCCATGACTTCAAAAGGCTGGTTCTTTAAAAGAGGGATACAACACTGAGTGGCTGGCCGTCAATGACTGGGCTGGCCTAGAGTGGCAATCTAGGGTGCCCATTACTTTGGTCAATGAAAATGACTTTGATTTGTTCGAACTTGTAGCTGATGAGCATATCCTACTATGAAAGACGACATACCACCGTTCCTCTAGGGTGAGAACCATAGTGTCTACATAAGTATAGTGACCTTTGGTATTCCATATCATTTTTTTTTATTTTGCAGACTGACATTGCTCCTTTGGGTAGTCAGCCTCGGGGGATGATGGGGCTGAAGGAGGTTTGGGAGAAGCTCCCTTATACGATGTGCTGGATAGTTACCTATGCGGGTTTTGGCTGTTTGGCACAGGCTTTGGATGAGGCATTGCGTTCTACTATGGTTTTGTGTGATCTGGGGGAGAAGTGGAGGGACACTACCCACACCTTTCATCTTAGCTTCGGGGAGATGACGGTCAATCCCGTAGATGTTCATCATCTGATGAGGATTTATTATGAGGGGTTCCAGATAGTGGTGGATCGCACGCTGAGGGTGATACTGGAGGTGGTGTTGAAGCCATTGAGAATGTGGGTAGGATCGTATATAGGGATTCGATCCATATTTGTTCATTGAAGGAGACACTCTTGAAGAGGGGGTAGACATGACTAATGGGCGACATGTGAGACACATGACCCGTCTTCTTATTTTACTTTTGCTAAGTGGCTTTTTGGTGATGACGGGTGGCAACATCATCCATGTTTGCCTCTTACGATATCTGAGGATGATTTCTAACATCCAATTGTATGATTTGGGGATCTTGACCTTGGCGTCCCTTTATTCTTCTTTGGATGCTTTCAACCAGTGCTGCCGACATACTGTTATGGGAGCCACATATTTTTTGGAGGTAATTTTTGATTTATTTTCCCTGTTTACGTATTTCCTTGCATTCTTCTTTTGTTCCTTTGTTCTGATTCTTGTCTTTTACAATTGTGGTTAAATGGAAAGATAGGGTACAATGTAGGGATGACAACCATGAATGATGAGGAATTGGGTGGCTTTTTTCGGATGTTTCAACAACGATCGAATCATTCTTTATCCTTGGCAAATGTGCGATGGGATCTGAATGCCCCGATAAGCGACCATGTTATCTTTCATTTTTTATGAGTGCTCTTTTTGGCATCTTCATTTCTTGAGTAGATGATGATTCTCCATTGGGGGTTGCAGTGACCTTCTACCCTTGGGGGTGACTCAACGGGGTATTTGGTGATGGGTGATAACACATGAGTTTGGGTACATCTAGTACTTAGGGGAGAGGGCGGTAAGGAATATTGTGGAGGATTTTGCGGTCCCACTATTGGTGACCTTATGTTTATGAGGTGGGTGAGGGAGATGTAAGATGATGCCCAAGTAGTGACGATGATTAGAAAGCCTTATACGCACCCTATGAATATAGTGGAAAGCTATGATTATTGTGATTTTGTGATGAGTTGGTTGATGCCCCATGTATCTATGATGTGTAGAAAATGCCTCCACCCTCCACGGCTTCGAGTAAGGTTACTAGCTCACCAATGGGATCAACCCACAGTGCAAGTGGTGGCACGTCGTTGAGGGCGATGGAAGAGGAGGCTCCTCGGGTTACTCCCCATTCCTAAAATTTTCGACTGAGTAGCGACGAGTCACTGAGCATGCCACATCGTCCTATTACTTTAGTGTTAGGCTATACGGGGCTTATGGATGAGGCCCTCTTACTCGAGTATATATTTTTCCTCTTTCTATTATTTCAATTTTTCTTTTCTCTTTACTGACTGATTTGCCTTTTGTTATTTCTTCTTTGCTTGCATTACGTTCAGGTGTCGACCACTGGCTAAGTTACATCAAGGACTGGATGGCCTCTATGTCATATTATATCAAGCAATTGGCTTATTCATGCTTTGTGCTTCCTGTGACCTCAGATGAGGTTTTGGGTTCTGGGAGTGGAGGATATACCGGGAGTCCTAGGGGAAATAACATTTTTCGTGGGGGTTGAGGGCTTAAGAGGGTTAGTTAAGGGTTAGGGTGAAGTCCCATTTTTATTTTTTTGGTTTTCTTTTCTGTATGCAAAATGTAACTACGTGAAGAAAAACCTATGAAGAAATATGCATTTTCCTTTTGGAATTTTTCTCGGTTTAGTGACCTATACAATATGCGCTTTTAATTTTTGT
The DNA here is from genome assembly GCA_949130495.1 of Sambucus nigra. Taxonomy (NCBI): domain Eukaryota; kingdom Viridiplantae; phylum Streptophyta; class Magnoliopsida; order Dipsacales; family Adoxaceae; genus Sambucus; species Sambucus nigra. The sequence continues at coordinate 434,411,979 of OX422215.1, forward strand.
AATGAGACTGAATATTTTAAAGAAAAGTATGGAAATGATAATGAAAGGCATAGATGTTTATTTATTTCTAAAAAATAAGTGAAAGTAATTAACTCAGGGAAAGGATTTTTGAGTAAGAATTTATTTGGATAATTAAAAATAATTTTTTCCTTGAGAGAGAATGAGTAAATAATCCGGGGGTAATTTTCAAAATGATGATTTTTTTTTTAAATTGATTTTGATAAAAGAGGAAAGATGGAATTTTCCAAAATCGCTCGACCTACCCCTTGACCTACCTATCGACATGAGGTTAAGCCAAATCATACCTAGGTTGATTTCACTTTCCTACACATAAGAGTACTCATGTAGGGTTGAGAATTAATCGAGTTTCTAGAGTTCTTGTCGTTTCCCATAGGTTTTGAGTAATAACGGAGGGGTGTGGGATGTGCTTTCTTCCACCAATACCCACATTTTCCTTATTTCTTTATATTTATCATTATCAAATGGTTCTTCCAATGTATGAAGGATTTGATTCTTACCTTGATGGTCTCGAGGTCATGTGCTTGTACAATGTGGACTACGATGCTTTCAATCTGCGTCGAATTTCTCTGTGGTGTAACCAAGACATATAATGGAACCTGTTAGCAGTGACGGTACAATACTGTTATCCTAATGGCCATGTATTCCATTTTGGTTGGACGAGATCTATCCCTCCTATGAGGAGTTCTCGGCCATACTGGGGGTTAGTGTAACACCCCGCTCGCCCGGGGAGAGCGAACGGAGCGCTACTATCGATAAAACTAAACTAATCCGCAAATAACAAGGTATAGAGCATCTAAATCCCACAATAAAATAAGAAACCACTATTCTCATCTTCAAATTAATACAACAAATCTCTCGAAATAATTACAACAATCTAACTATCTCGAAAATAAAATAAATCTCCAAATGCTCTATACATCAAAATAAATACAAGCCTTCTCATCTCTTGTATTAAAAATTCTTCCCAAATAATCCTCGCTAAAATCCATCTCCGATAAATCCCAAGCGCTCAAATAGCACTCAAATCCGTGCTCACCTGCCAACTAAGAAAAAGATGGGGAAGTACACAATACGACAGGAATATGCTCAACAAAGATGTTAGCGATGAACAAAGCACAACAATACGACTACGAATACTCAAATCAAATAATGCAAATTTCAATAGCATTTTATCAATAAATTTCTCAACAACACATTAACCTGAGTCACCAGGCCTCACCATACCGCGCCATACTTTATCAAATAGCCGGAAAAGGAGTCTTGGCGGGTGCCCAACATCAGTGCCATATTAAAATCTCATGACAACGTGCTCAAAACAACATGAATAATACATCATGAATGAAAATAATTCCAACAATTATTTTTCTAGATTTTCAAGAATTTAATAATTCAAAATATGAGTTCAATTAAGAAGAATTCAACGGAATAAACACTCGCGAGATTTCAGGAGCATATTGTGTAAAACCCCATACCTCAAAATCATCACAAAATTCAGCCTCAAAATCTAATCACACCATCACGTTCCTCACGAAAATAATCAAATCTTGTTCTAGCCCAAACTCGAGAAAACACCAAATAAGCCTTATAATCTAGGGTTGAAATCTTGAATAAGTTTGGGGCTATGGTTTGTACATGAAAGGGAGTAGTTTTGGAGAGGTCCTCTGGTTGAAAAGTTTGAGAAAAAGTGATTTGAAAAGCCAAGCCACGAATTTGTTGATATATAAAGGATAAAGTGTTTGATTAAGAAAAGAGTTATAATGAGATACAAACACTAAAAAATTTATTCCGGACGATCGGACCGTCGGAATCGCTTGAAATTTTAGTATGTTGTAGCGAACGGCGAGACAGGACTTCTGACAAAAATTTAGCTTGATCGAACGGTCGGATTTCTAAAAATATTATTTTAACTAGAGAGTTTTATATTCCGAGGACTCTTAGAGAGTTTTATGTTTTGAGGACTCTTCTAAATAATAAAAATTCAATTAAAACTCCATTTTAATTCCGATTTCGAAATCGTTTGAAATTCTCGCCTTTAAAAATAATAACCAACATATTTGAGCAATAAAAATAATTTTATCTCAAAATTCATTTTTTATCTTAATTTCGAAAATACCCCAAAAATTACGCGGGTTGTTACAGTTAGCCCCAGTGTGGTAGTGGCTCCTAATTTTTCTTGTTCTTTTTTAGTATTTCTGGAGGAGTTGACTCAAATTTCTCCATTGACAACTCAAATGTTTATTACTAGAGGGGATATTTATCTTTAGAAGATTATGTATTCAGTGCTCTTGAGGGTTTTGAGGACGCTGGATTTTTCAGAGTTGTTTCCTTGGGCCTTACTGCAAGGCTTTTCCTGGTGACGAATGACTTGGCAAAAACTCCCCAGGTGGCTGCAATAACAGTGTGGATGTCTTATCGCCATAATCCTACGACCATGGTGATGGATAAGACCTTAAATCGTCTGGATGCTTGGAAGTAGGGACGCTCCAACTTTTTGATGAGGAGCTTAGTAATGCTATTTATGTGACTTGTAGAGAGGTTTTGTTTGGCAGCCCATCCTGAGTATAGTTTGGCGGGTGTGCATATTTTCTTTGTTCGGCCATTTTTCAGCTTTGACCCATCTATAGAGAGCTGTGATAGTTGGTTTGTAGAGCATGGAGCCCGGTGTCTTCACTCGTCAGTTCCATAGTGGGTTGACTTACAGCCTGTCTTATAACTTGGAGAGTATTCGTATGTGTGATTGGTGGGCCTTCAACAAACTTTTTTCTATTTCCCCTGGAGGATTTTGTGTCAAGTATGGTGGGAAAAATTATGCCCCCTTGCATAATAAACTTCTTCTCAGTGGAGGATTTGAATGAATTACTGATGATAATGATGTCGGTCCGTCTGTCACGGTCTGCGGGAGAGGCATGGCATGTGTCTACGAACTACCTGAAATGATTATGGAAATGGGTAGTAGAGAAAATCATGGCGGAGGAGACTGGTCAAAGGTGGTTCGTTGCCTCAGACAACATGGAGGATGGTGTTGTTATTTTATCAAGGCTTGTTAGGGAATACCGCTCCATGGAGTATATATGGAGTGTCAACTAGGAGTGGGAAACTTGGGGACCTCTGGGGGTCGGAAATGATAACGAAGCGTGACCGTCAGGCAGTTGAAGGTAATGTCTTATGAATCTTGGGTGATTTTTTTTGTGAAGCTATGGTAGTTTTAGTGTTTTGTATATTTGGGGTTTGGAATAATATTTCTTGTAACTTGGTTTAGGGTTAAGTTTGTTTAGGAATGGTTCAGTCAGTTAAAGGGGGTGGTTTATTTGACTCCCTTTGATGATACTTCATGTAACATCGGTTGTATTCATTTTTACAAATAAAAATTGATTATGATCATATTTTATTACGCCTCTTGATTAAATTTGAATTTAAATTATCTATACCGATCGATAAGGCATACATAATCCTTTTGTTCATGCAAATGATAATATAAATCGCCGTTCTCGGAGGTTAGAAAAGAATAGTGTTTTCTAAAAAAGAAGGGGATCGGACCCGTGTATGGCTATGGGCTACCTATGTACCTCTGGGGGTTTGAAATTTTTTATAAGTTTCATTTTGAAAAGAAAATATCTTTAGAGGATAGGGACCCACATAGTTCTACGTAGGGGAAATGGGGATTCTTTTGGAATAGAAGGGGGTGAGAAGAGTCATAGCGCGTCGAGATTTTGGAAAAGGGTAAAATTTCATGAGATGGTCGAGGTTGACTTGACGTGCCATATTTTCTCTATCGAGATCGGTGACCATAGCGGCATTTTCTGAGAGAAATTTCTTCACGATGTAGGGTCCGCTCCAATTCGGTTTGAATTTATCTCTGGTTTCCCGTCCAAGCAGCTCTACTGCCATTCTCATTTGCTAACTTTTCTATCGATCATGATGTAAAAGGAAGGTATCTCTTGCTCAACGGGTAGAATTGCTTATATGTCGTACATGAGAGAATAAGAGGTATACCCAATAGGCGTTCTTATTATTGTGCAATAGCTCTAGAGGGATTAAGAGATCTGATCGATCCAATCTCTGTAAATCTCAGTCATATTGACGATTATGATTTTGAGGTTTTTATTGGCAGCTTCGATATCACCATTGGTTTGGGTGGGTAGGGAGAAGATTTGTGTCTCTGAATCCTGTACTCGTCGATTAAGTTTATGAAATCATCTTAAAATGGAGCTCATTAATTGATACCAACTCATAAGGAACTTCGTAAGTGCAAATGATTCTCTTTTTGATAAACTTGGAAACTTCTCGGCATTCCGTACTCTGTATGACTCAACTTTGACCCATTTAGTGAAGTATTCAATGACGACTGGGATGAATTCTTGACCGTTTGAATCTTGGGGAGTAACTTTCCTTATGATGTCAATTCCGCATGTGGAGAAGGTCCAAGGAGAGGTTATGTTGTATAATTACTGACGAGTCAAGTTTTGGAGATAAACTATTGGCATTTGAGTCATCTTCAGACATAGGTTGTGCAATCTTAAATCATGGTGGTCTAATAGTATCCTTGACGGATGATCTTATTGGAAAGAATGTGAATATTGATGTGGGTCTCACATTCCCATCATGGATCTTCTAATCATTTCTTCAACATCATCGCCTGCTATGATGTGAAAATGGGTTCCATTAAAGTTTCTCTTGAATAGTGCTTTAACACAGATAATGTACCGGGCAACCTATTTACGAAGGGTTGCACGGTTTTTCTTATCAGGATCGTGGGGATACCTACCATGTTTGAGGAGAAGCTAAATGTCATAATACCATAATAAAAAAATATCAAAATCTTCCTCGGGAATAAGTTCATTGTGGTAGTAGTGGGTGGGCTAAGCTTGTTTCTGAACTAAGAAATGGGCCATTATTATTCCTTCCGTCATGTCGATCATGGACACCGTGGTAGCAAGGGCTTCAATTAGGCTATTATTTGCACAAGGAAGGTAGTGGAAGGTGACATCTTTGAACTGGGAGGCTATCACTTATAGGTGGGCATGGAAGGGTAGGATATTTTCATCTTTAAATATCCATTTCCTGAGGATTTGGCCTAAGATGAGGGCAGAGTCTTCGTAGACATCTAGGTGCTGGATTCCTTTCTTAAGGGAAATTTTGAGGCCTATAGTGAATGCCTTGTACTTATTCATGCTGTTGTTGGAGGGAAAGTCTAGTTTAATAGCAATGGAGGAGTGAGACTCATCAGGGGTGATTAGGATCCCAATGCCGTATCCTTTCTTTTTGGAAGCACCATCAAAGAATATCTACCATCTTAGGTCGTCATGAGAGGTACAAAGAATATCTTCATTTTGGAATTCAGAGACCCAAACATCGGTCCCTTCCATGGGATAATAAAAAAGGTATTCGAAGATGGATCTCCCATGCATAGCATTCTACGTGACACAAACAATATCGAACTCGACTAGCAACATAGACTAGACAAAGCATGACTTTATAGCAAGTACTTGATGGGATCCATATGGAATACTTGTCTGATGGGAAAGGTAAGCATATAATTATGTGATTTTTGTGTGACCCATACTAGGGTGACACACGCTTTTCCCAAAGTAGTGTAGTTGACTTTGTACCCAACCAATTTTTGATTGGTGTAATAAATGGATCTTTCCTTATGGGATTCTTTAATGTATTGGGCTAGAAAATCCCTTAGCACGGTATCTGTGACGATCAAGTATAAGAGAAGGGGGAGACTTGGCTACGGAGGCATAAGCACCAAAGGTAGGGTGAGGTATTGCTTGATTCGATCAAAGGCTTATTGGTAGGCCTCATTCGAGACTCTAGTTAAATCATTTCGAAGAAGTTTGAAAATGGGGCCACAGCTAGAAGTTAGTTAGCTGATGAACTAACTGATGTACTGTAGTTTTCCCAGTAATCCTTGGACTTCCTTCTCCATTAATGGTGGTGGCATCTCAAGTGTGGCTTTTATCTTGGCAGTGTCTTATTCGATTCCCTTCTCACTGACCATGAATCCCAAGAGTTTTCCTTTTGTGACGCTAAAAACACATTTTTGTGGGTTTAGCTGCATGTGTATTGCCGTAGTCGCTCGAAGAACTTTTGAAGTGAGGGAATATCACCTTCCTGAGTCTTAGACTTAGTGATCATAGCATCTATATAGACTTAGACCTCTTTGTGAATAAGGTCTTGCAGGATGGTTATAACAGCCCTTTGGTAGGTAGCCCCGATATTCTTGAGTCCGAATGGCATGATAGTGTAGGAAAAAGTTTTCATGGGGTGATGAAGGAGGTTTATTTCTGACGGTCTAGGTTATACCCGACGAATCCATCGAAAAATGACTTGAGGGCGTAGTTGGATGTGTTTTACAAGATCATGTCTATGTTAGGTAATTGGTAATTTTCCTTCGAGGATGATTTATTGAAATCCTGGTTGTCGATGCACATGCAAACATTTCCTCTTAATTTTAGGATGGGGACGATAATAGCAAGACATCGCTAATGAAACCCACATTCAATTACTTGACTAGTTCCTCTTTAACTTTGAGTGACCATTCGGTGCAAATTTTCCTTAGCTTCTATTTGACTAACTTACATTTTGGTAATGTTAGGATCTAGTGCTGAGCTATTTTTGGATCAATGCCGAGCTAGTCATCATAGGACCATGCGAAGACATCCAAAAATATTTTCAGTAGCTCTTTAAATTACACATGCTCATGCTCGTTAAGGGTGGACCTTATCCTAATCTTACACTGATGTCTACTGGATATGAGATTAATAACAACAGTCTCATCATCATCATTAATCAGAACGCAATTATATTATTTATTATTCTCCTTATTAAGATCAATTAGTAATTTTTCATTTGAAAAATCATCATCATTAAAGGTTTGATTAGAATCAAGACAATTAAAGTAAGGCTCAACAAGATACTCAAAATCTTCATTCATTTCAGTTTTAGGAGAAATAGCATTGAGAACCTCGTCAAAAGAGGCCGCAGTTACATTGATTTAAAAAAAGGAACAACAACATCAGGTGAAGAGACTTGGATTGGATAGACAGTAGGGTCAATTTAAATCTAAGCGGGCTGGACAGGCATAGCATTCCAGTTAAGGAGAGGCATGTCAGTAACATTGGTATGAGTGGATGGGTCCGATGGAGCGGCATCTGAGTGGATCATGTGAAGACTCAACCCTAGTATCTGCAGGTTGAACGAGTTTTTGAAATCACTTTTCTCAAAATCCTTAATAATTGTCACGAATTTCTCAGTGAGAGGTTGCACTTCAAGTTGACAGTCATTGGCCAAAGAGTTACTGTCTTGAAAGAATATTTCCAGCCTTAGTTTTTTTTTCTTGTCGACATGGTCATACCATGGTTTAGGGAAGCCAAAGAAGGGGAATTCTTCTCCCTCCTTGATAAACCTTCCATTCAAAGAGTCTCTTAAAATAATCCTTTCTTCTTCTATGCTTCTTTTTAGTTGTAGCCATCAGAGTTCTTTGAGTTCTTCTGGTGAAGGATGGCAACATAGTCCACATGAGGGAAAGGCCCCATTACGGACTATAGGCTTAAGGATCCATTGCTGGTGTCTCCCTAGCCCCATTTCGAGCATGAAGTTCATGTTTTTGAACATCTGGATCACATTGCTATTGCCATTAGGGTTGTGTTACGAACATACTCGGTCTTTGAAATTTTTTCCTGTTATAAGGGGAAGTGGATCAACTCTGAAGCCAAAGAGGAGTATGTCATTTGTCGCATGCTGAAGTTCTAATATCAAGTTACTAATGATGGCATTGTCTGTACAACCGTCATCTACCAAGATAGTGATAACATGGCCTTTGATGAAGAATTTTTGTTTTTGATAAAGAGAAGAAGATACCCCTCGAATGTTAAGGAGCCATGGACAGTAAAGGATTAAATTAAAACATGCAGGTATGTCAATGACTTGGGACTCGATGATAGGATTGATAGGGCCAGCTCCTATTACAAGTTTTATGGACCCTAGTACCTATCAGAGGGTATTGTTGTAAGAACATTGAGAGAAGTGGGAGAAGATCCGTTGTCAATAAGAGAAACATCCACGTATGTCAATGAATTGGGAGTCAGATCATTGACTTACAATCCCACACAATTGAAGGTTTTGAGAGGACAAACATTGAGAGAAGATTCGTTGTCAATAAGTGAAAGTGGTATTGTCTTTCCCAAGACTTAAACGGAGATGTTGAGGGAATAATTATGATCAAGGTTGATCTTTTGTATCTCTTCTTTAAAAAATGATAGTAGTCTGGAAGAGGCCAAGGACCCAACCATGTTTACAACTTCTTTGGGAGTGGTGGAAGGAGGGACTGTTGTCCTAATGAGGAGTTTTATCTGAGAGTTTTGGTGCAATTGGGAGGAAATAAAAATCTCCCATAGTGTGATATTGGTCGTGGTTTTCTTAAGTTGGTCAAGGAATTTACTTTATTTGATGGTCAATTTTGGAATGGGAAGTTATTTGGCAACTCCTTTTCCCTTATCTGTCTAGATCATATGAGGAATCAGATCTTTGTAGTGTCTCCCTGACCTGGTTATGTGATTTACTGAGGTGGGGAAGAAAAAGAACCCCATGTATTCCTCTGGTTTAATGGCCACCTTATCGATTTTCTCTGATAGATACTCTAAGGGTATCGTTTTGCACATACTGGCTTCTTCTCGACTGGGTTCGTCATCTGAACTGTCAAAGTCATCCCCCCATTCGGTGGAGACTGTATCCTCTTGCCAAGAGAAATCAATAAATTTAATAACCTCAACGGCTTCATCGTACAAATCTTCCCACTCAACAAGGAGGTGCATGAGTGAAGGGACCAACAGTCCTTGAAGCTTCAAAATGATGAGTAACACAGAAATGCTATAAATTTTACTTGTCTATCAAAATGGATCAACTATTATCTGTACCACATCATTTAGAATGACTTCTTCAACAGGTACCACCCATTAACCTGATTCAGACTTTCATGAACAAGCCACTGAATTTGTGACAATCGACAATCATCTCGGTGGGAAATTTCAGCCCAAACTGTAAGAGTTAGTTCAACATAGCTGGTAATTCCATGTCTTTCCCTTCAGACCGGGTACATATGATAATGTAGGCCCTCATAAGGAGTGACAAAGCTTAATCAGTGAAGCATGAAGGATGTAGGAGAAAATATGGGCAAACCTTGAGTGGTTTAGGTGAGATTATAGGTATGATGGGTTCTCTGTTGGGCACTATTTGAGTATATGGGTCAAATTCTGGGTCACTCTCTAGAAATATGGTATTTGTATGGGTTAGAAGTGGGTTATGAGTGATATTGGGTTTAGGATTGGCTGGTGGGGCGATGATATCCCGATTAATTAGGCTTTGGATCACATTCCTAAGTTGGAAGCATTGGTTGGTAGTATGGCTAACAAACTGGTGGAAATCACAATGGGCATCAACTTTGTAATTTTTAAGGATTTGATTTGGTAATGGAAGGGGGTCCAAGGTTTTAATGAAGTGTTTTTCAACAAGGCCTGGTAGACTTTGGAGAAGGGAGAATGAATCTTAGTGTATTATTTCGTAGTAGGATTTGGGTGACTTTCCAGTGCCTAAGAGGTAGCAGGTATGAAAATGTTGTTAATGGTTGAGACTATAGGACTATCGGGCTTCTAATGCTTACAGGGAGTGAGTTATCTAGTCACTTTCTTTGGCTCATATTTGACTTTGGTAATACCTTCCTCAATTTCTACACTAGCCTCTCGGAGGGCTCAAAAGTGTGGGTAATACGGGTCTGGTTGTCATGGTAGAAACTTTCTCTCTCCACTTTCCTATGATGTTACTAATTATTTACCCTGTGTTCTTCTTAAGAAGCTCTAGATCTCGGTGCGTAACCTCTAGCTCCTCATTGTACTTGTATTGAGACATGAATTCTCGTGGGACATGATCTGAAATACAGTATCTGGATTCTTTAAGGGACATAAACCAACAGAGGAATTTTTTTTAAGCTCTATTGGAACATCTCAGCCATTATATATTTAAAGGCACCAAGGAGGGTCATGGCTTGGTGATAGCTTCAAAGGTGAATAAATTGGGGTCAACTTCCCCCGAACTTCTCGATGTCTTACATCTTGAACTTCTCTGAAGTCTGTCTTTAGGATAGAGATACATATGGGTACGGTCTATATAGTTCTCGAATATATTGACTTGGTAGAACTTCTTCGATAGTAGTTTGAGGTCTTCCTTGACCTTGTTCAGTTCCTCAGCCTTAGGATCCCTGGGTATAGACAGGGCTTAGTTAGGCAAGGTTCGAAATATTTAGTTGAGGTGGCAGTGGCCCATTGGCAGGTGGGTCATGTTGAGCATATTGATACTCTTCTGGTACCCAAATAGGCTCGGGAGGCGGTGGACCCTTGGCACGAGGAAAGATAACCTCGAGTTTTTTATGAATCTGGTACCGATGACGCTGCATCTCATGTACCTCAATTTGAAGGTTGTCAATCTTGGCACTGAGGTGGACTAAGACAGTCGTCAAATCATGCACATTCGATGCTTGGTGAATATTCTCCATGAATATCTCATGAATTAAATCCCAAACTCGAATGAAGTAGCAGAAGAACTGGCAGAGCTTTGGGGCGGTGTTGTAGAAGATCGAAGGGAATAGGGAGCCAAGACAAAATTGGGTATGCAATGGACCTCAAAGGGTGTATCAATGGGTTTGCATGTCCTTTGAAAAGTGTAACACCCCATATTTTTATGAGTTAAATAATTATGTGATTAATTATTATTGTGGGAATAAGTATGTGATTAATTATTGTTGTTGTATTAATTAAATTAAAATGCAAGAAATTAATTTGTTACTAATCCTGATTAAAATAATTATTAACTAGCGTGCCAAGGGTTAATATTTATTGTTGAGAATTATTCAATATTACTGTGTGATATGTAATATGGAATTATGAAATTTGATAAATTGCCAAGAGTGAAATATACGGCAGTTTGGTAATTTAAGTCTGACACGTGTATGAGTCGTGTCGGGACTAGTTGATTGGGATAAAAAGAAATCTTATTTTTATTAACTCATATGGTCATTTCGAGTGCGCCGTTGAGTCCGGGAGGGTTGAGATAGTCAGAAAACACTACCTGTGTATTTTATTTGGACTCCGAAATATTTTAGGCCAAACTAGCACCCCGTAGGGGTAGTTTTGTAATTTAGATTTTGGAGGGTTTAATTAATGACGAAAATCAGCAATTAAATAAGAAAGGTACGTGGTTAAGACATTTACCATCAAATTCTAAACCTAAGTGAGAAAGAAGGAAAACCTAAGAGGGAGAAGACGGACAACATAGGTGTTCTTGGAAAAAATCTCAAGCTTTTACACCGAAAATTCCACCAACGCGAAGATCGCAAAGAGAGGAACGCATACATAACAGCATCACCAACGGATCAGACCATCATATTCGAGACAAGTGTTTATTACTTGCTTGTTTTTAGTAATAATTGTGTTCATGTTAGAGTAGGCGATAACCCATTAATTATGAAAGTTAATTTTGATGAAACATTGATGTTAGGATTCGTATATTGGGACTGAGATTTCAAGAGATTAAATCCCTTCATGTAGATAGGATTACAATCACGAATGGATGATAATTTTCCATGAACAAATCTGGGTTTAATTTGGTGTTATGCTCTTAATTTAAGAATTAGGGTTCTTGCTAATTAAATTGGGGATTTCATATTTAATTGGTGTATGGTGAGGATTTAATGATTCTAGGTTGTTAGAAATCATCTAGATATGTTAAGACATCAATTGGATTTTCTGTTTGGGTGTTTGGGATTGCACACTAGAGGTTTTAGAGGAGTAAATGGTGGGAAAATGTTGAAATTTTGGGGAAGAAGACGAGACAGGAGGTCTCGCACGAAGGTCGTTCGTGCGAGATAAGGATCATGCACGAAGTCATTCGAACGACGCGTGGAAGTCGTTCGAGCAACAACACTCCAGGTTCGAGCGACAGGTCTAAAGGAATTCTTGAAATTTCTATTTTTACCCCAAATTAAGTTACGAAATTAATTTGAGTGAGAAAACTACTATTTGATGGACTTAGCCTAGTGCAGAATTTTTAGGAAGTATTTGGGAAATAATACTTTAAATAATTGGAACGATATGTTGACCTTGGAGATTACATGAGTGATAGTAAACGAATTAAATATATTATACATAGGAATGAGAGAATAATATGTACGGAATATATCTATATGACTTGGTTGGGTGAAAACCTATGAATTTTAATAGGATGTGTGTACGCCTATTATATGATAGTATTGTTAAGTGTACTAATGGGTGATAATCCGGGGGTACAAGAATATTATCGTTAAGTGTATTAATAGACGATAATCCGGGGGTATAAGAATATTAGTGTTAAGTGTACTAATGGGTGATAACCCAGGGGTACAAGAATATAATCGTTATGTGTACTAATGGGTGATAACCCGGGGGTACAAGAATATTGTTGTTAAGTGGACTAATGGGTGTTAGCCCGGGGGTTCAGGATTATTATTATTAGGTGCGTTAATGGATCTTAGCCCGGGGGTGCAGGATTTGTATATATATGTATAGGGATGATGTGAATATATATATATATATATATATATATATATATATATATATATATATATATATATATATATATATAGATAGATAGATATGAACTTGTGAATATTTCTACTGTGTGAAACTAGTAGATATGGTAACAATAATAAAATGATTTGCGCCAAGTGGTTTTAACCTAAGGGTGCAAGATTAGTATATATATATATATATATAGGGATGATGTGACTGTATATACATGAATAAACTTGGGAACATTCTACTTGTGAAATTCGTGGATATAGTATAAATGAGAAATAAAATAATCTTAGCGGGTAAAAGATTAACTATTCGAATGGCGAATAATGGAACTTTTAGTTATGTGAGATAAACTATTTCTTTAATGTATTGTATGGACGATACGGGTATACTACTGGAGAACGTAGATGGAAAAAATATGATTTCGAACTAGTTAGGTTGGGTAGAATAGCTAGTGTGGGTTAGATGTACGTTAGGCGTGCACAATAGATGAGAGGTGAGAATCTCATGTGAGAGTGCGATATCTAACATGCATATAATACTTGCTTTATTGCAGTTTTAAATACTTACTAATATTTTTAAAACATCCGGCTGTGACCCATTTCTTGCAAGTCTTCTCTATTTTTCTATATATATGTATTATATCAGGTGCCCAGCCACAGGGATACCAGAGCTAGAGATTTGGATTGATTTACGTGCTGCAGCTATTGTGGAAGCTGTAGGTCCTTGCATTAGAAGCATCCATCATTTCCATTCAGTTATCTAGACATCACGGTTGGGACATGTGTCGCTCATTCCTAGTTTTTATCAGAGTTATTATTCAGTTTACCTTACCATTCTTTTAGTTGGTTGGATTTTACTATGAGTCTGTGAATCAGAATTTGGAACTGGGAGGTTTTACCCAGTCTTATTTATTTCAGTGTTTGATTCATGTTCAGTAATTAGTATATTCTTATGTATGATGAATGGTTTATATTTTAATAATTAAATTGAGAAATGGTTTTATTTGGTTATATGTAAATAGGAAAAACGTTTTGACGCCTAGCTTAATTATATATTAGGTGATTAATATGTTTATAAGTTTTTCGACAGTGATTCTAAGAATGAACCAACTAAACATTCTGTTTTAAATTTGGTAAAGGACTGATCACCCTATATTTAATTAGGGGGTGTCAATAAAATTTCTTGAAACGGCACTAAATATTTTTCGACGTTATTGGTGTGAAAATCACTTAGACTTTGATTTGTTGGTATGATTAAGACGATGTCATCTAAATTCAACTTTTTTACACCTAAAGACTATTTTTTGATGTTCATTCGATAGGAGTACTCATATTCATCGTGCACATATGCTTGATTGAGTTTTATTACATATTGAATTTGTTCACACCCATTCATTCCATATCCATGATTTGGTTGTCTTAGTGTTATTCATGGTGTGATTATTTTCTAAATTATTTTTGTATGAAAATTTTGAAAAATCAAAAATTATTTGTTGGATCGCCTTTGAGATATTCCTTTGCATGCGTAGTTTGTTCCACATTTACTATGCTTTATCATGACACTCCATGTTTAGTTTGTTTCTTCTTATCTGTCTATTTGGGGACATAATAAAAGGGGGATAACTAATTATGATTTCATGGGGGAGTTTTTGCATTATGGGGAAATTTTGACTTTTTGCATTATGGGGGAGATTTGAGTTTTGTATAGATTGATCTATGCTTATATCTCATTTCAAACTCGATGCATCACGAAGGTATTTTTCTGTATCTCATGTGTGTATGTACAAAGTTGAGGATCATTTGGCACACCCTGATGAGAAAAGATTTGAGATTTGATGTTGAAGATTTTGAAGAAAAGTTTAAAGACTTACGCATTTTACCTTTTCTCTTATGAGTTCATGGGAGGGTAGAATTGTATAGGTCATACTTGAATTGATAATTCGGAGATTTTTATTTTGTATCGTCATAGACATAGAGGGAGATTTGTAAGGACATTTTTGTCCATTACCATTTAGTATGTCGTATACCACTACACCGTCATTGAAGTTCAAGCTCACACTCACGTCAAGACGGATCTGAATAATCAAGGATCTTCAACAAAGCCTCGACGAAATTTATTTTGGTAAAAGTTGAGTTTCAAATTCCTTAAAAGTTTCATTTTCGTATTGGGAAATTTTTCTAAAATGTTTTTAATAAATCGAGGCCTTTTTATAATAGAATTTTTTTTGTTTTCCAGAACCGAACCGGTCCGATTAAAAAAGAAAACAAATCGGTCCCCTTTGCAAAATATTTCTGCCAAAAATTCCTAACCGGATCGATCCTTTTAAAAAAGAAAATGGATCGATCTCCTTTTTTAGATTTGTGTGGTACCGGACCGGTCCCCTTCGCAGATTTTGTCCACCGCCTCGAATCTTTTATTTTTCTATAAAAAGCTATTTCGGTGGCGTATTTTCATAAGACTTTGAGAGACATTTTTGAGAAACAAAATACAGCAAGTCTTTATATTTTTGAGTCCTAAAACCCATGTTTGATTAACACCAACAATCCCAATTACTTTTGTGAATCTTTTGGAACACTAGAACACTACTTTGCTTTGATTCATCCTTTGTGGGGAGATCTCTACAACCGAGAGTTGCGTGCTATTGTGGAGGGAGTATCTACGGAGTTTTTGTGACACCCCGCCTAATTAAACCTTGGGTGATCAAGCCTTATTTTAATATAAACAGGTTTCTTAAATGGTTCATTCTTAGCATCACTGCCGAAAGCTTTTTAATTTACTAACCACCTACGTGAGAAAAAGAGAGTGCCAAATTTTAACTTCTTTAAACAGAACAATTAATCCAAAGCAACACAATAATTCTAGCAATATTTAAAACAGTTGCATAAATAACTAAATGCAGATAAAGTCTTGCCGAAAAACCACGGCCAATAAAAGACAACTCAAAATCCATAATCAGAATACTGTAGAAGTAAAATATAGGACAACATGTCCCAACTAAGAGTACTAAAACTGAGATCCTGTACTAGAACTGAAAAATAGGAAGCGGCTAAACAATCCCTGCAACATCCACACGTGCTGCAGCTCCCAAATCCCTGAAATGAAATCATGCTGGGTGTCCCTCTGGCTGGGCACCTAAAAGGTTTTTAAAAATTTTACATAGCAAGAGTTATTACTCAAAACATTTGAAAATATTTTGCAAGTAGTTATCACAATTGAGTTATTGATTACACATATTAAGGTTTCGCACAAATCCCTTGAACTTCCTCACCTCTCTTCTATAGTGCATGTCTAACGAGGACACTTAGTTCACCTAGTTATACTACCCATAAGCGTAGGTAACTTATTTACTGCTCAATATCCTTATTCTTGTAATAATTACATCACGCTATAAATTATTACTAAGATATTTACGATTCGGTTCGTTATCTACTATTCTCAATCTATAGATTTTACACATAGGATACATTTTATCACACAATCATGTATTTAATATTAGTTATCACTAACATATCCTTTTTTACCACACATAAAGGACTCTTGGTTCGGAATGATTCATCGACCCCAAGTAAGAGTTGGTTCAGAATTATCCATCGACCCCAAGTAAGAGTTGGTTCAGAATTATCCATCGACCCCAACTATTTAGAAAAATATATTTATATACACATATTCTGGTTCGGGACTCTTTCATCGCGACACCAGTTTAAGGTTTGGTTCGGCATTTCACATCGACCCCAAACATATAATAACTTTATGTTAGTTCGGAATGTCTCATCGACCCTAACATAATTAATTTAGGTAAAATTCACTTAAGCCAAAATTTCATATAATATAGTAGGTACACACCCGACCTAACAAATCATGCCCGTACGTAATATATTTTACTTATATTCACCGTAGTCATTAATTCACAATTTATTTCACTATTGTAATTATTCGAGTATTCACGCAACTCTAAGGGTCCTAGTTACCCCTCCCTTAATTCAGTAGTTATGTAAACATTAACTTACTGGTATTATTCCGGAAATTTACTCTCATACTTTTCGTAACCAAATTCTCACAATCCCAACATACGGCTATCGATCGTTCTCCCGTCGGTCCATTTCTCCAAAATTCTCACTCAATCATTTATGAAGAAATCTAATGATACACCTACTGGTATGTATGAAGTCTCCTCATAGGTAAAATACCATCACTAAGGTTCCCATCAAGCGACGGTAATTAAAAGAAAATTTATTCGCAAAATTTCTAAAGTGCAGCCAGGGTCGATCGATCGATGGGATATGGTCGATCGATCGACTGCTCGATCGATTGACATTCAAGGGTCGATCGATCGATCGATCAGTGACAGACCCAGTTCATCTTCTTCATGCGGGTTTCACCATTTTTATCTAACTATCTCTCATGATAATCCACCATATTTGCAACCAACAATTTGTAATCATTCCTACATGTTCTGGGATGATTTCTTACGATTTAAAACAATAAAATCATTATAAATCTTGGCCAAATTAACTAAGAATCTTTCTAATATTCAAGAACCCTAAAAATATATTCTTTACATCTTTCATCACAATCCCGGATTTTTAGTTCGATTTAATCCTCTAGTTTTCTATGATATCAGTATATTTGGAAATCCCAAAAACGTTCTACATGCAATCCCTATCAATCATGGATCAAAATCATGTGTTTTACTCCCAAAAATACCATAAAAACTATGTTCTTCATCAAGCTTAATTATGGGCGTTATAACTCAAATTATTTTGCAAATAACCACTTGACTTATGATTTGTAGGGTCTTATTTCGTGGTTGTTGATGATGGTTGATGATTTTGATTCTTCAATCCTCCTTCCCAACAACTTTGTGGTGAAATCTCCTTAGAATTTCCCCTCCTTCCTTCTTTTGCCTTAGAAAATTGTCTCTCTCTCTTATCTAATGGATATGGTGTATTTTCTTTCTTTCTAACCCTAGCCTCAACTCTTATAATCTCATCTAGGATTTCAAAATTCGTAGGTCTACTTACCCATAAATGTAAAGAGACCAAAATGCCCTCGAATGGTCCCGATTTAGTCCAAAAATGACCCGACACTCAACTAGTACCCCCGGGTACACTATTTTGACTAATTTAACCCTTTCGGAATCATTTGTGGACTCTAATTTATCGTTTGAGTCTCCTAAAATATTTTCATATTCTCATCTTCAATTTGTCTACGCGTGACACTCGGTTGAAATAATTCAGGTACGTCCATATAATCACTAGACTGTACATATCGACATTTGAAATTTACTACTCCCATTTAGTAAATTTTTATATCGTCATATTAATCATTATATCATATTAAATTACTCTTCTCACGTAATTTAAATAAACGTCTTTTATCACATTAAATTACTCTACTCACATAATTTAAATAAAATGTATTTTCCTAATTAAGCAGAATTACGGGGTATTACAGTTTTTGGGCTGCAATCCTTGTGGTATAGCTGCACATGAACCGCTACAGATTTTTAGCCGATGCTTTGAAGGTTTGACGAAGACACCGTGCATTACTCTTGTAGGTGATATCAAGATTGTATGTAAGTCAATGATCTTATAAACTTATCAAAGTTCTAGAAATAAAAAGGTTTTGCCCTTCGGGGAATTTTCCTGAATTATTGTGTCTTATGTTATATCTTATTTGTATTGACACGTAGTTGCATGTTTAGGGTCTGATTTAATTTTGTTTAAAATAGACTGTAATTAAATAAGGTTAAATTGGAAATTTGTGAATTTAATCAATTATCATACACCGACATTCTACAGAGTTCATTGTGTGAAAGGACTCGTGAGTGAAATACTCTAGTGTGAGTGGAAATCTGACGAAAATTACTAGGATTAACATCACCAAGAAATTTGATGATGCTTCCTAATAAAGGGGATCTAGAAGGGTTAGGAAACCTAGCCGAAGGGCAAGTTTGAATTCAATATTGTTAATGAAACATCATCGGAAGGTGTACCCAGTAGGGAACCCATTTAAAGGGACATGATTAAACCCCTACTTAATGGGTGATGAAATCAGCCAAGACTAGTGTAGTCGACAATGAATCCCATAGGACCTGTAGAGCCAAAAGAATAATGGGAATAGCAATTGGGAGTTAAGATTGATAGGTCCAAGAGAAGGAAGTTCAAATGGTCATTAACAAGGAAATAGTAAGGGAAATTACCTTATGTGTAAAGAGAGAGACTACTAAGTGTTAAATTTGTCCACATTGAGTAGTGAGACCAATAAATTTTGGGAATAGTAAACCATATCAATTAGCCATAACAACTGGAGGAGTGAGACTTCTAGCGGAGTAATTGGGTCAAGAGAATTAGGCCCAGGAAATTTACGAACCAAGAGTGGTAGGTTTAATTAGGACCAGTGGAGTCCTCAGTAATTGTAGTATGTCGTATTTCAAGGTCGAAGGGGTCCAAGAAGAAAAAGGGAGGTCGGTTAGGCCATAATTGAGGCCTAGATATGCTGGGCCAACGTTTCAATAATGGGTGTGTAAACCACATGAGTGAATAATTTGTCCACAACGGGTGGGTACAACTATGGGATGAAATCCTAGATGTATAACGGGTGCAAGTGATCATGAGTTATTTTGACCGTGAGAAGTGCATGTAAGGACCCTATGTGATCAAGAGAGACTGTTGAAATTTTATTTCAACCTTGTGAATAAAGGATTAATTCTAGTGACATGGTGTGTCACAACAGACATATATAAATTGAAAACCCTAAATTCACGTGCGAGTTGAGGTTAGTGGGAATGAAAATTTTAACAGTCTTGTTATAAAAGTATTTCTCGTCGATAGCGGCACTTTTTGGTATCACTCGTGAGTGAACCGAGTGGGTACTAAGAGTATATTTTGTTATTATAATTTTCTATTGCTTTGAGTTAGCATAATAGAACTCGTTATGGTAATATGTAGTGATAAACTACCAAAAGTTTAAACGATAGTAGATTGAGTGAAAAGACTATCGTGTTGGATACTCCGGGGAGAGTAAAAAAATTAATTTTGTGCGGCGCCAACTAAAATGGGGTTGGGCCTAGTGAAAATGTTGTCTGATGTGACTCAGGATATATATTTAATTTTTGTCGAATAGCGAGAAATAGCTCATTATATAGCGCCGAGAATTTGGGATAGTGAGAGAATCATGGTTTATGTTATTTTTAGGGATATATAAGCATGGACTAGTAGAATTTTATGTCAACGTACAAATTATGGGAAGGTAGAGATTATGGATTGAGGGCCATTATGGATCTCGACAACTGACTATGTTAAGTAGTAGTGCATCAGGGGGGTTCCTTGTTTGGATTTCGCTTTGTGAGACATCCCTCGCATGAAACTAGCGAACGTCGAGAGTGGGAGAGAAGTTTGGTCAATAGTGCATAAGTTCATACCTTAGTCATTTTATATATACAAACATAAGTTTATAGTTGATAATTCTATTACGACTTAAGAGTCGCCTATTCCTACTAACATTATGAATAAAACAATGATTCCACTGAAAGAGTGATCAAATTATGACTCGTGGGGTGATTGAGTGCGCCCCTACCATATCAGTATGCCAAGTGAGTGAAAATCTATTTGAGAAGAGTATATGTTATTTGAGCAACAATGCGAGAAATATAGGGTGTATGGGCACCCTAGGTAATTAAATATGATATTGTTCCCCATTTAAGAGAAGTAAGATAAGGAAAATAAATATAGAGATTTAGATATCGGGACTTGAATGTCCGGTCATTTATGATGATTAGAGATATAGTCGATAGAATAAAAAATGTATCAGGCTATACATAACTATGGTAATAGGATTTAAATGAAGATATGTTTGGCTAGATTCATCTTGTAGTGGGACACCTGTCTGTTGGAATTAGGGTGGACAATTCGAAACTAGCAGAGGTTTCTCCAACTGTTAGGGATTTGTAAGTAGTATTGGGAGAATATTCGTAAGGATTTTATCGCGAAGATGGTTTCGATCCTATATGGGTGACAGTGGATCAGTTGACTGAAGTAGATCACATTATGCTAGTTAGGGTTGATCATACTATGAGATAATATGCTTTGATCTTAATATAACTGAGATAGTAAGGTTACATAGGGTACCGTTTAATATTGTGTCCAATTAGGACGAGATTTTATCTCCCGATTTTGGAAGAACTTTTACGAGGCACGAGTACCGAGTTGTGATTGGGTAAGATCTGTCATCCGCAGAACAATGGGCACACTAAGCGGACAAATCTGATGTTGGAAGATAAATTATGTTTGTACCCTTGAATCTTAAGGGAGGACGAGAGACGTACGTTCCACTAGTGAAGTTGGTGTACTATAACTCTTACAAGTTTACTGTTAGGCTTGGTGCTAGTTGAAGTATGGTACGGTAAGTCTTATTATTTCTCGTACTGGTGGGATAGAGGTGAGGAACCAGGAACTATTGAGAATAGCAGAGATGATTTCAAACTTATAGTATATATTGTGCGTAGAATATATACTGCACAATTAACCTACTTGTGTATAATAATCACAAGATGAGATGGTATTTATCTAAAGAACAGTTAATCTATTTAAGTGCATATAGTAGAAGGTTAGATAGTGAATATCGTGAATAAAGTATAAGTAGTGAAACTTAAATTGTAAGGCTTGGACAAGAACCTACGTGACAGGGTAACCTAGGGTTAAAATGATCATAAGTGAGGTGTTCATTGTTGGGGGTATTCGATAGCATACTGTATGGGCGGTACATAGTAGTCTACTTGGGAGCCCAAATATATGATACGCAATTCTTATCCAGAATTGTTCTTGCCTTCTATACAGTGTGTTTTGAATTTCGGGACGAAATTCCATTGTAAGGGGGCAAGTATGTAATACCCTGTATTTTTAATGACTTTTAAAATGGGATTAATTAGAATTAATTGTGTTATAATTGCAAATTAATCTGAATTTAAATATTACTCAAGAATAAATTGATTTATGTTGAATATTACTTAGTGATTAAAGTAATATATATGATTATGAATTTACAATTGATTATGACTTTATAAACTTGTCGCGAATTATGTGTACAACACCTACGGTAATTAAGTCGGGACATGCATTTGAGTCGTGTGGGGATTATAATTAAATGAAATAAAATTCAATTATTATTATTATGTCATCCAAATGGTCATTTTGACTTTGTAAAAGTGTCCGGAAGGGTTCAAATAGTCGAAAAATTCTACTCGGACGTTTATATAGGGTCTCGGGGAACTTTGGACCCGAATAGTCACCCCGAGGGATAATATGGTCATTTGACTTGGAAGGTGAATAGTATGCATGAAATTTGAGAGATTATTTATAAGTCTAAAGGGTTTATATTATTGATTCATTCTACAAAACCTAGAGAGAAATAAATTGAGAGGGAGTGAGGAGTTTCTTTGGGGAAAAGAAAGAGTCTTTGTGGGAAAACCAAGAGCCAAAAGTCACCAACACCAACCACCGCCGGAAGTTGACCAGAGAAGGGAAAAACCACCGGTGGACACTCATCCCCAGAGGATCACACCTTCAGTAGAGGCAAGTGATTTAAAAATTGCAATCTACATAGTATAATGTCCATGTTAGGATAGTTAGAAATGATGAGAAGTTACATATTTTGGAGAGAACCTAGTTTGATGTTAATTCATTTCTGGAAAGTACATATATGTAGGATTAATATCATTTTTTTGGTAGATATTAATCCAAGAAATAAACATCACATGTTGGAGAAAGTTTGATAATCATAGGATTGTTCTTGAAATATTCACATATTTAGTTTTTTAGAAATAATATGCTTTTAATCCAAACTCGTGATGATTCTATGGTGTTTAGATCAGTAGGAATCATTTACATATGTTTCTATATCATGTGGTATGTATTATAAGGAATTTGGGATGTTAAAATAGAGGTTTAATTGATAAAAAGATGTGACACCAATAGAATAAAAGTTGCAGAATCTGGCCTTATATCTGGGTGATCGATCGATCGACCCCTTACCATCGATCGATCGACCTCCCCAGAAAAGATGAACTTGTTGCTTTTTAGTTCTTGATTTAATCACAAAACTTTTAGAAATATTTAGTGATTATTATTTGAATTAATGCGACTTAGGGAAGGACAGTAGGATCTACTTAAGACCCAAAAAATATTATTTTGGAATTGGGAATGTGGGAAAAGTAACGAGTGAGTAATTAAACGAGTTATTTTGGGAAAATTATATTATTTGGGGTTTAAATCGGATAAATGATAATTTAAGGTTAGGACCAGTAGTAAGAGAGTCATAAATTACCGGTATAACCTTAGCTATAATTGGGATTTACCTTAAGTGGTGGAATAAAGGGTTAAGAGTGAATTAAGGGATTATCGAGAATTAAACCTAATTAAATTGAATTTAATTCGTAGAAATTCGAGAGTCGTGAGGACATGGATTTGTAGAACGTGATGTCTACCTAATGAATTTATTTGAGGATTAAATGATCACCATCGTGCGGTTAGATAAGTTCGAAATTATATACTTTGAGGATTAAAGTCATAATCGAAAAATATGTAGGATATTCAGAATATAATTATACTATGTATGGGATTTATTATATGGGTTGTGCGTATGCCCTATGGTTATAAACACGTATGATGAATACCTATTATTATTACATATATAGGTGAGATGATTGCCTATTATTATCATATGGTTGTGTGAATACCTTATTGATGTTATATTTATATAGGTGGAATGTATACCGGTATTATAGTTTGTTATGTGTATGACATACCTACGCTGCTTGCTATCGGGATGGAGGTTTCGCATTGTGGACGGTCTTATCCTTGTGTACCTAATTGGGAGGGATTTTAGATTCGTACCCTGGTCATAGGACCTTAAACACGTGTTATCGGTGTATGTTGATAGTTTCGACGGTTGAATGGGAACGTAGTTATGTGCGTGACTCATTTGGCTGGGAAGTATGCTCGCCTACAATATGTTTGTGTTATGATGTTTCGTGAAAGACACCAAATAATTAGTCCTCTAAACAGTGACATGGTGTATCAGGACATGACAACAGAGTATGCATGCACCACAGCTTTGACTCGGAAGGTGCCGTATTAGTATATATATGATCAGTGTGATATTAGATATACATGCTGTGATCTAATCTACTGTGTGACATTGTATATATAGATATGTAATCTTCTGTGTGATAGTATAGATTAAAAATATAAACTGTGATTTAATCTACTGAGTAATGTTGTAGATGGAAGTAAATAATGAAATCTGAATTGAATTAAGTTGGTGAACACTTAATTCCAAGGATGTAACAAGACTAGTTCATATTAATGGGAAAGGAATATGAATAATTATATTACGTATGGTATGGGACGTACGAGTTTATGAGATGGGTTAAAATTATATGGTGGAAATTAGTTAGGAGGAAACCTTAACTAGGAAGATAATAAGATACGATAGGAGGGAACTCTAGATGAGAGGTGAGAATTATCAAGAGAGGGGCCGAGAAACTAACATGTACATAATAAATGATTTGTTGTAATTGTTAAGCATTGATATTTTTAAAATCTTTTACAATCAGTATCTGACCCATTTCCTTGCATACTCTTCTCTACTATATCTTGTACATCAGGTATCCAGCAGCAGGGATACATAGCATAGGTTATGGATGTTTCGATGGATTATAGATGCTAGCAGAGATGCGGAGTTTGTTTATACGCTTCCTTTCTGTCGATTCACCCATCTGTAGCGTCTACTTCTTTTAGGGCTTGTCGCCCAGGATTCTAGAGGTTGTAATTATTTATGTAAGCATTGTGGATATCAGTTTTATTTAGTGTAAATGTTGTAATTTAACTGGAAAGTTATTCCAGTCACATTTATTCTTGTTGTAGTTAATTCAGTTGTGATGTGTTGTTGCATATTATTATTTCGTGTCGTGGAATGGTTTTAATTAAATTAAAAATGGAAAAAGTTTTTGACACTTAGCTTAATTAACTATTAGGTGATTAATAAAGAAATTGTTTTCGAGAGTGATGCTGAGAATGAACCAACTGGATATTCTGATTTAATTAAATAAAGGACTGATCACCCAATATTTAATTAGGCGGGTTATTACAAGTGGTATCAGAGCATCAGGTTCTTGTGTCCTTAGGATCTGTGCGGCTTTCTATGTTTCAGCGTAGCGTTCTTTGATGTAGAGCCCTATTGTTAGGATGTTGAATTCTTCTGCATATTTCAAATTACGTTCTCCTGCCATGAAGTATGTGTGATGTAATGCTTATACGAGTTCGATCGGGCATCATACGCCAAATACAATGGGATGAATAGCAAGAGACGTTAAAAGGACGACAGGAGGAAGGCTCAGCCAAAGATATAGAGTATTTTAGAAAATGGTGTTGGAGATAAAAACCATCAAAATTGTTGTTTGGGCTGAGAACAATAAGGAAGTCACTTAGGAGTTGTAGTTTCCCAAGCACCATCATAGTTGATGGTTGTGTTGTTCTTAACTCACCTAGAACAGTATGTGAAAGGTGAGGGAGTCATAAGGACTCTTATGAAGGAAGAAATTCACAGGTAATTGTGAGGGGAGAAGTGTAGTAACACCCAGGATTTGAAAATTTTCTAGTAAAAAATTTTTCTTCGAAGAACAAACTTAAGTGATGAGAGTTAGAAATCACATATAAACAACATGTGTGAAACTAGAATAAGAATTTTACGTATGGTTTGATAGCGAAATCATTCATTTGATGTTTTAGTCAGTATATGAATTGAATTTTGAAACCTATCTCTTATGGACAAGAAAGAGAGAAGTAACTTGTTTAACGAACTCCATACCTTAGGAAGAATAGGGTGCATAGAAGATAAATAGAGTTTGTAAGGACATTTTTGTTCATTACCAATTAGGATGTCATATACCGCTACACCATTATTGAAGTTCAAGCTCACACTCAAGTCAAGACGGATTCGAATAATCAAGAATCTTCAATAAAGCCTCGACGAGATTTATTTTGGTAAAAGTTGAGATTTAAATTCCTTGAGAGTTTCATTTTAGTATTGGGAAATTTTTCTGAAATGTTTTTAATAAATCGAGGCATTTTTATAAAAGAATTTTTCTGTTTTCCAGAACCGGACCAATCCTAATAAAAAAGAAAACGGATCGATCCCCTTTTCCGGACCCGTCTGGTATTGGACCGGTCCCCTTCGCAGATTTTGTCCACCGCCTCAAATCTTTTATTTTTCTATAAAAAGCTATTTTGGTGGTGTATTTTCACAAGACTTAGAGAGACATTTTTTAGAGACAAAATACAGCAAGTCGTCGTATTTTTGAGTCCTAAAACTTGTGTTTGATTCACACTAAAAATCTTAATTATTTCTGTGAATCTTTTGGAACCATAGAACACCATTTTGCTTTTGTTCATCCTTTGTGGGGAGATCTTTACAATCAAGAGTAGCGTATTATTATGGAGGGAGTTTCTATGGAGTTTTGGGCTGCGATCCTTGTTGCAGCAGATTTATAGTTGATACTTTGAAGGTTTGACAAAGACACCGTCCGTTACTCTTGTGGGTGATATCAATATTGTATGTAAGTCAAACGTTTTGTAAATTTATAAAAGTTCTATAAATAAAAAGGTTTTGCCCTTCGGGGATTTTTCCTAAATTATTATGTTGCATGCTATATCTTATTTGTATTGACACGTAGTTGCATGTTTAGGGGAAGATTTAATTTCATTTAAAATAGACTTTAATTAAATAAGGTAAATTGGAAATTTGCGAATTTAATCAATTATCACACACCGACTTTCTACAAATTGGCATCATAGCAGGTATCACTTTTTTTGTGATTTCCTATTTTTTCGCAAAATTTGTGTGTTATTGATTTTTTTTTGAAAAATTTGATTTTGTATAAATCGCAAGTTTTTAAATGGATCACTTATATAATCGGATGCCAATATTTGACGGAACAAATTGTGCCTATTGGAAAGCCCGTATGAAATCTATTTTAAAGGCTATTGATGAACGTCTTTGGTGTTTAGTGTAAATGTTATAATTTAACTGGAAAGTTATTACAAACACATTTATTCTTCTTGTAGTTAATTCAGTTGTGATGTGTTGTTGCATATTATTATTTTGTGCCGTGTAATGGTTTCAATTAAATTAAAAATGGAAAAAGTTTTTGACACTTAGCTTAATTAACTATTAGGTTATTAATAAAGAAATTATTTTCGAAAGTGATGCTGAGAATGAACCAACTGGATATTCTGATTTAATTAAATAAAGAACTGATCACCCGATTGTTAATTAGGAGAGTTGTTACACTCTCATTCTAATGAGATGGTAATCTCATACCAACGAACCCAAAACTAAAAAAGAAATTTCTAATGAAATGTTACACTCTCATTCTTATAAGAAATTTCTTGAGTAAAAAAAAAAGAACATCCCAAAATAATTTTGACTGAGTAAACTCAAAACCTCAAAATCGTATACCTCAAAAAGTATCACGACGAATTCAACGGCTTGAACTTCCTAACATTCTTGGGTCAGTAATATATCTTCAAAGATCATGTAAGCGTATGTGGATGCAGTGTTTGGTTTGTAACGACTTGAATATGTTGGTTAAATGCTTGATAGGGCCAACCCCTAGTGTGAGTTTTATGGAAACCATTACTTCTCTATGAGTATTATCATAGGCATGCACGAAGACGGATAAGGGAGTGAGATCAGTGACTTTTAATCCCAAGCATTTAAAGGTCCTGAGTGAACACACATTAAGAGAGGATCCGTTATTGACGAGTGATAATGGGAATATCTTACCTAATACTTCGTCGGAGACGTTAAGGGATAGTTCTGATCAGGGATTAATTTTTGGGATATCTTCTTTGGAAAAGGGAGGAGTCCGGTAGAGGTCAGGTAACTAACCATATTCACATATTCTTTGAGAGTAGTAGAGGGAGAAATTATGGGCTCAGTGAGGAGATTTATCAGGGAATTTCAGTGCAGCTGAGAGGACATGAAGGTTCACCATAAGTTGGTTTGGGTTTTCTTGAGTTTATCGAGAACTTTTCTTTCAACAACGGTGATTTCTGGCATAGAGCTTTTTGACAACTCTCTTTCCTTTGTCTACTCTGGTTAAATAGGGAATTGGATCTTTATAGTACCCCCTGATCTATTCAAGTGGTTTCCATAGGTGGGGAAGAATAAGAACCCCGTGGCTTCATCTATATCGATCTGAAAGGATATTTTGTTGATTTTCCCTAATAAATCTTTGAAAAAGATCATTCCACCCAAACGAACAAATGAACTGGATTCTTCATGATTCAGTTCATCATCTGAGCTATTTTAGTCATTCCCCCATCCGGTGGTGACGATGTATTTCTTTCATGAGTAATCAATGCATTTGATAACCTCTACAGCATCATCATATAACTCTTCCCATTCAGTAGGGAAATGTAGAAGTGAAGGGACCAGCCATACCCGAAGTTTCAAAGCAGTGAGATACTAAAAAATGCTACAAATTTCCCTCGTCTGGCAAAACATACCGTCCATGATTTATACAACCTCATCTAGACTTACTTCCTCAATGGGTACCACACACTCGTCTGATAATCAAGCCCACTTTCGGGCTTCCATGAATAGGCCATTAAATCTTTGGTAGTTAATTGACATTTCTACGGGCAATTTCAGCCCAAACTTTTGAATTTGGTCTAGCACAGCAGGTAGTTTCGTGCCTCCCCCTTATCGAGAGCGGACGAAAATATAGGCTCTCATAAAAAGTGATAGAGCTTGATCAACAAGGCTTATAGTATGCAGGATTAATGACATGCAAACCATGAGAGGTTTGGGTGAGACTATGGGGGTGGTGGAAACTTTGACAAGCATAATTTTGGTAGGAGGATCAAACTCGAGGTATTTCCAAGAATATGTCATTCATTCGGGTTCCATTTGTTGGAAGAGGGTTGTGAGTGGTGTTGGGCTTGGGATTAGTTGTCAGGGAAATGATACCCCAGTCTACCTTGGATCACATTTTTTAGATGAAAGAATTGGTCAGTGGTGTGTTTCCTGTGACTTGGTTAAAGTCACAACGGTCATTATTCTTGAAGTTTTTAGGGAGTGAGTTTTATAATAGTCGAGGTTCTAATGGTTTCATGAGATCTGGGCTAGTAGAGCCTGGTAAAATTTTGATTGGGGAGCATGGAGTTCGGTGTACTTTTTTCTAGTAGGATTAGGGCAACTTTTTTATGCCCATGAGGTAGGAGGTTGTGATATTGTTTTGATGGTTAAAACTGAGGCATTGGGAGGCTTTTCATATTTTTGGGCTGTAAATTGTTTAGTTAGCTTCTTTGGTTCAGACTGCACTTTGGTGATACCTTTTTTTTATTTTCATAACAGCCTCTCGAAGAGCTCAGAAGTGCGGTTAGTAGTGTCCTACCACAAAGGCTCAAATATGAGGCAAGAAATTCTTCTTTACATTGCTCACTTGTTCCTCCTCTGAGGGCTTGTTCGTCATAATGGCACCTTTCTCTTTTCACCTTCCAATAAAGTTGTTGATTGATTCCTCATGGTTTTTCTTTAGCATCTCTAGGTCTCTGCATGTGACCTTTATATTTTTGTTCTGTTTGTACTAAGAGATGAGTTCTCGAGCTACATCTTCCTAGCTACGGATCCTAGATTTTTCGAGAGACAAGAACCATCAAAGAACACTTTCTTTCAAGGTCTGCTGAAACATATGGGCCATTATTTTTTTAGGCACCGAGAAGGGTAAAGGCTTGGTAATAGTTGTGTAGGTGCATAATTGAGGGCCCTATACCACCAAACTTATGGATGTCTAACATCTTGAACTTTTCTTGTAACCTGGCCTTATGGTAAGGAGACATGTGAGTGTAGTCCTTGTAATTTCCAAAGATATTAACTTGTTCAAAAAATTTCAACAGTTTCTTGAGTTCTTTCTTGACTTTGTTTAGTTCTTCTTCTTTGGGATCCACGGGTACTAGCTGATTAACCCCTGGATAGGTAAGGTTCATAATCAAGTGCTGAGCAGGTGGCAACCCATTTGTAGGTGGGGTACCTGGGACATGTTGGTATTATTTCAAGGCCCAAATGGGATTAGGGTTAGGTGGACCCATAGCACACGAAAATAAGATCTCAGGTTCATGAGCTTCTGAAGTCTGGGAATGATATCTCTTTATCTCTCGGGTTCAGTTTGAAGGTTTCCAATCTTAGCGCTCAGTTGGGATAGGATTGCCATCAAATCTGGTTCAACATTCAATGTTTGATTGGTATTCTCCATGGGTATCTTGTGGAAGTAGATCCCAAATTATATTAAAGTAGAAATATAAGTAACGGAGCTTCAAGCAATTTGACATAAGACCAACGCTAATAAGGAGCCAGACCAAAGTATGGTATACGATTGGTCTGAGACGGAAATTGATTTAGGTTCAATTTTGGAAGAAAAATGAAGCATTGTTTGTATTTTATAAAGGAGAAAATTGGTTTTGGTATTTTCGATTTTAAAATACAGAAAAAAGAGGAGAAATCTCAGCATGGTTATTATTACTATTAGGTTTTCACTCCTATTATGTTGGCCTAAATGTAAGAAAAATGCCAGACAAGACCCACGCTTAGGAAAGATATGTTTGAAAATATAAGACAATGTTTGACTTGTTTCCAGTCTCACGAACAGGGTCTTGTTTTAAAAAGGGGCCAAATAGCATGAAAATTCTCGCGGTATCGGTAGAGTTTTGGATGGTAATAGACAAAATTATGAGTGCCCTAAGTTTGATGCCTATATAAGGTTTATGAACTTGTTGGCTTAGTGGAAGCGTTCCCTTTTTGGCATGACCTCCACGATATACCTATTTCCTATGAAGGCAATCATTCATTGCTACGTGTGGACAATCCATTTCATATACCTGAGTGTACGTGAATTGACTCATGATATACCTTATGGGAACCCTACGTGTGAGAGAGAATTCGATATACTCGACGTATCTGAACAAGTTCCCTACTATATACCTCTCGTCATGAGTTTGGTCAAGAGGAATGATGCAGGGGGAACCGTTATATAAATGTCGAAGGTATGAGGCCAATTGAAGGTGAGAATCATATCGCTTAGGTTAACTATGCCCCAGCGAAGCCGACACCCATCACGAAGTGACCCCTTAATACAGGAATTTTTTTTTCTTAATATTGCCATGCTCTTATGATGTATTATGCAAAAATTCATGAGTCTCAATTTGTATCTTAAGGATAGATATTTTTTATTTTCATGCTAAGTAAGGTAGTACTAATACTATGAGGGAGAATATAAACTAAATCTATCATGGAGCATTAAGACTATACAAAGCATGGTGATAGGGAAGCAAGTGAATATATACAAGTGAGTTAGATGTGTAAGGTGAGGGAGTAACATGGGAATAGTATGAGTGATCATGTGAATATACATAAGAGAATGTGTGTGCTAGTTAGCGTAAGCATGGATCAACTACAAGTGGTGTGTGATATGTGTAAGTGAGAACGAAGATATATACAAATGAGAGAAGTGTGGGTGGGTGCTAGAAAAGCTACACATGGATAATATACAAGTGGTGTGTGGAGCAAGTAAGTAGAGGTGAAACTATATGCAAGTGTAAATGTGTGAAGTGATCCTACAGAATATATACAAGTGTGTGAAGGTACCATATAGAATATATACAAGTGTGTGAAGTGAGAATGTACAAGTGAGTGAAAAGTGATATATACATGAGAAGAGAGCATGGTAGAGATAAAGATGAGGCAGGCATGAAATAAGTAAAGGAGAAAAGGGAACATACAAGTGGGAGCATATGTACACATGTAGAAAATAAGGAGAGAAAAGAATAAAGCCCATATAGATATAGAGTCTAGTCCGCTAATAAAATTTCACAGCAAATTCGCCAATGTGGCCATCCGAGGTCAAATTCCTTCAGCGAGCGTGGATACAAAGTTGGTCGTCGTCGAATGGGGGTAACATGAAGAGTTAGAGTCGCCATACTTTTTTTTCAAAACGGGCAAACAAATGTCGCAACCTCAAGAGAAAGGCATCAAGGTAAAACTGATGCATGCAAAACCAAATAGTTCAAAGGTTCGGGGTACGGAATGGGAAGGTTTTATGCACCCATTCCTCCTTTTCGATCTCTCATGGGATAATGTTAATCTTCCTCTTTTAAACTCTCCTCATAGATTATTGTTGTTGACTTTGGAATCAAAGTGTGCTAATTTTGAAGTGGTATGGAAGTGATGTAGACATGTGAGGTGAATTACCAAGTGAGGTAAGGAGATCAGGTAAGAAAATGTGGGAAAATAGACTTTTGGGGTTGAGGAAAGGATCCGATTATGAGGGAATGTTCTTTGATTTTCTGAGAGGGGTCTCTAGGATCTCCTTTATAAAGTGAGGTCATGGACCTTTTTATAGGGACCAAGGGGGTGCCAATCGTCATGGCCTTGGCCGGCCTATCAGCATATGGCCTGCCTTGTTGGGAAAGGAAAAGTACATCTTGTTGATAGGGAGGGTTCATGAGGTGCTTATAGGAAGCCAGAATGTTTTTTTAATGGGCGTAAAATGCAAACCGTAAGCTCGAACCATGCACAAGTTAGACCGTTGGAAACGGAATTTAGATCCCATTAAGAATCTATTAAGTTACTCCCCGGTCTGGGAGTTGACCAAAGTAAACGGGGCTCAAAAGCACCTGATGGTCTCTAGATGGGAGGTTTTAGAAGAAAATGGATCATGCGTATGAACCATGAGGCCGATTCGTGCACGGGATGCACCATTGGAAAGGGAATTCAGAGCCCTTCAAGGATTCATTGAGCTTAACTCAGTTTTGATAATTCATTAAGGTTTGTAAGGTATATTCATGCATGGGATGGATCACTGGAAAGGTGATTCAGAGGCCTTCAAAGATTTATTGAGCTTTGCTAAGGTTGGAGAGTTGACGAGAGTCAAATTTGTCTTGATTAGTACTAAGAGTAAAATGGATCATTTGTGCGGATTGTGAGATCGATCTATACGCGGTACAGATTATTAGAAAGGGGATTTAGATCCCCTCGAGGATTCATTGAGCTTTGATCGGTTTGGAGAGTTTATAGGAGTCAAAAGGAGCTCAAGAGCACCCGGTGGCCTCCAGGTCAGTACTCGGAGTACGACTTAGGGTTTATGGTGAATGCATGAGTGTTAGGGACCTAAGGAGGTTATTAGGGGGATTCTAGGATTGGGTTTCTAAAGTTCTTATAAAAAAATCGCTCGAGAAAAAGAAAAGAACATCCTAGATTAAATTTGGCTAAGTAAACTTAAAACCTCAAAATCGTATACCTCAAAATGTGTCGGGACAGATTCATCGACTTGAATTTCATAATGTTTCTCGGTAACTAATATGTTTTCAAATATCATAGAAGCATATGCGGATATAGTGTTCATTTTATAAAGGGGTACGCCAAAATTTAAACTATGAGTAATTATTAAATCTTACTCTTATGGAATTAAAAAAAGATAACTATTGAGTGGGTAAGTAACCTCACAATGGGGCATACTCCAAGTTTGACAAAGGTATGTGTGGTTAATTCAATGTGTTAAAAAAAAAGATAAAAATTTAAGAGTTAATAATGAGATATGCAAGTAATCCTCTAGCGGGGACACAATCTTAGGACTTGACACGTTTATGTGTGATTTAAAATTCTATTTTAATAAAACACCAAACATTTGTTCATTTGAGTATAAATGATTATTTTGAAAGGAACTGAAATGATTGAAATATAGCCCAAGATTATGATTTTTAAAATTCTCCGTGCGAATTAATTTGTTAAAGAACATTTTTGGAATAAAATGGCAACTTGTGTAAATGAGGGTTAGTAGTATTTAGCCAAATTTAAAGATAATTTATTAAAATTAAAACATGCTTAATGCATATAGTGTGGACACCCCATCCTATAACTCCCTAGGCATCTCCCTAGGTCCCTAGCACTTGCTCATTCACCGTAAACTGTAGGTCATACCCTGAGTACCGATCAAGAGGCAACTTGGCGCTCCCGAGCCCCGTTTGACTCTGGCCAACTTTTTTTCCTGAGTGAAAGCTAAATGAATATTCAAATGGATTTGATTCCCCTTTCCAACAATCTACCCTGTGTACAAATCAACCTTACGATTCGGATGAAAAATCCGTTTTACTATCAAAATTAATCTAGAGGCCATCGGGTGCTCTCGAGCCCCGTTTGACTCCAGTCAAATTTCTCACCTGAGAAAAAGCTCAATGAATATTCAAAGGGATCTGGAATTTCTTTCCAATGGGATGCCTCGTGCACTAATTGGCCTTACGATTTGACCAAACGGTCCATTTTACTATAGAAAACTATTCAAGCAGTCACCAAGCGCTCTCGGGTCGCGTTTGACTCTGGTCAACTTTTTTGCCTGTGTGAAAGCTCAATGAATATTCAAAAGGATTTGATTCCCCTTTTCAACAGTCCACCCCGTGTACAAATTAACCTTACAGTTCAGACGAATAATCTGTTTTACCTTGAAAACTGATCTAGAGGCCATTAGGCTCTCCCGGGCCCTATTTGACTTCGGTCAACAATGCATCTTGAACAAAGATGAATAAATCTTTGAAGTATCTAAATAACCTTTCTAATCTTCCACACAATGTGTGAATCATCCTTACGGTACGGACTAATGACCCATTTTACTCCGAAGGGGCACGGGCCCTTTTGGACCTCGTTTGACCTAGATCAACTCTCTAAACCAAATGAAGCTAAAAAGAATATCAAAGTGCATTGAATACCCTTTCCAACGGTCCATCACTTACATGAATCCTCCTTATGATTCAGACAAATGATCCATTTTCCACTTAAAATTTCCTGTCTAGTGACCAATGGACACTTTCAGGCCCCATTTGACTTTGGTCAACTCCTAAACCCGGGGGTGGCTCAATGGATTCTTAAAGGGATATGAATATCCTTTAGAATGGTCCACCTCATGTGCAATTCATACATACAGTTCGCATTTTACCACCATTTTCTGAAAAAACTATCGTAAACTGCCAAATGGCACCCCAGGAGCCTGCCTATCGACAATGTGTCTGGGGTTCCATTCCAATAGGCAGGTGAAGGACCCTGTAAATCGGAATCGAACTTAGACATATAAATAGAGGCCATGATCCATTTGAAAGGAACCCCTGAACATCCCTCTCGGCAATTAAGAGAATATTCTCTCGAATGCAGAGTTATTCCCCTCTTAAAAAACCCATTTTCCCCATTCCCTCCACCTTTTTCATACTCCTTTTAGAAAATTCTCGCCCATCTCCTCATACCTCCATCATATCGTCGTGAGATAAGCACATCTACAATTAAGAGGCATTCAAATTCTTCATAAGGAGGTCCAATTCTCCCCCTTTTATCTTTAAATTATCTTATTTTTGCATTAGTATCTTAGATTTCACTTAAGTACTTTGTTTTATTACATCATATACCTTAATTCCAAACCTTTATTATTAGTATTTTCGCACACTTTATTTTCATTAAAAAAAATGGTTTACTTTTAAATTCCAAACAAGGAATTCTCATCACATTTTCTCACACTAAAACACCTTTTATACACACACACACACACACACACACACACACTTATAAGCAAAATCCCCAGTTGAATTTATGGGTTAAATACCACCTCGTATTCTCTTCAAACTATGTGGACTTTGATGACCCTCGGTCTATGTAGGCATCTTAGGTAAATCCCTAGACTTGAGTCCTCCCAGATACATTTGCAACCTTGTTCTTATTGTATATTTTTAATATATTTTATATACTTGCTTGCTTGTGTCTTGTTCGATATACGCATTCATTCTGTGATAACAACTTGAGATTTGGCAAACACTTAAATTATACATTGAATTATTATTTTGGGAACATTACTAAGGATGGCCTCACTCTGACTTTTTCCATGACGTAAGTTGAGTGATTCCATTCTCCATTTATATTATGCACACAAGCACACACAACACGAAGTTTAACAGGAGAAGATTAACACATGCCCACGAGAGATCGAAAGGGAGGAATGGGTTCCTAGAACCTTCCCATTTCATAACTTAGTCCTCAGACCCTTGAACTACTTGGTTTCGCAAGCATCAATATTTTCCTTAATGCCCTTATCTCGAGGAGAAACATTTCTTTTTGTGCAAAATAGGTTGGCGACTCTACTTCAACATATCACCCCATATCGGTGACAATTGATTGCCTTGAGAAAGGATGAAATCCCACACGCGTACCAAAAGAGATGGAAAGGGAGGATGAAAATAGGGATCCACCTTAGGAGATCCCCAAACCTCGACCTCGGGATGTCCACATTGGCGACTCTGCTTGGGATATTTTAAGAGGACAAGCCTCTATTTCTGCATGGGTGCTACTCTTTTCTGCATGTGTGCTTATGCACCTACCTGTATGTTCCCTTTTCTCTTATATTCATTTTTATGTATATCTATCTCATGTATATATTACCTTCCACTTACTTATACACATCACACACTTGTATAGACTCTCCGTGTACACTTTGCACACTTACACTTAGCTTCACTTTATACTCACATTCTTCACACACCATTTTGAATATTCATGCTTAGGCTTCACAAGCACACATCCACACTTCCCACACTTGTATATATACTCACTTACACATATCACACACCACTCATAGTTAATCAATGTATAGGCTCACAACCATACACACTCACTTGTATATATTCCCATGTCACTTACAGACTCACATGTATCCATCCGTTATATAGTCTCCATGCTAGATTTAATTTTCATAATACTTTTATAAACACCCCCATTAGTGTGTAGTATTCCCTTTACTCATCAGGCCAAAAAAATATGATAATAAAATACTCTCTCTCCATAATATGTTTATTAAGACTCATCCATTTTTACACGCCAAATCACCAAGAGCATGGGAATATTGACCAAAATTTTGCCCCGTACTAGGGGATCACTTTGTAATGAGGATGGTCCTTCGAGTTGCAGTTGGCCTAATCTATGCGACTCTCCCTTTTCATTGGCCTCGTACCTTCAACGTATATCGAAAGGGTCCCCCCGCATCATACTGCTTGACTGAACTCATGACGGGAGCTATATAGTAGGGAACTCATTCACGTACGTCGAGTATATTGAATTAGTTCTCACATTTACTATCCTGACGAGGTATATAGTGAGGCAATTCACGTACACTCAGGTATATTAAATGGCTTTTCCATACGTACTAATGAAAGATTTCCCTTATAAGCAAGAGGTATATCGTGGAAGTTATGAAAAAGAGGGGAACCCTTACACTAACCCAATAAATGCATAAACCTCATATAGGGGTCAAACCTAGGATACTCATATTTAGTTTTTCGGTTAACATGAGAAACTCTGTCGAAATTCTGGGTTGGCATACCGCAAGAATTTTTTCCCTATTTTACTTTTTTTTCCAATATAGGTCCCCCCTTCGTGAGCCTAGAAAGAAGTCCAACCATGTCTTACATATTTTCAAATCCTATTTTCCCAACCTAGGGTCCTAACCGACATTTATTTCGGCATTTATGCAAACCTAATACAAGTGAGAACATAATAATAGCATTAATAATCATGCTGAGATTCCTCTCTTTTTTTCCTTCCCTTTTTTTTGATAACTAAAATTACCAAAACACTTTT
The DNA here is from genome assembly GCA_949130495.1 of Sambucus nigra. Lineage (NCBI taxonomy): Eukaryota > Viridiplantae > Streptophyta > Magnoliopsida > Dipsacales > Adoxaceae > Sambucus > Sambucus nigra. The sequence continues at coordinate 434,449,334 of OX422215.1, forward strand.
TATTTTCAGCCTTCCAAAAAACAAAAAAAATTCCTTCCTTATTTCAAAAATAAATTCAAATTGTCTATCCAACCAAAACTCCCTCATAAATAATGATTTTTTAAATGAGGTTCTAAAATTCTCAACTTATAGAAAACCATATTGGCCCAAATTTTGGCATATTTCATCTTTTTATTTCCTTAATATTTTGTGCGGGCTCTTTTCAAACGGTGGCTTTCACGACGAGTCAATTTTACCCTCTCGTAGCCCTTTCATGTGTTCACTCAACATTTTTTCAACTTAAACTAATTCTTCACGGGAAATGGATATTACATGCACTACTTTTATTACTCTCGTATTATTGCACTTGAAAAAAAGTTTGTTTGAGGACAAAATTGAGATGAAAACACCCAACCAATATGTGATAAGACAAGCACAATAATCAAACAAATTCGTGAACGTGTGCAATAAAAGACATAATGAGTTAAACATGTTGGAAGTAACACTAACTACATCTCAATGACTCCAAACAATGTAAAACACATAGATGATAAGATATATTGTCTCAAAACCCTATCAAAAAGTCACATGGAAATGGAATGATGTTGTGACATGGTCATCCTAAGTGTTTATCCATAAAAGGTGTAAACAAAATACAAAAATCTTTTTGGATTTTTCAAAATTTTATCAAAACGAAATCTTTTTGTATTTTTCAAAATATTTTAAAAAATGGAAAACATACAAACATGGTACACACTAGCAATAGGTATATAATATCATCATGTAAAACCTCCTATGCTAGCAAACAAGTCAAACCTCAATCATTAGGTGTAGGGGGGTTTTCCAAAGCTGGTGACAACTTATGAAAAACCTCCATCAAGTCATGTGAAGTTTTGACTAAAATCTTAACTTGCTCACTACGATGTGCAAACTCTCTCATGTAGTCTCCAGGAGCATGTAAAGTATCATGTGTGGGTGCATGTGTGGCAGAAACACCTGTAGTAGCAAAACATGACACATTACCCAACTTAAAGCAAAATTCCCTAAGGTGTCCTCTCCTCTTGCAATGGGAACAAACATAAATAGGCATAGGAACACCTCTCTCAAAAACTCTAGGACGTGCTCTCCTAATAGGAAACGAACGCCTTGGTGGGTTAATTTTTGGTCCGTGTGAATCTGTCACTAACGTGGGAACCGGCTCGGGTGCGACAAAAGAAGTGGAAGCACCGTCATGACCTTTTCCACATCCGTCAACTCTACCCTTATCAGGATTAAAAACCGCCTTTTAAACCTTCTTAGGTGCATTCTCAAAATTGACTTTGACCTCCCTAGCACGTTCGAGATCACTCTCGATTTGGGATACACGTGTCGTCAGACTAGACACCATGTCGGTCAAATCACAATTTTCTTTTCTTAAAAGCTCCTTCTCTCTATCCAAATCAAACACTCGACGACCTAAATCCCTATTATAATTCTTTATTTTTAAGGTCTCGGTGTACAAATATCTAAAGGATTTTTGGAGCTCACTTTCATCTCCACTTTCACACTCGCTTTCTCCCTGACTTGAAACGCTCAAATCATCACCATCGCATTCGTGTGCACTATTGTGGGACAAAGTGGGTGTGATCACACGACTTGCTAAAAATGCAACAAACTTCTCACCACTAGTCACATCACCCTCACCTTCACCTTCACTACTATCACTAAGTGTGACGGGTATGGCTACTTTCTTCCCTTTCTTTCTAAGCCACGTAGGACACTCAAACGACTTATTCCCCTTACCCCCATATTCAAAACAAGTCACGTCCTCAAAATCCTCCTCACACTCCCCATCTGAGTCATTGTCTTTTTCCTTATCACCGCTTTCTTTGGCCTTTCCATTCTTTTTATTTTTGTCAAAAAATCTCGATTAGAAGAATTTTCTTTAGAAATTTTGAGAAACTTTTTAATTTTTTTTGCAAATAAGGCCATATCGTCAAAATTAAAATCACCCTCAGAGTCGGACTCACAAACACGCTCTGTCATTTTCTTCTCACTCTTGTCACCTTGCCTAGCATGGATTCTAAGGGCAATCCCTTTATCCGTAGGCTTGACAGATTTAGGAAACATATCAATTTCGTACGTTTGTCAGTCTCCTACTAATTCTTCTAATTTAAGGGTGCCCAAATTTCCCATTGAATTTAAAACAGTGACTTTAGGAATAAATATTTTCGGGAGTGATCTTAAAATCTTTTTAACGACACGCGTGTTATTAATTTCATCACCTAAGTTAAAACTAGTGTTGACAATGTCCGAAAGACGTGCATAAAATTCATCAAAAGTTTTGAACTCTAACATAGTAATGGTCTCAAATTGGGTGGCAAGATTTTGCAATTTTGATGCTTTAACCACATTTGTACCCTCATGTGTCAATTGGAGTACATCCCATGCCTCTTTAGAGGTGGTGCATGTCATAATTCGATGGAACTCATTTGGAGTGACGGCTCCAGAAATAGCACTCAAACAATATGAATTAAAATTAGATATTTTAAAATCATCTTCAGTCCAGGCCGTCACGGGTTTTAAAGAGGCGATATTTTCAATGGTGACAGTGGGAGGAGTCCACCCTCTTTCACACAAACACCAAAGACGTTCATCAATAGCCTTTAAAATAGATTTCATACGGGCTTTCCAATAGGCACAATTTGTTCCGTCAAATATTGTCATCCGATTATATAAGTGATCCATTTAAAAACTTGCGATTTAAACAAAATCAAATTTTTCAAAAAAAAAATCAATATCACACAAATTTTGCGAAAAAATAGGAAATCACAAAAAAAGTGATACCTGCTATGATGCCCATTTGTAGAAATTCGGTGTGTGATAATTGATTAAATTCGCAAATTTCCAATTTACCTTATTTAATTAAAGTCTGTTTTAAATGAAATTAAATCAGCCCCTAAACATGCAACTACGTGTCAATACAAATAAGATATAGCATGCGACATAATAATTTAGGAAAAATCCCCGAAGGGAAAAACCTTTTTATTTCTAGAACGTTGATAAATTTACAAAACCATTGACTTACATACAATATTGATATCACCCACAAGAGTAACAGACGGTGTCTTTGTCAAACCTTCAAAGTATCAACTATAAATATGCTGCAACAAGGATCGCAGCCCAAAACTCCATAGAAACTCCCTCCATAATAATACGCTACTCTCGATTGTAAAGATCTCCCCACAAAGGATGAACAAAAGCAAAATGGTGTTCTATGGCTCCAAAAGATTCACAGAAATAATTAATATTTTTAGTGTGAATCAAACACAAGTTTTAGGACTCAAAAATACGACGACTTGCTGTATTTTGTCTCTAAAAAATGTCTCTCTAAGTCTTGTGAAAATACACCACCAAAATAGCTTTTTATAGAAAAATAAAATATTTGAGGCGGTGGACAAAATCTGCGAAGGGGACCGGTCCAATACCAGATGGGTCCGGAAAAGGGGATCGATCCGTTTTCTTTTTTATTAGGATTGGTCCAGTTCTAGAAAACAGAAAAATTCTTTTATAAAAATGCCTCGATTTATTAAAAACATTTCAGAAAAATTTCCCAATACTAAAATGAAACTTTCAAGGAATTTAAATCTCAACTTTTACCAAAATAAATCTCGTCGAGGCTTTATTGAAGATTCTTGATTATTCGAATCCGTCTTGACTTGAGTGTGAGCTTGAACTTCAATAATGGTGTAGCGGTATATGACATCCTAATTGGTAATGAACAAAAATGTACTTACAAACTCTATTTATCTTTTATGCACCCTATTCTTCCTAAGGTATGGAGTTCGTTAAACAAGTTACTTCTCTCTTTCTTGTCCATAAGAGATAGGTTTCGAAATTCAATTCATATACTGACTAAAACATCAAATGAATGATTTCGCTATCAAACCATACGTAAAATTCTTATTCCAACTTCACACATGTTGTTTATATGTGATTTCTAACTCTCATCACTTAAGTTTGTTCTTCGAAGAAAATTTTTTTACTAGAAAATTTTCAAATCCTGGGTGTTACTACACTTCTCCCCTCACAATTACCTGTGAATTTCTTCCTTCATAAGAGTCCTTATGACTCCCTCACCTTTCACATACAGTTCTAGGTGAGTTAAGAATAACACAACCATCAACTATGATGGTGCTTGGGAAACTACAACTCCTAAGTGACTTCCTTATTGTTCTCAGCCCAAACAACAATTTTGATGGTTTTTATCTCCAACACCATTTTCTAAAATACTCTATATCTTTGGCTGAGCCTTCCTCCTACCGTCCTTCTAACGTCTCTTGCTAGTCATCCCATTGTATTTGGCGTATGATGCCCGATCGAACTCGTATAAGCATTACATCACACATACTTCATGGCAGGAGAACGTAATTTGAAATATGCAGAAGAATTCAACATCCTAATAATAGGGCTCTACATCAAAGAACGCTACGCTGAAACATAGAAAGCCGCACAGATCCTAAGGACACAAGAACCTGATGCTCTGATACCACTTGTAATAACCCGCCTAATTAAATATTGGGTGATCAGTCCTTTATTTAATTAAATCAGAATATCCAGTTGGTTCATTCTCAGCATCACTCTCGAAAACAATTTCTTTATTACTCACCTAATAGTTAATTAAGCTAAGTGTCAAAAACTTTTTCAATTTTTAATTTAATTAAAACCATTCCACGACACGGAATAATAATATGTAACAACACATCACAACTGAATTAACTACAACAAGAATAAATGTGACTGGAATAACATTCCAGTTAAATTATAACATTTACACTAAATAAAACTGATATCCACAATGCTTACATAAATAATTACAACCTCTAGAATCCTGGGCGACAAGCCCTAAAAGAAGTAAATGCTACAGATGAGTGAATCAATAGAAAGGAAGCGTCGAAAAAAAATCAGCATCTCTGCTAGCAGTTATAATCCATCGGAACATCCATAATCTATGTTGGGTATCCCTGCTGATGGATACCTGATGTACAAGATATAGTAGAGAAGATAATATGCCAGGAAACGGGTCAGAGCCCGATTGTAAAAGATTTTAAAAATAGCAAGTGCTTAACAATTACAACTAAGCATTTATTATGTACATGTTAGTTTCTTGGGCCCTCTCTTGAGAATTCTCACCTCTCATCTAGAGTGCGCTCCTATCGTATCTTATTATCTTCCTAGTTAAGGTTTTCTCCTAACTGATTTCCACCACATAATTCTAACCCATCTCATAAACCCGTATGTCCCATACCATACGTAATATAATTATCCATATTCCTTTCCCTTTAATATGAACTAGTCTTGTTACACCCTTGGAATTAAGTGTTCACTTACTTAATTCAATTTAGATTTCATTATTTACTTCTATCTACAACATTATTCAGTAGATTAAATCACAGTTTATATTTTTAATTTACAATATCACACAGAGGATTACATCTCTATATCTAAAATGTCACACATTAGATTACATCACAGTATATATATCTAATATCACACTAATCATATATATACTAATATGGCACCTTCCCAATGACAACTGCGGTGCATGCATACTCTTCTATCATGTTTTGATACATCATGTCACTGTATAGAGGACTAATGATTTGGTGTATCTAACGAATCATATAACATAACACAAACATATTGGAGGCAAGCATACCCCCCAGCCAAATGGGTCACGCACATACTTACGTTCCCATTCAACCGTCGAAACTATCAACATACACCGATAGCACGTGTTCAAGGTCCTATGCTCAGGGTATGAATCTAAAATTCCTTCCAATTGGGAGCATAAGCATAAGACCGTCCACAACACAAAACCTCCACCCCGATAGCAAGCTGCGTAGGTATGTCATACACATAACAAACTATAAGATAGGTATACATTCCACCTATATAAATATGACATAAATAAGGTATTCACACAACCATACGATCATTATAGGCAATCATCTCACATATATATATAATACTAATAGGTATACATCATACGTGCATATAATAATAGGGCATATGCACAACCCATGTAATAAATCCTATACGTCATATAAATATATCCCGAATATCCTATGTATTTTTTTATTATGACTTTAATCCTCAAAGTATATATTTTTCGAACTTATCTAACCGCACGACGGTGATCATTTAATCCTCAAATAAATTCAGTAGGTAAATGTCAGATTCTACAAATCCATCTTCTCACGACTCCCGAATTTCTACGAATTAAACTCACTTTAATTAGGTTTAATTCTCGATAATCCCTTAATTCACGCTTAACCCTTTATTCCACCACTTAAGGTAAATCCCAATTATACCTAAGTTTATACCGGTAATTTATTACTCTCTTACTACTGGTCCTAACCTTAAATTATCATTTATCCTATTTAAACCCCAAATAATATAATTTTCCCAAAATAACTCGTTTAATTACTCTCTTGTTACTTTCCCCACATTCACAATTCCAAAATAATATTTTTCGGGTCTTTAAGTAAATCCTACTGCCCTTCCCTAAGTCCCATGAAGTTCAAACAATAATCACTAAAGATTTCTAAAAGTTTTGGGATTAAATCAATAATTAAAAAGTAACAACTTCATATTTTCTGGGGAGGAAGATCGATCGATGGTCAGGGGTCGATTGATCGATCAGTCGATCGATCACCCAGATATCAACCCAAATTCTGCAACTTTTATTCTACGGGTTTCACATCTTTTGATCAATTAAACCTCTATTTTAATGTCCCAAATTACTCATAACCCATACCACATGATATAGTAACATATGTAAATTATTCCTACTGATCTAACACCCTAGAATCATCAAGAGTTTCGATTAAAACCGTACTATTTCCAGAAAAATAAATATGTGAATATTTTAAGAACAATCCTATGATTCTCAGAATTTCTCCAACATGTGATGTTTGTTTCATGGATTAATATCTACCAACAATATGATATTAATCCTACATATCTCTAATTTCCAGAAATGAATTAACATCTAACTAGGTTATCTCCAAAATATGTAACTTCTCATCATTTCTAACTATCCTAACATGGACATTATACTAACTAGATTTCAATTATTAAATCACTTGCCTCTACTGAAGGTCTGATCCTTTGGGGATGAGTGTCCAGTGGTGGTTGTTCCCTTCTTCGGGCAAATTTCAGTGGTGGTTGGTGGTTGTGACTTTTGGCTCTTGGTTTTCCCACAAAGACTCTTCCTTTTCCCTAGAGAAACTCCTCACTTTCTCTCAATTTCTTTATCTCTATATTTTGTAAAATGAATCAATAATCTAAGCCCTTTAGACTTATAAATAATCTCTCAAATTCGTGCATACTATTCACCTTCCAAGTCAAATGACCATATTACCCCTACGGGGTGCCTGTTCGGCTCCAAAGTTCCCCAAGACCCTATACAAATGTCTGAGTAGACTTTTTTCACTATTTGAACCCTTCCGGACACTTTGGCGTAGTCAAAACGACCATTTAGAAGACATAATAATTCACTTTTATTTCATTTAATTATAATCCTTACATAACTCAAATGCACGTCCCGACTTAATTACCATAGTGGTTATACACATAATTCGCAACAAATTTATAAAGTCATAATCAATTGTAAATTCATAATCATATATATTACATTAATCATTAAGTAATATTCAACATAAATCACATATTACTTTATTCTTGAGTAATATTTAAATCCGGATTAATTTCCAGTTATAACAGAATTAATTCTAATTAATCCCATTTTAAAAATACGGGGTATTACAGAGATTTTATTCTCATTCGAACGAGGTTGGATACTCGTTGGAACAACAATTTATTTTCATTAAAAGGAACTTTAAATGATCTTCAAACGGGGTCTGCCTATTTGATAGTGGTCCACACGTTGGAAGGTCATTAAAGTATCGCTGGAATGAACTAGACTTTTCATTCGTATGAGACTACATCTTGTTAGAACAAAACGAGCATTTTCATTCGAACGAGAAGCCATTTCATTCGAACGAACTTGTTGCCTCGAAAATGAATTTTTCTATATAAAGGATTCATTTGGACTATTTTACACAACACTTTTTGCCAAAAAAATTCCATACCTGCTCCAAAAAGTTTTCCCTTTTTTGATTCTTTGAAACAACATACTGTTTTCCAAATCATACATCCATAGAATGATTTTTTGAGTTTGTCAAACCCAATTTCCATACACTTCATCAAACCCTTGTAGACTTTTCTCTACTGCTGATTAGTGGAGTTGTAACTCTACTGTTGAAGAAGAAAGGGTTCTGCATCGTGAGGCTGATCAGTGGATACCGAGGGAAGAGCTGCATCCTTGGGTGGTGCTAAACTGCATCACTTTTTGTCAAAGATTTGAAGACTCTGCGCATTATACTTAATGGATATCTAAGTAGTCCATAAGTCATCGAGTCTACCAAACTATTTAATAGTGCTGAATATAAGTTTTTCCCAAAATGGATTTGTCCTCAATTCTTCTTCTTTTTGGTTTGATTGTGTGGTTTGGTATAATTTATTTGGACTTTCTATTGCATGCACACCTAGTTCTAATCAAGATAAAATTTGCTTAAATTAAGATCTTTGTGTGTGTACAAGTGACTCCATATAACCCTTGCGTTTTTAAATTCTTTTAATAACAAGTAATAGGTCCTTTATTTTATTTCATATTCCATGCTTGACAAATTTTTTTTATTGCATATTTACCCATAGCTGCGGACTATGTTATTTAAACACATATTATATATGTTTAGAATCATTTATTCACTCATTATCCTTTTTTACTTGCAATTTATCTATCCATTTATTTTCACAAATTTTCTTTTATCCCGGAGTTCACTAAATCCCATATATATATATATATATATATATATATATATATATGTGTGTGTGTGTGTGTGTGTGTGTGTGTGTGTGTGTGTGTGTGTGTGTGTGTGTGTGTACGAGCTTGCATCGCCTACCATAAATGCTGCAACCAATTATTTACTAGACAATTGATTTGGTCTAAGCATAAGCTTCACACTAGGGCTACGATCCCTTCTTAAATTTCCTTTAGCCCTCTTGGTTCCATATAATACTTCAAGTATTTAACTTTCATTGGCATAATCTTCGAACGAGAAAGTAGGATGGCTATCGCCCTTGTTTCATCCTTTATTGACCCATTTATTATATTATTGCCCACTCATGCACTTAATGATTTAAATTTTAATAAATTTATCTGATTTTATTAAATTAAGTTTACATGATTAGTCAGATCATTTAGCCAACACACAACCAAAATAAGCTATTTTATTATGATAATGAATTCGTGATCAGGTAATAACCCTACGGGGGTTTAAAATCAATAAAATAAGGACACGTAAGCCCAAACTAATCGTTAAGTAAGCATAGGAGAAAATTTGTTTTTTATATAAAATTAGTCGTCTTCATCCAATGAATGTTGCGGGGACATAGTTTCATTAATCATACATTTATCCCTAAGTTATTTCATTTACTAGGTGACCACATCCGCACACAACACCATTATTCCTTGCACTAGAGTCCTTTTCTTTATCTATTAAAGTCATTTAAGACTTAGGATGCCCTTGCTTAATCCCAATCTCCATTTTATCAACATAAATAATAGATATATAAGATAAATTTCAAGGCTATGTTAGGTAAAAAATTGAATTTCATGTTAATCAAGTTTACATGCGGTTTTCTTAAAAACGAGTATTCTTCCAATTTAGGCCTTAACATGCAAAGTGATCATTCAACTAAAATACCCACACAACTATATTAAACATCTCAATATGTAATATATATTCAGAACATCTAACAAATTGTGTTTTAATGGTAAAAAATCGATAGTCACGGTTGGTGCCCCAAATTTACACACTTATTAAAATTGGGCTTAAATATTTATTTCAAGTCCCTTTCTCGCAATTTCGAAAATGTTACTTTCATAAAATATTCTATAATGACCTAAATATTAATAAACAAAGACAAATTTCCATAAAAACAATTCCATTTCAGGCGATTCAAACAGAATTCTCTAATATATTATTTTAGCCCAAGTTATATGCTTGATTTTCTATTCCATATGATAAAATAAATAGGATTCCAAGAGATCATTTGACTCATAAATTTCATATTATTAAGTACGTTAATTTCCTTCATCGAACTAATTTACTTGAGAGGCCATATATTCACACTAAGAAAAACTTAACCCCCAAATCATTTATAGCATTTAATAAAATGTCTCCTTGTTATCCATCTTCATAAAATCATTCTTTAAGGAATTTTCCATGCAATTAACATATCATTAACAACATACTTCACGAGGAAGAAAATATAGTTCATTTTCACACACACACACACACACTCACACACACATAGGCGCGCACACACACAGAACATGAGACCTAATGTATATACACATACACTATTTCACTTTGGTCCAAGTCTCCGAAGATTCAAATATTGATGTTCCTCACCATGAAAATGGGTCTCTAAATCTTGAATAAGAAGGAGAGAAGATATATTCGAACCCATGGAGATTCATCTTCATTATCCATCCCAAGGCCTCCATTAACACCCTCTAAGCTTTCTCAATTCTTCTTCTTCTTCTTCTTCTTCTTCTTCTTCTTCTTCTTCTTCTTCTTATTCTTCTCTCTCTCTCTCTCTCTCTCTCTCTCTCTCCTCATGGGTTTGTGACATTAGTGAGGAAGAGTGGGAGGTTATTAAATCCAAAAGCAAAGAGAAGTGAGGGAATAATGGTTTTGGTTTTGAATAAGTGGATTTTCTCCCACATAATATGAGTACATATTATGCATATTTTGTTTCTTTTTGAATGATATAAGAGAGAAAATGGTACATATGATTGATAGCTTGTACTCATGAGGAAGAATAAAAAGGATGGGGCGTGTGGGTCCGGGTATGTGGATTCTTCCATAAGGATGCTTGATTTAAAATAAAAGGGCATGTGTATTGCTGTCAAAGAAAGGACAACACCCCCTCCCCTTGTGTCATTTTTTTACATTTACATAGATATATGTTTCACTCTTTAAACAGTGTAGAAATATGGAATCTTAATCTAGAACATCCCATAAGGATACGTGAATCTTGATTTGAGATGAGAGGACTATTTTGATGTCACGAACTTAATTAAATGTGAGTAATCATTGGAATATTCTCGGGTTATTAATTACTAATTTTAATTTAATACAAAAATAAATGTTAATGATAATAAAATAATTCCAATTAAATATCTGAAAGGTCGAGTCATTAAATTCTCCCCATCTTAGGAAATTTCATCCTCAAAATTATTTCTTATGATCAATAACTAACCCACTAGTCACAATTATTTTACCATTTTCAAAACACATGTATGCAATAATACCTACCTACTTATCATTAATTTTAGTATCTTATATATCATTTGTAAACAATTGTCACCTCCATCATTCATAATAGGAAGTATCCATTTATTCTCTTACTTCTTTAGCCCAAACATAACACACGAACTTCCTCCATTCTCATGCTTAAGAAATTCCAAACATCCCATATGATCACATAAACCAAATCTGATTGAATACCTAGAATTTATAATCGACATGTACTAATTCATAAGTCATCTCTATTGCTATACGCAGGGGTTACTTGCATAAGCATCCAATTTTCTTCTAATTACATACATAGGATACTTTTTCAAGGTTCCTATGGTCGATTACACTTAAGGCGCACAACTCAGCCTCCCGTTTACATTAACCAATCAAATTACCATAAATCATCAAAAACTAGTTTTGAGGTCTTCAACTTGTTACGAACTTTATCGTAGGTCTCTAAGAGTTACGATCAACATAAACAAGCGACATTTATAACTGTGTAAATATGTGTAAACATGCAATAGTCCCATACACAAAGTCCACATTCTCGATAATTAGCAAAACAATTTGATCAGATTATACATAATGTCCAACTTAGGAAAACTATCTAATTTTGTGAAAACTAATATTACTCGAGTAGCAAAGCACACTTTGATATTCATGCAATCTTATACAATTAAACATTAAATAAGGGCCTCAGTTGCCATGATGCATTAACCATACCAAGTTCAACCTTCACCTAACACTGAGTCGATACTATCACTATAACTAGACAATAGTATAGCATAATTTAAAACAATTGGGAATGGGAGAAAGGAAACTAGGATGCAATTAATGGTCTGAATACTTCTTCTCAAAACCACATGGATTACATGTATGTTGGCTACAAACCTTAGTCTTACTCACTACATGCTTTAAGATATGATTAAGGTCACCCACTAATAATTAATGTATCCTTTATATGCGCTATGAACCTTAGCCTAGGATATTGACTCATTACCAAAACTAAATGATAATATTATAACATTGCACAATGAGGATGAAGTTTCCATCACTAACAATAGCACAATGTGAGATTTCCGTCATTATAGGCGAAGTCCATATACTCGTTCGCACTTGACGAGCACATAAGGCATGCCACTAGTATCAAAATGTTACTAACCTTTCCTAGATATCATAAATCAAGATCCTACCTAGTCTATGTGAACAAAACTTTTCCTGAACTGAGGTTTAGGAACAAAACTAGATGAACCCTATTTAAACCACCATGTTGTCTCCGGACAATATCAATTATTTTCCTATGGATGTCACTACTTACAATCCTTAACTTAGGTGTTCACATCCTATTATGGATATCATTGTCATTACATCAATTACGATATGCCTTAAAAATCGAAAATGATTCTCCCTTACTTGAGCTACCCGCTAAATGTACAAAATGACTCTGATTAGTTTTGGGAAAACTGTGATGCTTGGACCTTGTTGGAATTTAACACCACATACTTTAACTATAAATTCTTACACAAAGAATGAGAAGAACTAATCTCTTTATTTTTATCAAAACTGGATTTAGATGCTAAAACTTAAGAACTAAGTAATGCCACTCGAATGTTGTATGTTGGTATCAGATTAGAGCCTTATTTTCCATGGGTGAAGGTGATTCTACCACTGCTAGCGTTTTTCGTTAATTTGAGAGTCTTAATGGACCAACATGCAATTTACTTATTATCAACCACCTTACTATGATGTGATGCTAATGCTAGGATGTTAAGAACAATGTAAGACACCCAAGTTACTCCGAGGTAGCAAATTAATTGACTATCAAAGTTATTCTATGTACAAGGGAAATTATAGAAGTCTCATCTCATGAGGCGAGATCTTATCTGCGCTAAAGAAGATGGTGGGATTATTCAACCCTTAAATGGTTAATTAACCATTGGCGTCACTGTTAACTATCGCAGTCGATTGTTGATAGATTACGGCCACCATAAGCCCTTGTTTTCACCGTTTATGAGTTACTCTTGATCTCGAAGATATTGTATTTTTGTCCCTCAAAAGTGATGAACATCTATTTTGCGAATGAGAAATTCTCTAAAATGCGACATATTATAACCATACAAACACATACACACACGCACACAGAGAGAGAGAGACAAATAGACACACACACACACATATATATATATATATATATATATATATATATATATATATATATATATATATATATATATATAACGCTTGAATTGATCTTATGGTACCCTTTTAGTGCCTGGTCCCCACCAAGGAGGAGGATGGACCTCATGTCGATGATTTCACACGTTGAAAACTTTATAACTAACTTGCATATCATAAAATTCGAGACTTAATCACTCGACGAATGACACACTAACTGCCGAATGTCCTTCAAAAACTTTTTGTGACTCAATAATGATTCACTAAATTCTGCAACCTTTATAAAGTACTTATCAATGATATTCACTGGTGAGAGAAACCACCAATTCTTTATGCTTATTTGTGACACCCCGACTAATTAAATACCGGGTAGCTACTCCTTTATTAAATTAATTCAAAATGTCAAGTTGGCTCAGTTAATAGCATCACTGTCGAAAACATTTTAATATTACTAACCACCTAGTATTTAAAAAGCAAGTTGCCAAATTTTAATTTAAGTCTGATTAACATGCAACATATGTAATGAAGAAATAAATAACACCATTCACCATACTGAAGTAAAATGAATAACCATCACCTAACAGTAAATAAAGTCTGGAGGAAAAACTCCTCACTACAATCCCATAACTGAAATAAATAAACTGAAACGATACATGCTAAAGTCTGAAAACTGAAATGTAAAAGATGTCTCTAAAGAAATGGGCAACATGCCCTACAACTGATAGATGATGACTCTGGAATCCAAAAGATAGAAGCGTCTACATGCAAATCCCTGTAGCTTCCACAAGCAGCTACAGCTCGTCACCTGAATGAGTAACCTATGCTTGGTGTCCTTGTGGCTGGGCACCTAAAATGGTTTTACAAAGAAAAAGAGATTTGAAAAGCAAACGGGTCAACGCCCGAATGTGGAGTTATATTTTAAAAACCGGCAAGTGCTTTAAAAACATTTAAAACATTAAATGTAAAGTACATGTTAGGACGTACACTCGCATGATATTCTCACCTCTCGTCTAACTGTGCACTCCTAACGTAAGCACCCATCTATAACGACCCATACTACTAGCTAACTGACAACATAACTAGCTAGACTGCCAAAGGTTCTACCCAACTTACTCGGTTCCATTTATCATAACAACGCTCGTAATTAACTAGAGGTTTAATGTAAACTCAGTTACTAAATATGCCATTGATATAACTATCAGTTAACTCATTATATATCTCGAAATAATACCGTAATATTTTTACAACATTAACATGAGGATTCCCATTAATTTAATGTATATTATTCATATTATAAATATACTATACAAGCACCCCGCAATCTAAGCTATGGTGCACACATACTCTGCTATCCATCCCGGTACATCACGTACATAAGGATCACATATTCCGAATCTCTCAGGAATAGTCCAGATAACACAAATCACAAATAGTGGAGGCGAACACAGTCACCATCACGTGGGTCACGCACATACCTACGCTCCCACGGTCAGCGGACTTATTAATATCACAATAAGTCTTTCTATGACCTATGTTCATCGAGGTACCAGTCTATATCCCCCCCGTAGGCACACAAGGATTAGAGGGTCCTAAGCGAACGCAACCTCCCGTGATAGCAAGTACGGTAGGTATGTCATACACATAATCCATATACTAATACTAAGTAAACACATCCTAGTAATACCGTATTTTAAATCGTAGTACATATTGCATACTCGTACTAGCTTATACTTATCACAATTCATACTATTCCGGTTTGTAATTATACGCGTCATAATTATCTCACGTCGTTGTAGATACTCACGTCTCAACCCAAACCGTCCATGTAATACACTCTCATATGTAAATACCTTCTCATAAATACCCAAATGTCCCAAACCTATCACTACATCATCAATGGAAGGTTGACTATATCCTCGAACAAGTTTACGGAACTCCAAAAGTCAAAACAGTCCAAAAAGGACCAAACTGTCAGCTCGTTAGAAGTCTCGTTCGAACGAGGCTTCGAACGAGTTTGGACTGTCAGGTCATTAGAAGTCTCGTTCGAACGAGGCTGTTCGAACGAGATCCCAGTTCGTTCGAACGAACTGTCCCTTCTAACGATATCTCGTTCGAACGAGATATCGAACGAAATCCCTACTCGTTAGTAACGACTGGTCAACTCGTTAGAAGCTCGTTCGAACGAGTTCGTTCGAACGACCTGGGGGCTGCTTCTAACGAGCTACTAGTTTCGGCCCAGATTTTTCCCCATCTCGTTTTTCACCATTTTTAACAATTCTAATCTCTTCCAAAGTTCATCTAAATAACGTTTTAGGGTCTCTAATTCATCCTAAACATATTTACATCATCTCCTAACATGTTTTCAAGGATTGAATCATCATAACATCAACCAAATTACAAATCTCTACACTTTTCCCAATTTCTCTAGAACATGAACCCTAGGTTTATATCATCATCAAATCCCAGAATTTATTTCGTTTTAATTCCTTCAAATCACAATTATTATAAGGGAAATCATCTACCTATCATACTACATGCAATTCTCTTCACAATTTCTCAAGTTCTATGATCTAAACTACATGGGTTTTCATATTTTCTTCAAGAACAAACCATTAATCCGAATTTTCTAACATGGAGGAAACATTCTCAGAAATTAAATGGAATAAAGTCACTTGCCTTGGTTGTCTCTGAGTTTGGTGTAGATTAGATGAATTTTTCTGCAGGAATTCCTCTCTCTCCAAGCTCTTCTCCAATGGTGGCTTAAGGTGGCTAGGGTTTTGATTTGGGGAAACTTAGAAAACCTAAATGATAACCTACGTAGCTTTCTAGGTTAATATGGGTTGGTTATGGGCTTAGTGGGCCAAATTCCACGTCAGATTTACATCACCAATTTTCGTCACTTTTAATTCCTCAAAATGTTTAATTACCAAAATACCCTTTAAGTTGCCGGTATGGCCTACAAATACCCCGGGACCCAAACTATACCCCCGGCTAGTGTTTTCTGACTATCTCGACCCTTCCGGACGCGTTGGCGCACTCAAAACGACCATACGGATATTAGATTTTAAATTCACTTTTATTAATAAAATATTATACCGTGACGCGGCGGTCCCACGCGTCTCAACAAAATTTCTAAAAATGCCGTATATAAATCTCACGACAAATTTCATAATACCCAATACATATATAATCATATATGCACAAAATCAAATACCAATTCGCATCTCATTAGTATTTATAACCCGGATTAATTTCCAATTAATACGCAATTTAATTAATTAATCCTAAAAATAAATATAGCCAAAAGTACGGGGTATTACATACTTCCTCCCTAATAACTGAATTTCATCCCGAAATTCGAAACTAGAAAGTACCTGCTAAAAATAGCTCTGGATAACGCTTGCGCATCTCATCCTCGTGCTCCCATGTGGACTCCTCGACATTGTGATGTCGCCACTGAACACGCACTAATGGGACTATCTTTGACCGCAGTTTCCTTTCGCTTCGGTCCAAAATAGCAATTGGCCCCTCCTCGTAGGAGCTATCCGGCTGGAGATCGATGTCCTCCACAGCAATGTGAGAATGAGCCAAATTATCTCTAAGGTATTTCCTCAGTGAGGAAATATGGAACACGTCGTGAATCCGATGCAAGTGCTCCGGTAGTCCAAGTCTATACGCAACCGGTCCGATCCGCTCAATAATAGGAAACGGCCCCACGTACCTCGGTGCCAACTTCCCCTTCTTCCCGAATCGCATAATCCCCTTCATTGGAGATACCCTGAGCAAAACCTGGTCCCCCACTTGGAACTCCCTGAAAAACCTCTTCGCATCAGCATAACTCTTTTGCCTGTCTTGAGCTACCCGAATGCGACTCCGAATCAACTCAATCCTTGCCGAAGTATCCTGAATCACTTCCGGCCCAAGTAGTTTGTTGTCCCCCACTTCTAACCAACATTCTGGGGAACGACAAGGCCTACCGTACAATGCCTCAAACGGAGCCATGCCAATTGTGAACTGATAGGAGTTGTTGTAAGCAAACTCCACCAGTGGAAGGTACTGCTCCCATCCACCCCCGAAGTCAATAATGCACATGCGTAGCATGTCCTCCAACATCTGATTGGTGCGCTCTGTCTGCCCATCGGTCTGCGGATGATAAGCCATACTTAACCGCAATTCCGTGCCCATGGCCTCCTGGAAACTCTCCCAAAACCTCGAAACAAATATCTTGTCTCTGTCAGACACGATATTTAAGGGTACTCCGTGAAGTCTCACAATCTCTGAAATAAAGAGCTGGGCGTACTGTCCCGTAGTATAGTCGGTCCTTACGGGTAAAAAGTGAGCGACCTTGGACAATCTGTCCACAATTACCCAAACGGAGTCGTGACCCCTCTGTGACGTAGGCAACCCCGTGATAAAGTCCATGGATATGCTCTCCCACATCCACACCGGGACCTCCAATGGCTGTAGCAATCCTGCTGGTCTCTGATGATCCACTTTTACAAGCTGACAAGTGGCGCATTTCGAGACAAACTCAGCGATATCTCTCTTCATACCGCTCCACCAATACTGGCGTCTCATGTCCTGGTACATTTTGTCCCCTCCGGGATGTACTGCGAACCGTGAGCCGTGCGACTCTGCCATCACATCGTGCCGCAATTCTTCCCCTTCCGGAACTACCAACCTCCCATTGAAGCACAATCCCCCGTCTGAGCTAACGGTATAGGACTCGGCTCCCTCTGCTAGCAATCGAACTATCTGCTCCTGACAGAACGAGTCATTAGCCTGTGCCCGTACTACCTTCGTGACAATCTGTGGGGTAACGGTCATCACAGACATGAAAGATCGGGCCACTGCATCCTGGTGTCCCAATTCCTTCCACTTTACTTTCCACACCTCTGCCACCTCATCTGCTGGCCTACGGTTCAACGCATCTGCTACCACGTTAGCCTTACCCGGGTGGTACTGGATGTCGAACTGGTAGTCTTTCACAAACTCAAGCCACCTACGCTGTCGCATATTCAACTCCTTTTGCGTGAACAGATACTGTAGTAACTTGTGATCCGTGAACAACTGAAACTTCTCCCCCAAAAGATAGTGCCTCCAAATCCGTAAGGCAAATACCACTGCCGCCAACTTCAAATCATGCGTAGGGTAATTCTTCTCATGAGGCTTAAGCTTACGGGAAGCATAAGCTATGGCCTGTCTCTCCTGCTGCAATACACCTCCCAGTCCTTGCAAAGACGCATCGGTGTAAACCAAATACTCAACTCCCGGTCTCGGCAATGCTAACACAGGTGCTGAGGTCAATTTGTCCTTCAACTCATCAAATGCCAACTGACAGGCATCACTCCAGATATATGGCACACCCTTACGAGTAAGATGTGTCAAAGGACCTGCTATCTCCGAGAAACCCCGAATAAACCTCCTGTAGTATCCTGCTAAACCTAAGAAACTACGAATCTCAGTCGGTGTCGTGGGCTGCCCCCACTCCCTCACCGCTAAAACCTTCCCCGGATCGACAGATATTCCCTGGTCGGAAATAATATGACCCAAGAACTGGACTTCTTTCAGCCAAAACCCTCACTTCTCATATTTTGCATACAGCTCGTTCTGACGAAGTGTCTGCAAAACCTGCCTCAAATGCTCGGCGTGCTCCTCTTCTGTCTGAGAGTAAACCAGAATGTCATCAATGAAGACAATGACAAAATGATCTAGGAAATCTCTGAACACCCTGTTCATCAAGTCCATAAACACTGCTGGAGCGTTGGTCAAGCCGAAAGGCATAACACGAAACTTGTAAGAACCATATCTTGACAAGAATGCGGTCTTCGAGACATCCTCCTCCCTGATACGCAACTGATGGTATCCCGACCTCAAGTCAATCTTCGAGAAGAAAGAAGCTCCTCTCAACTAGTCGAATAAGTCATCGATTCGAGGCAACGGATACTTATTCCGTATCGTGACCTTATTCAACTCTCGGTAGTCCACACACAATCTCAGTGAACCATCCCTCTTCTTCACAAACAAAACTGGAGCGCCCCAAGGTGAGGTACTCCTGCGAATAAAGCCCTGCCCTAACAGCTGCTCTATCTGATCCCGTAGCTCTCGCATCTCCGCTAGAGCCATACGGTACGGTGCACGTGCTATAGGTCTCGTACCCGGTAGCAAATCTATAACGAAGTCTATTTCTCGACTGGGTGGTAAGCCTGGTATCTCCTGAAACACATCCGAATACTCACTGACAACCGGGATCGAATCCAAAGGAATCACAACCTCCTTAGAGGTATCCTCCTCAATGTAATACAGATGAGCGGTCGATCCTCCCTCTGGACGAGGCATCGCCACTATAAACATCTCCTGCCCCGGAATGGCAAAAACAATGCTCCCGCTGAAGCAATCAATCATGGCCCTATATGATACGAGCCAATCCATACCGATGATCACATCGTGAACATGCATGTCTAACACTAACATGTCCGCAGGCAATACCAAACCACCAACCTCTACCCCCACTCCCCGGCATATAAAGAAAATAAGTGACCCACTCCCTAATGGTGAGTCGACACACGTCACTGTGCTCTCTGCCGTAGCTAACAATCCTAAAGCTTTCGCGAAGTGTGTAGCTATAAAACAATGTGTAGCACCCGTATCAAATAACACCCGACCCATAGTGCCATGGATAGGAAACGTACCTTCGATCGCGGGCGGTGCCTGTGGAACTGCAGCCTAGTGAACGTTGTAGACACGTCCATACTGTAGCTGCCCCTGCTGAACTGGGACTGCTGGAATGGGTGGCAATGCTGCCATCTGTGGCGGTGCGGGAAGAGCGGTGGGAAACATAGGTCTCTGTGGCTCCTGGCGAGCACCCTGCTGCTACTGCTGTGGGGCCCTGCCCCTATCAGGACAATCCTGCTTCTTATGGCCAGTCTTGCCACAAGTAAAGCACTTCCCTGGGAAGTTCCCTCCCCTCTGCCCCTGCTGTCCCCGGCCCTGATGGAACTGCTGCCCATTCTGCCCCTGCTGGCCCTGATGGCCGTTTGGACCCTGATGGCCCTGGTGGAAACCGCCCTGACCCTGCCTGTAGTTCCCTGATCGGAACCTCTTATTATCCCCCTGTTGGGAGCCCTGCTCACTCTGCCTCTGCCTCTGCCCCTGACCATATTGTGCCCCGCTGGCACCATGTCCTCCAGTCCTGCCCTGATGGCTAGACTCCCCCGACCGCTTGCCCTCGGCCATATGAAAACGGTGGTCCTGGTAGTGTAGTAATGCAGCGTTAACCACATCAGAATACGTGGCCAACGATAGGTTCCCTAGCAGATGCTGACGGATCCTCCAATTCAACCCGTCGGTGAACTTCTCTATCTTCTTCTTCTCTGTTGGAATCTCGTCTGGAACGATATTCAACAGGTTAGTGAACTCGGCCTCATACTCGGCCACTGTCTTGCCCTCCTGCTTCAAACTCATCAGCTTCCTCCTCATCTCTGTATGAACTGCGGACGGAAAGTACTTGCGGTCGAACCGCACCCAGAACTCCTGAATCGTGAGGGTATCCCTCTCCTCCGTGGTGGTAATAGACTCCCACCACTGTAGCGCAGATCCTACTAGCTTGAAAGTAGCTAGCACCTATTTCTGAATATCAGTGCACTCATGCATCCTCAAATGCCTCTGCATGTCCTTCCTCCATTGGCTCGAGACTACCACATCTGAGCTACCAGCAAACTCTGGCGGATGCGCTTTCTGAAAAGCGTCACGTACACGCTCCCAAGCAGACGGGAATGCATTAACCGGTACTGGCGCGACAACCGGCGCCGGTGGTGGTGCCTGCTGAATAACGGCAATCGCGGCATTTACCGCTTGAGCTACTATAGCTGCAACCTCAGCGGCGTTCAACATGCCCTGAACTGGAGCGGGCTGGGGTTCGGGCATTGCATTCCTGGGAACTCGTCGTGCACGTCGTGGAGGCATC
The DNA here is from genome assembly GCA_949130495.1 of Sambucus nigra. NCBI lineage: Eukaryota > Viridiplantae > Streptophyta > Magnoliopsida > Dipsacales > Adoxaceae > Sambucus > Sambucus nigra. Next base: position 434,470,868 of record OX422215.1, read on the forward strand.
TGAAATAAGAATGAAGTTTATAAGTTCACGGTTTATAAACTTAAAATAGCTGAAGAACGAAGCATACACAAAAAGAATACAACAGTCCTAAAATATAGGGCTCTATATCAAAGAAACGTAGCGGAAACATAATAGCCGTACAGATCCTAAAGGACACTAGAACCTGATGCTCTGATACCACCTGTGACACCCCGACTAATTAAATACCGGGTAGCTACTCCTTTATTAAATTAATTCAAAATGCCAAGTTGGCTCAGTTAATAGCATCACTGTCGAAAACATTTTAATATTACTAACCACCTAGTATTTAAAAAGCAAGTTGCCAAATTTTAATTTAAGTCTGATTAACATGCAATAAATGTAACGAAGAAATAAATAACACCATTCACCATACTGAAGTAAAATGAATAACCATCACCTAACAGTAAATAAAGTCTGGAGGAAAAACTCCTCACTACAATCCCATAACTGAAATAAATAAACTGAAACGATACATGCTAAAGTCTGAAAACTGAAATGTAAAAGATTTCTCTAAAGAAATGGGCAACATGCCCTACAACTGATAGATGATGACTCTGGAATCCAAAAGATAGAAGCGTCTACATGCAAATCCGTGTAGCTTCCACAAGCAGCTACAGCTCGTCACCTGAATGAGTAACCTATGCTTGGTGTCCTTGTGGCTGGGCACCTAAAATGGTTTTACAAAGAAAAAGAGATTTGAAAAGCAAACGGGTCAGAGCCCGAATGTGGACTTATATTTTAAAAACCTGCAAGTGCTTTAAAAACATTTAAAACATTAAATGTAAAGTACATGTTAGGACGTACACTCGCATGATATTCTCACCTCTCGTCTAACTGTGCACTCCTAACGTAAGCACCCATCTATAACGACCCATACTACTAGCTAACTGACAACATAACTAGCTAGACTGCCAAAGGTTCTACCCAACTTACTCGGTTCCATTTATCATCACAACGCTCGTAATTAACTAGAGGTTTAATGTAAACTCAGTTACTAAATATGCCATTGATATAACTATCAGTTAACTCATTATATATCTCGAAATAATACCATAATATTTTTACAACATTAACATGAGGATTCCCATTAATTTAATGTATATTATTCATATTATAAATATACAATACAAGCACCCCGCAATCTAAGCTATGGTGCACACATACTCTGCTATCCATCCCGGTACATCACGTACATAAGGATCACATATTCCGAATCTCTCAGGAATAGTCCAGATAACACAAATCACATATAGTGGAGGTGAACACAGTCACCATCACGTGGGTCACGCACATACCTACGCTCCCACGGTCAGCGGACTTATTAATATCACAATAAGTCTTTCTATGACCTATGTTCATCGAGGTACCAGTCTATATCCCCCCCATAGGCACACAAGGATTAGAGGGTCCTAAGCGAACGCAACCTCCCGTGATAGCAAGTATGGTAGGTATGTCATACACACAATCCATATACTAATACTAAGTAAACACATCCTAGTAATACCGTATTTTAAATCGTAGTACATATTGCATACTCGTACTAGCTTATACTTATCACAATTCATACTATTCCGGTTTGTAATTATACGCGTCATAATTATCTCACGTCGTAGTAGATACTCACGTCTCAACCCAAACCGTCCATGTAATACACTCTCATATGTAAATACCTTCTCATAAATACCCAAATGTCCCAAACCTATCACTACATCATCAATGGAAGGTTGACTATATCCTCGAACAAGTTTACGGAACTCCAAAAGTCAAAACAGTCCAAAAAGGACCAAACTGTCAGCTCGTTAGAAGTCTCGTTCGAACGAGGCTTCGAACGAGTTTGGACTGTCAGGTCGTTAGAAGTCTCGTTCGAACGAGACTGTTCGAACGAGAACCCAGTTCGTTCAAACGAACTGTCCCTTCTAACGATATCTCGTTCGAACGATATATCGAACGAAATCCCTACTCGTTAGTAACGACTGGTCAACTCGTTAGAAGCTCGTTCGAACGAGTTCGTTCGAACGAGTTCGTTCGAACGACCTGGGGGCTGCTTCTAACGAGCTACCAGTTTCGGCCCAGATTTTCCCCATCTCGTTTTTCACCATTTTTAACAATTCTAACCTCTTCCAAAGTTCATCTAAATAACGTTTTAGGGTCTCTAATTCATCCTAAACATATTTACATCATCTCCTAACATGTTTTCAAGGATTGAATCATCATAACATCAACCAAATTACAAATCTCTACACTTTTCCCAATTTCTCTAGAACATGAACCCTAGGTTTATATCATCATCAAATCCCAGAATTTATTTCGTTTTAATTCCTTCAAATCACAATTATTATAAGGGAAATCATCTACCTATCATACTACATGCAATTCTCTTCACAATTTCTCAAGTTCTATGATCTAAACTACATGGGTTTTCATATTTTCTTCAAGAACAAACCATAAATCCGAATTTTCTAACATGGAGGAAACATTCTCAGAAATTAAATGGAATAAAGTCACTTGCCTTGGTTGTCTCTGAGTTTGGTGTAGATTAGATGAAGTTTTCTGCAGGAATTCCTCTCTCTCCAAGCTCTTCTCCAATGGTGGCTTAAGGTGGCTAGGGTTTTGATTTGGGGAAACTTAGAAAACCCAAATGATAACCTACGTAGCTTTCTAGGTTAATATGGGTTGGTTATGGGCTTAGTGGGCCAAATTCCACATCAGATTTACATCACCAATTTTCGTCACTTTTAATTCCTCAAAATGTTTAATTACCAAAATACCCTTTAAGTTGCCGGTATGACCTACAAATACCCCGGGACCCAAACTATACCCCCGGCTAGTGTTTTCTGACTATCTCGACCCTTCCGGATACGTTGGCGCACTCAAAACGACCATACGGATATTAGATTTTAAATTCACTTTTATTAATAAAATATTATACCGTGACGCGGCGGTCCCACGCGTCTCAACAAAATTTCTAAAAATGCCGTATATAAATCTCACGACAAATTTCATAATACCCAATACATATATAATCATATATGCACAAAATCAAATACCAATTCGCATCTCATTAGTATTTATAACCCGGATTAATTTCCAATTAATACGCAATTTAATTAATTAATCCTAAAAATAAATATAGCCAAAAGTACGGGGTATTACATTATTCTTGTCTTATAATAATTCCACTTGTATTTAGGGATCTTGACACACCAAGGATTTTGAAATAAGACACAATTATGATGTCAAACCCTTCTTAACCTTCACGGTACTTTTAATTAAGGTGGTTTCCTAACTAGAACTTCATATTTTCCTGACAGTGGGGTCAATATTATTTACACTTTTAAATCAACGCACTTAGATTTCCAAGGTGTAACATCATAACTCTTCATAAACATCTTACTATTATACTTACAATCCTATAGGAGGATACAATTAAGAGGTTCCATGATACTAAAAATCCCATACCATTGTCTCTAAGAAATAGAGCTTTCAATGATGCCTTAATTCATACTCCAACTTAGCAATTGCATCTTTGTACAAACCGGAGTCCCGACTCGCCTCATAATGTCGAGTCATAAAAACGAACTTGATAGTCGAGAGATCAAATCCCAATCCATCACTAGACGTCACTCCCAAGAAGAACTTGAGCGTTAAGCACTCGTACTAGCTTATAATGCCACCACTCAGATTTTGGGGTTACCCATGGGTCAACCCGATTCAATCCGACTATGTTAATTGTGAAGTGATGTCAAATAACCTAAATAATGTTTCTATTCCATTTTAATTAATAACATTTACTAAATAAGTATGCAATTCCATTTTCAGAGCATCTAAAATAATGACAAGTATGGTACCCTATAGGCAATACCTTAGGGTTCAAGTGATTGGCGATACTAGTGTAATAATAAAGAACAAGTCATGTATAAAACACTCTCAAAATATTGATTTAACTACAACAACAAAGGGAACAAGGTAAGCCAACACCTAGTAGGGGTTCCCAAAAAATGCAATATATAAATGAATGACATAAAGAACAAAGGAAATACTATAACTAATATAATTCTACCCAACTCTACACCTAATCACTATTCACTATATGCATTAAACATGTTTTAATTTCAATTAATTATATTTAAATCTGAATGAATATCATTAACCATTATCTTCACAATTTACCATTTCATTCAAAAAAATTCCTTTAACCCATTAGCTTACATGAATAATTGGATAATCATACTCTTAGGCCATATTTCAATCATTCAGGTTCCTTTCAAAATACCCATTTATACTCAAATTGACACATGTCTAGTGTTCCTTTAAAACAACATTTCAACACACATGGTGTTTGAAAAAACTTATTCACACATAAATGTGTCATGTCCTAAGATTGTCTCCCCACCCGGGAACTACTCGCATATCCAATTATTAAATATTTTCCACTTTATCCTTTTGGAATATACTAAATTACCCACACATACCCATGTCAAACCTGGATTATGCCCCACTATGGGGTTACATACCCACCCATTAGTTATCCTTCTTTTATTCTTTTAACTCATAAATACTAGGTCCTTCCTTTTATTTCATATTTTGGGTTTGCCAAATTCTTTTTTTTACATATTTACCCATAACTCCAGACCATGTTATTTAAACACCTAGTATACATTTTTGGAATAATTTATTCACTAATTATCATTTTTTTGCTTGGGATTTACCTATCCAATTCTTTTCATAAATTTCCTTTTATCCTATAATTCGCTGAATCCCATTTATATTTTGAGTCTTGCATCACCTACTATAAATGTCTCAACCAAGTGCTTTTCTAGCTAGTTATTGTTGGGTCTATACCGAAGCCTCATCCTAGGGTTCTGGGACCTTCTTAAATTTTCTTGGTAAATCCATTAGTCCTTTTTAACCCTTTAGGTTACATTTAGTACTTCAAGTATTTAACTGCCAAACAAGACTCATACACTCAATGATTTAAAATTTTAATAAATTTATTCAATTTTATTAAATTAAGTTTAGATGATTATTCTAGTTAATTTAGGAAAAACATAAGAAAAACAATATATTTTTTTATGTTCATGAACCCTTGATCAATGTAATAACCCTACGGGCGTTTAAATACATAAAACATGGACATGTATGCCCAAACTACCCTTTAAATAGGCATAGGGAAGAATTATAATTTCTATAAAATAGTCGTCTTCATCCAGTGAAGGTTTCTTGGACACAATTTCATTAATCAAACATTTATCCCTAAGTTATTCCATTTATTAGGTAGACACATTCACACACAATATTATTACTCTTTGCACAATAGTCCTCTTATTTTTATATTAGAATAATTTAAGACTCAATATTCCTTCACTCAATCCCAACCTCCGTGTTATCAACGTAAATAATAGAAATGCATGATGAATTTCAAGGCTAAGTTAGGTAAAAAAAATCATCATTTCATGTCAATCACATTCAGATGTGGTTTTATGAAAAACGAGTAATCTTTTGATTTAGGCCTTAGCATGAAAAGTGATTGGACAGGAAAAATACAAACACAACTATATTAAATATTTAAAAATTTAATATATATATATATATTCAAAATATTTAGGAGATCGTGTTTTAATGTCCAGAAATCCATAGTCACAGTCGGTGACCTAAATTTACACACTTATTGAAATCGAGCTCAATTATTTATTTCATAGCCCTTTCTCAAGATTCTAAAATTGTTATTTTCATAATAAATTATATTACGACCTAAATATGAAGAAAGATAGCAACATTTCCCAAAGAACAATAACATTTCAAGTGATTTAAACAAAATGCTCTAATATGTGATTTTGGCCCTTATTACATGCTTGACTTTCTATTACATATAAGGTGAGAGATAGGTTTACCAAAAATCATTTTACTCATAAATTGGAGATTATTAAGTATGTTAATTTCCTTCATCGAATTAATTTACGTGATAGGCCAAATAATAATAATAATAATAATAATAATAATAATAATAATAATAATAATAATAATAATAATAATAATAATAATAATAATAATAATAATAATAATAATAATAATAATTTAACCTCAGATCATTTATAGGATTTTATAAAACAATACCTTGTTATCCATTTTCATAAGAGCATTCTTTAAGGCATTTTTATGCAATTAACATATCACTAACAACATATTTAATTTGGAATAAAATATAGTTCATTTTCACACCCACCCACCCACCCCCCACATATATATATATACGCATAACATGGGACCTAATGTATATCCACATACATCATTTCACTTTGTTCCGAAAACATGTTTTAAACCCCTACCTTAAAAAAGAAGCGAGATGAAGGTGAAGAGGGATCTCAGTCTCTAAAGATTTAAATCTTGAGGTCCCTCACCATGAAAATGGGACTTTAAAGATCACATGAGGAGAGAAAATGTCTTCGAATCCACAAATCTCCATCTTCATCATCCATCCAAGGCCTCCATTAACACCTAGCAAACTTTCTCAGCTATCTTTCTCCTTTTGGGTCTACTCTTCCTCACTCTCTTATCGAGTTTGCTCTATCAATTCCCTTGGGTCTGCTCTCTCTCTCTCTCTCTCTCCCCGATCTTGGATATCCTCTTTCTCTCCTCTCAGATTTTCTATTTCTCTTTTTTTGGGTTTGATTTCACTCGACTTGAGTGAGGAAGAGTTTGAGGTTATTAAACTCAAAATCTAAGAAAAGAGAGGGAATAGTGGTTTGGGTTGACAAAGTGGATTTTATTCCACAATATGTGAGTACATATTCTTAATACTTTTTCCTTATTTAATTAGGAGTAGTGCTATATGTACAAAGTAACTCCACAAAATATCCACAAAAAATAGTGCTATTGGTGCCCTGATGGGATCCCATACCACAAGGCAATATTTAATAGGTAGGTGGGAGAATTAGTGGAATCCATGTTGGATTTTGTAAAGATTTTTGTACTCTTATCATTGTTCTTTAATGAGATAAGAGAGAAAATGGTACATATGATTGACCGTTTGTACTCTTCAGGAAGAATAAAAAGGATGGGGGTGTGGGCCCAGGTAGGTGGATTCTCTCATAAGGATGCTTGATTTAAAATAAAGGGGATACTATATTTTTGTCACAGAATGGCTAATGATCCCTCACCTTGGGCAATTATTATTACATGTACATACATATATGTTTCAATCTCTAAATAGTGTAGAAATGAGGACTCTTAAACTAGAACATCCCATAAGGAAATATGAATCTTGGTTTGAAACGAAAGGACTATTTCAGTGCTGCAGACTTGTTTAAATGCAACTAATCAACATAATATTACTAGGTTAATAATTATTCATTTTAATTTAATACAAAAATAATGGTTAATTATAATAGAGTAATTCTAATTAAATATTCCAAAAGTTGGGTCATTACAGTTTCACTTAATATACTCATATTAAATGACTTCTCGTTGATGTGTCTTCAATTCATTATCGAGTTTCACATTTACACCTTGAAGGTCATTTCTCCTTGAAAACTTTGAATATGAATGTTCTCACCCCTTTTAACTTTATAGAAAAAATGTTAAGTGTCCTCTTATGAAACAATTGGACCATTTGTAGGTTTGAAAAGGTTATAGAGAAAAGTTCACACTCTTTTTGGCAAAACTTTGTTCTCATTGGTTTTGAAAAACTCGTTTTCTTCTAAAGTAATTTTCATGATCCCTAAAGTGAGGATTTTTTTTGTTAAAAACTTTTCTTTCATTTTCATGCCTTCGAGGTTTTTGAACAAACTTGGGTTGATTGACCTTAGAATCCTTCACTACTTTAGCAACATATACATTTGTACTCTTGTTAGTCAAGACATTCTTCTCAAGTTCTTTTCCTTTTGAAATGACTTTTTCATTCTCAACTTGAGTATACTCCCCTCATTTATCACCTTTACTTCTCATGTACAAATGTAGTAGAATTTTTAGAAGGAGAAGAAAAAAATTCAAATTCGATACCTTTCACACCATTTGAAATCATGGATTTTTCAAAAATCATTTTGTTCATCTTTTCTTGATCTTTCCTCTAAAGCAAGTTTCACCTTTAAAGAACTAAGCAAATCACCTTTAAGAGACAACTTCTTTTTTTGATATTCTATTTATTTAGTTTCAAATATTATACACTATTTTTCAAGTGTACATTTAATTTCAAGGATCTCTCTTTTTTCACTTTCCAAAGAATAATTTGATCATTTTCTCGTTTCAACAAACCACTTTCCTCTTCAGACATTTTGATTTTATTCCGCATTTTAATTTTTGACCTTTTCAACTTGAATGACTTATGAGACAATTTAGAGTAAGCACAGTTTATTTCACTCATTTCCTTATCATCACTTACATCATTTTCATTTTTAGAAATTTTATCACCAGATACACTTGATGCATGTGCAGTGTTGTAAGCTAGTGACTAACATGTCGACGAATACATGTTGTCTAGATCTACACCTAAAGCATAAAAATACAATATATCTATTAACAATCCTAAACAATCAAATATATACAAAAAAGCAAGGATCTACTCAGGATGCTAAGCCTAATTGAACAACTGAGCTCTAGTACCAAGTGAAAATGCACGTGTGTGAACACTAAAATAATTTGGGGGAGGGGGTGGAATAGGTTATTATAAGAAATTTGCCCAATTTTAAATTTTAATTTCATGCAAAACCTATATCTAATACATTTTTCAGATTACAAAGTGATTTAGGTGAATTACAACCACACATACACAATTAATGAATTTAGAATGAAGATAAATCACACAAAAAATAGAGAACACTGGATATACAAGGAAAAATCCGAAGTGGTAAAAAACCTCGGTGTGACGTAACATCTCATTAAATTTTAATGTTTTTTTATGTAATACAAAAAGGTAAATCGATGAAGTGCACTCACAAGATATTACCTATGAATATTTCGATTCTTCCACATTCTTTTGAGAAATCTGAGTGATGCTCCATCTTTCGAATATGTAATATCATTCTCTATCCTAGATCCATAACATGCTTTGACTGTATAATAACTTTAGCACCTCCTTTTAGATCTTGGAGTATAGATCATGTAGTTGATACAAAATTCATATGTTAACTATGCTAAGTATGGATAAAAACCTCTCAATTCATCAATTGAAGATCTAAATGTAGATATGTAAAAATCTCAAAAACTTTCAAATGAACACTCAATTTTAATAGGCGATACAATAAAAAAGCATTTTTATGATAGGTAATAAATGTCATAAAAAGTGTTTAATGACATTTTTTAACTTTTAAAAGGCATCATGTTATTCACCGTCGTATAAAATTTTGACTATAGAAAAGTTTCATGAAATAAATCATATTATATGACTGTTTTCATCAAGGGTCATATAAAATGGGTGTTTAAACAAATAAATCTATTGTAAAAACCATCATATATGTGATATTTACGACTATATGTTAAATAATCCAATGAAAATGTCTAATTTACATGACACTTTGTTGCCAATGGTCCCGAGCCATCATAAATATTTCACACGGTTCTTAATATTATTATGATTGTAATGACAACTATCATAAAATATGTTTTTTTAAATGATCTCTAATTTGTGAAGAAAATATTAGAAAAATGAATTGTCTGAATTTGAAACATTTCCTCAATATAAACTAGATTTAGATATAAGTTGCCCAACACTTGAAACACTAAAATTTTAGTGTTCGAGGAACCTGCATATTTTATTTTTATTTGGCAAAAGATAAACAATTATAATATGAACACAACACTATATATTAATGACAATTGTGGCTCATTTCGAAAATAAAAGATAGTTGGATTTACATGCCCTTCCATATGAAAAACTAACTTAAAAGTAATGTCTTAAAACATAGTTACATAAAAGCATATTTACGTAAATGGAGTCGTGATTAAAGTAATAGGCAAAATAAGAATGAAAATTAATCTTGTTTCCAGCTCCTTGATTAGAAATATCACCCATTCATCATTGCATCTTCCAACCAGTAATTATGTAATATAAAAAAAAATTCTAATCATCACCTAAAATTTACTCTGAAGAGAGATAAGAAAGAGAATATTGAGAAGTGGACCATAACATATCAAAATTGTGGTTTCAATGAAAAAGTATAAATATAGGCCCATTTAGATACCACCATTTACTATAAAATATATGTACTTTTAGGTCCAAGTTGTATATAATTAAGTAAAAATATTGTTATACAATAAAAATGGAGTATGTCATGGACAAATAAAATTGTTACACATGTCGTCATGAAATATTCAATAATACTTTATTCACAAGTCATTATCTTGGGCGACTGAATATTCTCTCCCGACCGACAGTATGGCCGACCACTAGTAGGAAGGCCAACTATCATCAAGGACAAATGTCAAGGCTCAGGCACGCGAGGTAATATATATAGTATCTTTTATAAATGCACATAGGTTAAACTACCATCTAGCTCATGGTTGGTTGTCATCAAGAATGTAAAAATGTGTAACTCCCTAATTATAAAGGCACTCCACATCTTCTTCTTCTTTCCCCTGTTATAATATCCCATAGATGGGACATGAAGAAATTGACATACACTGAACTCTAGAGAGATCCTTGAGAGCTTGTATCCTATCCTAATACTAAATAACTTTACACTTATGACTGTAAGCACCACTTTGGGCTAAACCACGTTAAATATTTTGTCTCTATATCTCATCTCTCTCAAGATTAAATAATTTTCTTCAATATCTGTTTTAGTTTACTATTGGTATTATTTAGCTGAGACACATAATTATTCTGACACCAATTTTAGCCAATAACATATTGGCACCGACTAAATAAACCATTTCTTATTTCCTATTCGAATTCACTTGTCAATCCCTTTTCCGTAAGAATGGGGGATAATATTGAAAGTAGTAGGGCAGACGAAACCATTCCTTCCTCTACCCCTGTGGGGATAGGGTATCTATAAGGGATTTTGATAAGCATAACTAAAGGTCAAGAGGAAATACTTGAAACCATGGAGAAACTAACTCAAACACTCCATGCCAGCCTGAGCAGGCCCGTAGCGAACCCTATCATGCCAGCTGGATAAGAACTCTCTAATATGAGAGGAGAAATGTTGCCCCCTTACCTTATAGAGATACGCACCCAACCTATCATGAATGGGGGCTACTAAATCGTACCATGATGAATATTGGATCATAAAATGAAACTAGTAGATCCAGATATTCTTAATCAACATATGACAAATCTTATCACCTAGAAGCCACCCCATCCCTCTGGACCACTGATCACTATGTTAGAGGTCATTCTTTGAGGAAAGGTGGAATGTGTTGGAGAGGCTGAGCAGAGGCTCAACGATTGATCAGTTAGGTCCCCGAGCGGTGAGAGGTCATCATCATAGAGAGAATAGAGGATCCATATACCACCTAGAAGGATTAGTCAGGTCGAGGACAACCATATGAGGGTCAGTACGCACCGAGCAGACTTCTTAGGAAGAGAGCTCGGTGAAAAATATTGATCGTGAGACTAAAACTATATTGTCCAAGGACAATCTAGTTAATTAACTATATAAGGGATCAATCTAATAACTGGAGGATCATTTGGGGGAGATAGCCAAGTAAATAAATTCCTTACATAGGATTTTCGTGAAAGGATCACCTTTCACACCTTTAATTGTGAATTATCCTACACTTGCTAAGTTCAAGCCACCCGTGGTGACTCCAAAGTATGATGGCAAAATGAATGTACTACTACATGTGGAACAATATCAATTTGTTGCTGAAATTTATTCGGTGTCTAATGTGATGCGTTTCCCAGCATTTTCCAATACAATTACAAGGTTAGCACGAATTTGGTATAATAATCCCCTGTGATAGCAAATCTCTAGATTTTAATAGTTGGCTAATTTGTTCGTCGATGATTTTTTCTTTGGAGCCAAACTAGAAAAAAGGGTAGCTCGTGTACTAAGTGTTAGCCAGAGTGTGGGAGAGACCACTCACGAATACATGACCCGATTTATAGTGAATAGCTAGGGGTCATTGATTATCATGAGAAGACTATGATCACTGCATTGATAAATGGCTTGCTACTTGAGAGCTGTATTATGCACTAGCTAAGGAGCCACCCAAGACTATGACCAACTGCTAGCCAAAATAGGTAAAATCATGAAAGCCAAAGAGTTTATGGCCATTAAATTGACTAAAAACTCCAAGACTAATACCAATAAGAGCTCGATGAATAAAGAGCAAAAAGATAAAGAGGTATAGCGCTACATAGGCTAACAACTCCAACACCGATACCATATTCTAGAATAGATATGTGGAAGCATATACCTGAAGTGTCCTAGAAAGCTCAAATCTCCACCAAATCGAAGAGGTAAAAGTAAATACTATGAGTCCCATGGATACTATGGCCATAACACTAACACAACTGCATATCCCTGAAGAACGAGATAGAGAACCTACTTCGAAGAAGGAAACTATTAAAGTTTGTGGATAAAGGAGGTCAAACAGAACATGTCAATGAGCAAGAGCCCAAAAGATAGTTAGAATCCCCTTATAAAAGAGGAAACGATAAGAAATGAAAAGAGGCATGGATTACGATTTAAAAGACGATCCGGACTTGTCGAGGAGACCTAAGGAATCTGTGCACAAGGTAAAAATGATCTCTTTTGGATAGAACTTTATTACAGGGGGTAACGCAGGTGGAGGAGATGAAATAGCGAAGAGAAATTCCTACCTCAATGAAGCCAAAGTTTGTTCTTACATTCGATAGATAAAATATTCTAGAGATGTGGAAACTCACCCGAGGAAAATGAAGAAAGATCGGTTGGTGGTAGGATTCTCCTAAGATGATCTATTAGAGGTGATCTATCCTCGTAATAACCCCCTGGCCGTAACGATGATGGTCCACGAAGGAAAGGTGGATAGAATTTGGATCGACACTGGTAGTTAAACTGAGTCTTATTGTACAACTACTTTAGAGGCTTGGGACTACGACATAGAAAAATTGAAACTTATCACAGGACTCTCATTGATTTCACACGAGAAAAAGTTGCATTATTTGGGAATAATTATTGTGGAAATGGTGACTAGAACCCGGATGACTTGCCGAACTGAGAAGATCCGTTTCTTCGTCCTAGACAAAAATATCAACTCACCATATAATATTAGCCTTGATAGGGTTGGATTGAAAAAAATTGAGGCAATACCCTATACTATACATTAGTTTTTAAAGTTCCCCACTCATTATGGGGTCACTATAATTAAAGGGAATCAAGTTGAAGCTAGAGAATGCTATTACATTTCAGCCGACCATGAAGAATATAAGAAAATGATCATTACATACTAGATACAAACACTGGATCCACGTGAGGAGGCAGATTTAGTCAAAGGCCAAGTAGTGGGAGCGGTAGAATTAATTTTGTAGGATGATGCACACCCAAAGAGAACAACACAAATCGAGTCATCAGTAGACCCTACCATGAGAATAGAGTTAGTAGACTTTTCTAGGAAACGTAATAATTTTTTTTGCCTGGAGTCATGAAGATATGCAGGGGATTGATACAGAGTTTATGTGTCATGAACTTAACATAATCAAGGATGCCAAGCCAATAATACAAAAGTGACTTATTTTCATCCAGGAAAAGAACATAGCCATACTAGAGGAGGTGGAGAAGTAATAAAATACAAGCTTCATTGAGGGAGTCAAGTACCTAGAGTGGCTTTCTAATGTAGTGAGGGTTAGAAAGAAGAATACCAAATGGCTTATGTGTGTTGACTTTATGGATTTGAATAAAGACTGCCTGAAGGACCATTATCCTTTGTCAAGGATTGATTAATTAGTTGACACTATGACCCAACATGAGCTGCCTAATTTTATGGATGCTTACTCAGGCTATAATCAAATCAGGATGAAACCAAAGGGCATGGAATAGACTTCCTTTATAACCAGTTGAGATAACAAACATTACAATCACGCCATTTTGACTCAAGAACACTGGGGTAACATACTAGATGTGGGTAAACAAAGTGTTTGAAAAGAAGAATGGTAAGAACATGGAGTTGTACATTGATGACATGGTTATTAAGATCAAGATAGTTGCTGGCCATATTAGATACTTGAGTCAGACGTTCGATCAATTGGAAAAACACGAAATGAAGCTAAACCTAGTGAAATATGTATTGGAGGTATGAAAAGGAATTTTCCTTAGATTTATATTAGATAAAATAGGTATTGAAGAAAACTCGGATAAGATACAAACGTTGATCCACATACAGTCCTCAATAAATAAGAAAATGTAAATAAGTTAACAGGCATGGTAACAACGTTAAATCGATTCGTTTCTTGAGCTACTAACAGATGCCTTGCTTTCTTTAAGGTGTTGCAAAAATCATTTGAATGGAACGAGGAATGTGAATTCGACTTCTTAGAATTAAAGAAATATCTAGGATCTCCACCCTTAATCTTAAGGCCCATTATATGAGAAAAACTCCACTTATACTTAAATGTATCTGAGTCAGTACTTTTCTTGCCATTGGTCTAATTAGAAAATGGGGTGAAAATACATTCTACTACATAAGCAAAGCATGTTGAGGAGAAGAAATCTGATATCCTAGACTAGAGAAGTTATCTTGGCTCCAATTGAGTCTTCGGGAAGAATGAAGCCATATTTCTAAGATTATATGATTATTGTCTATACAAACCAGCCACTACGACAAGCCATTCATAAACTTGAGAAATACGGTAGGTTGGTGGCTTGGGCCGTAGAATTAGGAGAGTGTGAAATATAATACGAACCAAGAATGGAGATAGAAGGACAAAAAATGGATGATTTCATTATTGAGATCACAGATGAAGAAAACCCACTGACAGACTTTTGTAGAAAAGAGTTCATCTTCACCCAAAGAGAAGACTTCTTCAAAAGAGAACTCACCTCCTTAACATGACGAGAAGACTCTTACGGGAGATAGTGAAACCACTAAGCCAACCAATTAGACCATTAATGTACGAGAATCATCGGCTAAACAAGAGGAAATTGCTTTCTACCTGGAGCAACGAAAGAAAATATTTAACTATGGAACCCTAGTATAGGGAGATTTCAAATAGGACCCTCTTTTTTGGAAGATGTATGTAGATGTTTCATCATGTGCCTCTGGCAGTGGAGTAGGCCTGATAATTACCACAACAGAGAACATTAATGTTGAATATGCCCTCACATTCCGTTTAAGTCCTCCAATAATATGGCAGAGTACGAAGAATTCATAATAGGGTTTGGCCTAGCTTCATCTGTCAACATCGAGAAAATACAGGCACATAGTGATTTCCAATTAATAATGAATAAAGTGTTAGGAATTTATGGAGTAAGAGAGGAGTCCATGGCAAAATACCTTGCCAAAAAATAAAAGATGTTATTAATGTTCTCAGCAATCAAGGTGATTAGGATCTCTAGAGCTGATAATGTATGTGCAGACACACTTACGCGATGTGATTCTACCATCTTAACAAAACTAAGAAGATCAATTGTAGTGGAAATCCTCATGCACTAGAGAACCGACCAAGAGAGAACCCACATAATCGAATTCGACTTCATCCCATAATGGATGGATCCATTACAAAATTACCTAGAAAAAGGCATTGTGCTGACCTATCCTAAGGTTGCTAGGAGACTCCAATACAAATTGGCGAGGAATGTCCAATAAATATGACTTTTATACAAGAGAGGGTTCATTATTTCTTTACTATTTTGTGTCCATCCGACTGAGGTCGGGAACTTGATAAAGGAGATACATGAAGGTTCCTATGGATCACACTCAGTAACAAGATCTTTAGTCAAGCGAGTATCCACACAAGGCTACTATTGGCCCACATGAAAGTAGATTACACTGACTATGCAAGGCGATGCGATAAGTGATAGAAATACGCTTTAATCCATTAAAGACTCTGGACTTCACTCACACCGATCACATACCCTTGACCCTTTGGCATGCGGAATATTGACTTGGTCGTCCCCCATAAAAAACAATAGGAAGGTTCAAATAATTAGTCATGGCAGTGGATGACTTCACCAAATGGGTGGAGGCTAAACGTTTAATGGAAATGCCTTATGAAAAGGTCATTCATTTCATTTGGAAGAATATCATTTTCCACTATGGTATGCCATAAGCCTTCATTACCGACCATGACACGTAATTTGATAACCAAGAATTTAAGGACTACCGTGTTCGCTCCAAAATCCAAAAATTACATGTCACTCCTAGCCATCCATAATGTAATGGGTAGATAGAAGTTACAAATAATATCTTCGTAGATGGGTTAAAGAAGATATTGGATGATGCCAAGGGAAATTGGATCAACGAACTACAAAGCATACTCTGGGCATACACGATAATGCCGAGAATAGCTACTCGAGAAACTCCATATATGTTAACATTTGGGACAAAATAAGTGATCCCAACAGAAGTTGGTCTCCCGAGTCACTAGGTGCTAAATTTTAACTCGTCAAAAAACAAAATCATGAGGCGGTTAGATTTAGACCAAGTGGAGAAGGTCAAAAAGCACGCGACACTTTTGATGGCAGCCTATTCGTAGAGAACCGATTGATTTTATAATAGAAAGCTTAAGCCGAGAAATCTAAAATAGGGGGACTACGTGCTCAAGTAAGTTATCTTAGAAGGAAACAAGTTAGAACTCAATTGGAATAGTCCATATTGAATTTCTGCATTCGTCTGACTAGAATCTTATCGAATTGAAACATAAGAAGGGGAACATTTCAAGAACCCCTAGAATGTAGAACATTTTAGGAATTACTATCATTAATTACATGAAATGTAATATCTTTTAAATTCCCTGTAACTCACTTCATTGCTCAATAAAGATTTTCAATTCTCAGGGAATACTATTGCTCTTTTTATGCTTTTTTTTCGAAATGGGTGAAATTCAAGGCAATCTCGCAATCTTAAATTATAATTAAAAAAACAAAACGTCATGTATGACTCCACAGGGTCAAGAACAACAAGTTATGAGTAAAATACTTTATGTATGACCCCCTAGGGTCAAGAATGAGAAGTTCACCAAACAGGATTAAGGAAATATAGTCTTGGTCAATCATATAAATGAAGACCAACCATAATTGGCTAAAATCAAGGACTAATCCTAACACATTTTGTCGCCACCAGTAACTAACATTAGCACTTGATCAAAATGAAAAAATCCATTTAAGCGATGAAAAAAGGAAAATTACACATTAGCATAACCCAAGGAAGGACAACCCAGGTTCGTTCAAAATTGGTAACTAATAAGGCATATTGGTCAAGCAACCACCAACCACATAATCATAACTACTAGTAGGCCATTTCTAAATAATTAATAACCAATAGGTGCAGGAAAAAGAAGGATCAAAATTATCATCAAACTTTAAGGATTATTACAATCCTAAAAAATAAGAATACGATGAGACATCAAGATCTTCAACTTTTCAGCTGCTGCTCTGGGTTCCAGATGGAAAATTATGAAAATACCCTTGACTTCCCTTTCTTGCATTTGTTTCACTGTTTTGATTTCTCTTTCGCACCCACTTGCATAAATTTCTTGTAAAACAAGAGAGAAATACTTAAACACAAAATAATCGCCGAAAAGTATTAGTAGCATAAGTATGAGATAAATTCAGGGTAAATGCGACGCACGGGGCCGTGAAAGTACCAAAAATAAGGGGGTAAATAAGAAATATTTACGTCAAACCAGATTGTCTAGTCTACAAATAATATATGTTTTCATTCGTGTTATCCCAGATATAGTAATACATCAACTACTTTATTCCAATATTTTTCATGTACAGCTTATTAATACGGCAAACCCCATTAATGACCCTTCAAGTATTTAGGGCAAATTAGGCAAGGACTATATCAAAATATTGACAAAATTCCATAAATAAATGCTTAGGGGTAAAAATAACCTCACACTCAGCATTAAAGATAGTGGGTATCCATTGGCCCTCCTTTAAATCACAAAGGTCACAAAGGGGTTCTATGAGTGCACCTAAAGATCTCAAATGAACTCTCATCTACCGTATAAACCATATTTTCAACAAAGAAATACCAAAGAAATGCAGGAAAGGATAGGTTCTTACAGTGAAAAGGTAGAAAAAGAATACATCTCTCACAAATGATCAAAAAGACCTAGAAGAGAATAAAGAGATTTTGAAATTGAGGGTGAATTGAACGAATGAGGGAAATGAAACTTTATAGGCTCAATGACTTCTCTCGAGTTTCATAGAGAGGGTATGCTTAAAAGTACCCATCGTTTAGTATTTAATAGCGGTTCATTACCCAATGAGTTTTATTATTGGTGTACCCCCGGACATTTCATAATTTTTCCATTATTTACAAAATTTCCGCTGCCTTAAGAAACAAAATCCAAAAGTACAAACTTCCAAAGATTAGTTGTTGACTAATCACCTCAACAGGTCAAAACCATAGGCAAAGTATTACAATCCAGTTTTTATGAAAGCGACCAATGCTTAGTGGTTAATACTCCATCCCTTCACTCCACCAGCCACTACCCGCTCTGATAAAAAGTAAATTATTAGAGGCTTTAGTTATACCATAAAACTAGAGTGTTACATGGGCCTAATAAAATTATAACACCTGTCGTCACGAAATATTCTATTAAGCTTTATCCACAGGTCATTATCTTGGTCAACTAAATATTCTCTCTGGGTCGACAGTATGGTCGACCACCAACAGGAAGGCCAACCATCATCCAGGAAGAATGTAAAGTCTTAGGCACATGTGGGAATATCTGCATTCTATTTTATAAATGAACATAGGTTAAACTCCCAGCTAGGTCATGACTAGTTGTCATTAAGAATGTAAAAAGGTGTAACTGCTTAACTTTAAAAGGCACTCCACCTTTTCTTCTTCTTACCCCAATGGTAAATCGGCCCATATATCCAATGGCCAGGACATAAAGAAAACTATATAGATGGAACTCTAGATAGATCGTTAAGAGCTTGTACCCTATCCTAATACTAAGTCGATCTACACTTGCATCTGTAGGTACCCCTTTTTCGCGAAACAACTTTGAATCTCTTGTCTCTTTCCCTATCTCTCATCTCTCTAAAGATCAAATAATTTTCTTATATATCTATTGTACTTTATTATTTGTATTCTTCAGCTGAGACATATAATTATCATAATAACAATTTTAGACAATAATAGCAGCCCAACTAAACCACTTCTGATAATTCCATACGACCATTAAACCACCTCTGACAACTGATTCCATCAAAGAAAACTACTATGACAATTTGGCTAATGGAACATTAGTTGGATGAAGAAACATGGAGTAAGTATAGATTTTAGCAAAGACAATGCTATTGTTGTCATGTACATAACTAAAACCAAAGAGGAATCTATTAAACTCCAATGGGTGAGTAAATTTATACCTCCATACTCGAATAAAGATGATAACATTAACTAAGATCTTTATTGTAGAATTATAACAGTTAAGAACCAAAACAAGATTCATGTTAAGGTGACGATTAAAGGGACCAGCATATTCACTATTTAGTGTACAATGTTTCTAACGGGGAGACTACAATCTCAGTATAATATATGCTAAGAATAGGATAAATTGCAGAATTTGATTGGAAGACATACACGACTTCATGCTCCATAGTCATGAACCATGGACAATAATAAGAGATTTTAATTACATTGATGTAGTAAATGAAAGAGCTGGGGGATCCCGATTGAATAGCGTGACACTAGAATTCCCCTCTAAAGGTTATTTCCTCACTTGGTATAGCTAAAGTAGTAGTTGTAGTAAAATTTTGCATAAGTTGAAATGAAGAATTAATGTTAATTATTTGAAGGGAGACAAGGTATATTTACAAAAAATAAAAAAAGAATTTTAAGTTCCATCATGCACACGGTTGATTTTTCTTCTGCTGATAATTTTGGACAAAATTCGCCTTGATAAAAAATGACCCAGGGCCATACACATGGGGAAAATCTCAATCATGAGCATAGTTTGTTCTAAAACCATTCTAAACCTGCCAACGGTTAAAAAACTAGCCCTTTGAATGGCCCAGAGGCCAAAAAAGTTATAAAACATTTTTGAGGAGCTTCTTGGAAAATATATTGGATCCCTTTTGTCAAATAAATACATGATAGAAAGGAAATCTTTTAAAACAGTTCTTTTCAAAAATCTCTCAATTTAAAAATCACAAGTGTGTGCAAT
This sequence comes from Sambucus nigra, assembly GCA_949130495.1. NCBI lineage: Eukaryota > Viridiplantae > Streptophyta > Magnoliopsida > Dipsacales > Adoxaceae > Sambucus > Sambucus nigra. The sequence continues at coordinate 434,491,155 of OX422215.1, forward strand.
TACCAAATGTTTAATCAGTTCCGTAAAAGAATATTCTTCAAATGTAGAAACAGATGGCTTCAAAATTTGAGACAAAGGATACATTTTAACCTTAAGACGTTCCCTTCCCTTTCTTCTAACTTTTTGGGACAAAAGAAGATTGACCTTTCTTAATAACCTGTATAACACCATTTTATTGATGATATTCTTCACAATTTGAAGTTCTTTAAGTAGTTGTGCCAAAGAATAGTCAATTTTGTTCATGAAATAATTTAAATCAAACTTCTTGTGTAGAACTTCCCCATTGGGAGGACCAAACTCACTCACATTCAAGTTCACAGAATTATTACGTAAGAATTTTAAGGATACCATGATGTGGTGATTAATTCCCTCCGTTGGGGAGGAAAAGCAATGCTAACTCTAGGAATTAATCACATCACATTTTTAAATTACTAATTAGTATTGATGAGTGCTAAAATTGTGAGTGACTTTATACCCATTAATGCTCCCCTCTAGACCTCGGATAGGTAAGAAGATAGATGTGTCAATGAAATAGAACAAACTTTAAAGTTGTTTAAATCTTACATGACGGTTCTATATCCACTGTCAAAGGTGTTTTGGTGGTATTTTCGATTGTAAATGAGTTATTACACTCTATGAGACATTATGCATTTAGTTAAGAGAGTCTAAGGTCTTGAGGCCCTCGTCAATAGTACATAGGAACTTAGGAAGTAACTAAATGACTTCTATGAGGATGCCAAGGTACTAATTTAGGGATAAATAAAATATACAAGCTATGTGAACAATGGAAACTGATGCAAGTTAAATCTACAACTCACAATAATGGGTTGTGAATATAAAATAAAGTGTAAAAACTTGTTTATGCTGTAACTCTTGCGTGAATGCCTTAATCAGTTAAAATGCTCGAGATTGGTCCCCTTTCACCTTCTACTAGATTTCTGTTTATAAGAGAAATCTAGTAGAGATAACAAGTGGACTATCATAGCATGGTAGGGGAGTATTTGAGGTCTGCCGGTGTCAATAAAGGCGATAGAGAGTTGGGCAAAGTATTTGTAGGTGATATAAGGCATTTTTTTTTTGCATTAAATACCGATGAGAACATTCAATTAAAGTGTAATGGTTGTAGGTGGAATAGTATTCTTATTCTCACCTACTGAAAAGAAATGTGACCGTGTGATAATTGATTAAATTCGCAAATTTCTAATTTGGCTCACTTGTTTAATTAGAGTTCATTAATTCAGCCCCTAAACATGCATCTAAAAGAGATAAATCATTCAAACCATGCATGAAAAAATAAAGACGACCGATATAGGAAAAAACCCCTTTCGGGTAAAACCTTTTATAACACTTTAAAGAATTCACAAGACCTTTGACTTACATACAACCTGATAATCGCCCACAAGTGTGTAATGCACGGTGCCTTCATGACGCATCGAGTTTGAAATAATATAAGAATAAATCATTAATAATCAAATCTCCCCCATAATATGATAATTATGTCTCCCCCTTTTAATGATGTCCCCAAATAGGCATATAAGAAGAAACAATCAAAACATGGAGTGTCACGATAAAATTGCATAGTAAATATGAATCAATCAACGCGCATGCAAAGGAGTATCCCAAAAACATTCACTAACTATTTTTTGATTTTTCAAATTTTTCATACAAAAATAAGATACCACTTTGAAAAATATGATACACAAATCACACCATGGATTTAAACTCAAACAACCAAGTCATGGAAATGAAATGAATGGTTGTGAACACATTCCATATGAAAATAAACTCAATCAATTATATGTGCATGATGCATAGTGTACTCCTAATGAATGAACATCAAAAGTATCCTTAGGTGTAAAAATTGTTGAATTTAGATGACATCGTCTTATGCAAATCAACAAATCAAAGTCAAATGATTTCCACACCAATAATATCCAAAACTATTTAGCATTTTTTCAAGATTTTCAAGGACGTGCAAACCCATTTAAAATCTCCAAACAAACACCCTCATATATATTTTCTTTTTAGAGGTAATCTAAATTCTCAAACTTTGGAGAATTGGTGCAAAAACCTAAATGGCCCATAATTTGGCATGAATTTCTTTTTATTGCCTTTAAATTTTTTTGGGCTTTTTTTAAACCTCTTTGGACCTCGGATAATAAAATTTCTCCACTTTTTAGGTCCAATTTAATGGTGGCTTAGTATTCGCAAAGGCAAAATGAACCTTCCGCATCCCGTCCCCGTTTTTAAATAAAACACACAAAACGATTTTTATATGCACAACTTTTTATCATGTTTTATCGCGATTATTTTTTTTTAAGGACAGGATTGAAGTGAAAACACCCAACCAACATGTGATAAGACAAGCACAATAATCAAACAAATCCGTGCATGTGTGAAATAAAGAAAACATGAGTCAAACATGTATGAAGTAGCACTTAATTACATCTTAATGACTCCAAACATTATAAAGCACATGGATGAATTGACCTATTCTCTCAAAACACTATCAAATAGTCACGTGAAGAATAATGAAATGAAGTTGTGACTCGGTCATCCAAAGTGTTTATCCATAAACGGTGCAAACAAAATACAAAAATCTTTTTGGATTTTTCTAAAAATTTTATCAAAATAAAATCTTTTTGTATTTTTCAAAATTTTTCCAGAAAAAAAACACACAAATATGATACAGACTAGCAATAGGCAAATAATATCATCATGAAAAACATCCTATGCTAGTAAACCAATCAACCCCCAATCATTAGGCGCGTTTTTTTTTTCCAAAGGTGCTGACAACTTATGAAAAACCTCCATCAATTCTTGTGAAGTTTTGACTAAAAACTTAACTTGCTCGCCTAGATGTGCAAACTCTCTCATGTACTCTCCGGGAGCATGTAAAGTATCATGTGTGGGTCCATGTGTACCAAAAACATGTGTAGAAGCAAAACGTGACACATAACCCAACTTAAAACAAAATTCCTTAAGGTGACCTCTCCTCTTGCAATGTGAGCAAACATAAATAGGCCAAGGAACACCTATCTCAAAAAATCTAGGACGCGCTCTCCTAATAGGAATGGGACGCCTAGGTGGATTAGGGTGAGTCTCACGTGAATCTAACACTAAAGTGGGAACCGTCTCGGGTGCCAATAGGGAAGTAGAAGCACCGTCATGACTTATTCCCACCTTTACCTTTAAGAACCACCTTTTCAACCTTCTTAGGTGCGTTCTAAAAATTGACTTTGACCTCCCTGGCACGTTTAAGATTACTCTCGAGTTGGGATACACGTGTCGTTAGACTAGACACCATGTCGGTCAAATCACACTTATCCTTTCTCAAAACCTCCTTCTCTCTCTCCAAATCTAAAACCCGATGACCTAAATCTCGATTATACTTCTTTATTTTCAAGGTCTCGGTGTACAAATTTCTAAAATCTTTTTGGAGCTCACTTTCGTCTCCACTCTCCTCCTCGCTTTCTCCCTCACTCGAAGAACACAAATCACTATCATCGCTCTCGTGTGCACTCTTGTGAGACAAAATGGGTGTGCTCACACGACTAGAAAAAGCGAAAACCATCCCATGTCCTAAACCTTTATCGGACTCATCACCCTCACTATCACTAAGAGTGGCGGGCATAGCATTCGCTTTTCCCTTTCTCCTTATCCTAATAGGACACTCTTTAGCCATGTGTCCTTTTCCCTCACACTCAAATCACCTGATCTCATCCTCCTTGTAACTATATTTGGCCTCCACTTTCTTTTTATTTGACTCAAAAGATTTTTTTTTGTTTGAAGAATTTTCTTTATTCATTTTGAGAAAAATTTTAAAATTTTTCGCAAATAAGGCCATATCAAAATCTTCCTCAGAATCAGACTCATAAACTTTTTCTTTATTTTTCTTAAGATGAGTCTTTAAAGCAACGCCATTATCCTTAGCCTTAATGGTTTTGGGAAGCATGTCAATCACATAGGTTTGAAGATCTCCTACAAGTTCTTCCAACTTAAGTGATTTCAAATTTCACAAAGAGTTCAAAACAGTGACTTTAGGAATAAAATGTTTTGGAAGAGATCTCAAAATCTTTTTAACAACACGCGTGTTATCAATCACCTCACCCAAATTAAAACTGGTGTTAACAATGTCCGATAAACATGCATAAAAATCATCAAAGCATTCAGACTCAGACATGGTGATAGTCTCAAATTGAGTGGCCAAATTTTATAACTTAGATTCTTTAACCGTGTTCATACCCTCATGTGTTAATTTCAAAACATCCCATGCCTCTTTAGACGTGGTGCATGTCATAATTCGGTGAAACTCATCAGGAGATAGCTTCAGAAATAGAACTCAAACCACATGAATTAAATTTAAACATTTTACGATCATCTTCAGTCCAGGCTGACACGGGTTTTAAAGAGGTGATATTATTAACGGTGACCGTGGGAGGAGTCCACCCATTTTCGCAAAGGTACCAAACACGCTTGTTAATGGCTTTTAAACTAGATTTCATGCGAGCTTTCCAATAGGCATAATTAGACCCGTCAAAAATAGGCATCTGATTATAGAAGTGCTCCATAGAAAAAAAATGCGATTTTTCACAAAACTGATTTTAAAAAAAATTATTATCACACGATTTTACGGAAAATAGGAATACACGATAATTTAGCGCAACCAACTCTGATACCAATTTGAAAAGAAATGTGACTGTTTGATAATTGATTAAATTCCCAAATTTCTAATTTGGCTCACTTATTTAATTAGAGTCTATTAATTCAGCCCCTAAACATGCATCTAAAAGAGATAAATCATTCAAACCATGCATGAAAAAATAAAGACGACTGATATAGGAAAAGAACCCCATTCAGGTAAAACCTTTTGTAACACTTTGAAGAATTCACAAGACCTTTGACTTACATACAAACTGATAATTGCCCACAAGTGTGTAATGCACGGTGCCTTTAGCAAATCTTCAAAGATACAAGAGACAGTGAAATACGCTTTAGGCGTCGGTTCGTCGTCTTTAGCTCGTCCACACGTAGAATGACTACGCTCGGTATCCACCGATCAAAGATGGAGATGCCTTCTCCACAGAGGTTGAACAAAAACAAAGTTGTTCTTAAACACCAAACAATTCACTAAAGCATATGGGAGTTTTGTGAATTGAAAACCAAAAAGGGATTAAAACCCTAAAGGAAGAAGTCAAAAGGATTCTTCACTTTCGCAGGTTTCTGCCTTTCAAAATGCTGGGACTTCTTAATGAAAATGTTACCATTCAATGAGTATTTATAGAAAAATGTACCGCCTCGAAATCCGAGCTCGTTCGAATGAGAAGCATATGTCGCTCGAACGAAGGACGCATGTCGTTCAAACGACATCGCGCGACTTCCAATCTCGGTCGAACGAGATGCTGATCTCGCGTGAACGACCTAGGAGTCAAAATCGAGGTTCGCTTCAAAACTTAGAAAAAAATACGCATTCTCAATATTTGACGAGAAAGTCCTCTCCAACACTTAGAAAATATTTTGTAAAAATATTCGAAAAGCTCTAAGTGAAAAGTAAAGGTATTTAAAACATAACCTTACCAAAGTAAACTTTTCAGAGTCTTGAATGATGAAGAACTTGAGTAATTCGGATATGTCTTTGATGTAGATGTCTCTTAAATGCTCTTCAACGGTGTAGCGATATATGACATAATAACTTGATAACGGACCTATGAAAATATGTCCTTACACCAACTCTATTAAACTCTTGTAGGAGCATTATCCGAGGTATAAATGGACTGAATGGGTCATGGAGTTACTTGGAGATGATCTTAATTGACCATTTTCCTTCAATCTAAGGTCGTCTTCGAGCAAAAATCATGATGGTTCATTATTGTTATGGTCTCTAAGATTTCATAAGGAGGTATGCTGGAATAACTAACCAGCTTAGGGGAAGAATGTGTGACTGAGGTCTTGTATAGTACCATAGCTTGTCCTTGAGGGTGGAGGAGGGTTTACAAGAAAAGTAATTGTATGTATAAGGATTGGGACTAGTCTTGGTAACTCTTCCCTGCTTACGAGGTAGTTGAGCAGTAAGAAGATATTTGAAATACCAAAATATGGTATCATCATTAGCCCCTACAAAGGTTACAAGGGGAAACAATTATCCTTTATGCAAGTTAGGGGTGTGGTCTTAAGTAACCACTCAGATTTTCATCATCATTAGATCATGTTAAAGGATCCCACACATGGATGGAAACAGGTTTTGGTAATTAAGATCTTTAATGTGATGGAGGTGTCTGATCTTGGAGAAAGGAGTGGATAGAACCCTAGACCTCGGGGGCTATATAAGATACCCTTTGGGCTGAGTTGAGTCTTTCACTGTTAAATTACATTTTCTTTATTTCTCTTTAAAACTTCCTTGAGCGAGCTAACCATTCTTTGAGTAAGAAAATAATGTCTTTCGAAAATATTCTCCATCAAAGGTCTTGGACCCCAATCCCTTATCTGCTGTAGGGGACGATGTCTCTTAGCCTCCATTAATGAAGCCAAAAGTTGTGCCCTCGGTTTTCCTTCCTAGTGGATCATTTCCACTTGTAATGAAGGTGATGCGTTATAAGGGAGTCTATAACCTTGACTTTGCTAGTGGGGATCATCATGCCTCTCGACTCACTAAGCATGGTATGAACGAGTTTTGGAAGACTTATCAGATTTTAGAGAATGTCATTCTGAGGTATAAAAATCCTAATGAGAGGGATTTATCCTTTTTCCCTTTCTCGTGGTCAGAATCTTAAAGGATATTGTCATATCCACTTTTCAATTGGTGGCCAAGTGATAGCCACGGTCTTGGCCTTTAGAGAATCCAGTGGGGAAAAGTGTGATGTTTCCCCAACCTGGTTCTTCAAGATGTAAAGGGTTAAAGGGAAGATCAAACCGACTAATAGGGGTCTGAAATTGCTAGCCCATAGTCCAAATGTGCTGACCTTTATGAAGGACAAGCATAAAACCTCCAAGAACGGGAGGGAGAGATTCTTCTTTGTTACGGGGCATGGTCCACCCCATATAATGTCGAGACCATTATCCTCCCACTCTTTGATGTAGTTCTCCATCAGTGGGTAAGTTGACATTTAATTTTTGTTTCAGCGCTTAGGTTGATCGCTATGTGGAGATTTAAAATATTTGTTTGCCTTTTGTAACGGTTCCTAAGCCTACCATGTCAGAGTTTAAAAAGAAATATAAGGCTCAGGAGTGGGCCTCCACTCCCTTTGAGATCTTTATTACTGTCAGGCTCCTCTTTAACTAAGGGTTAGGATTTGATCCAAAGCTACTGACATATGTGGGATTCCCGAAGGCCCCTAAGATTAATGTGGGGGCAGTCTAGAGGCTCAGACTTATGCCTTTTTTTTTTAATATGGAAATCTAAATCTGAAGTTCTAGATAAGGTTCCTGGGGCCTCTAAAGGTGAGGATGACAAGACTAAGGGTGGGTCTGACATTTCAAAGTTTAAGGGTGGCACTACTTCGACTTATGAGCCTATTCTTCTTTATGACTATTCCCCTTATAAGTATCTTGTCCCTTTTTCTTTATACAAATAAAAAATCTATAGAGAATGTGATGTCCCCTCGGGGGAGGGGAGTTTTCAAAGTGTGATATAGTGTAGGCCCCTATTTCTTTCAAATGTATTTTAAGGATGTCAAAACCAACTTTCTTTTTGAAAACCCTTTTTCCAAATTTAATACACACTAAGTAGGTGAACCAATTTTAGTTAAGCCCACTTTTATCTTATTTAATCATAAACATGCATCTAGGTTATTAAAGAAAATGAAATAAATAAGTTCACAAAGTGATGCGAGTTGTACGAGGAAACCACTAAGGGAGAAAACCTCAAACGACCCATGCCAAATAATCTCTATGATGTGGTATTACAAAGTACAGATGATAGACTTTCTTACTTACTCAATCCTCCACAAGTCTTGATGCTCCTCTGATCCTTCAACCACTCATCCACAGTGCCCATGCAAAAGTCCTTCTATGATGCTCGTCCACAATACACGCATCCACGTATTCCTTAATGTTCACAGATACAGCCTGGCAACGTCTACATTGTTGAACATAAACTCCTACCTTCTTCACCGTAAAACCCAACATTCAAAGTGATAAACAGACTCCAGTGGTGAAAACTAATATCTCTATAGAATAGGAGTATGAAATCTCAGATCTTAAAACTTGAAGAATGTTTTTAGACTCTGAAAACCTTAGAAAACTTTTGCAGAAAACGTGTTGTATGTAAACTAATTTTTTGGTTCTAGAACCTACGAATTCTGAATGAAACATGCCTTAAATAGAAAAGTTAATTCGGCACATGGTTTGAATGAAATCAGCATGTCACTCAAATGAAATGTCTATGTCGCTCGAACGACTACAGGTGTCGTTTGATCATTACAAACATAGGGGAAGGTTCAATAGGACTCTAAACAATCCTTATCTCAAAATAAACGAAGATAAACTCTTTAAAAACATTTTAAATAAAAATAAGATCCTAAGAACATTTTCTGTGTTCCATAAACAATATTCATTCATAACTGAAAGATTGGAATCCAATGACGACTTGAAACGGGTACCAAATTAATCTGGGGATGATAATTCTTTGAAGCTTTGTCGGAACGTCTTCAATAAACTTTATGTCGTAGACTGTGTGGGATTGTGATGATAAAAAATAAATCTATGACTCAAAAATAATGTTTTGTTCCGGGAATATGTCAAATACTTACAGTGGACTCAATTTTAAATTTTTCCCTTGCAAATATCCCCTTTTGACTATTTCAGGACAAAATTCAAACAGTGAAATCCCTAAGTCATGTCTTCAAGCGGTATGATGCCTAAATCCCATCCCATAAAACCCAAAATAAAAAATTACAGGACAAGACTAGTAAATGTTGGTCCTCCAAGCATGAGTTATCTGAATGTGATGTAGTCTTAAAATCTTGACTCGCTGAAGGATACCTAGACCCGTAAAACAGACAAATACAAATGAAGTATGGATGAACAAATGACAAAAATACCAGTATGTAAAAACAAACCTTTTTTGTAAACATATGAGCAAAGTATGTTGATTCCAATTTAAAAACATCATTAAAAGCATGATATCAATTTTTGCAAACTAATTAATACCAATATATAAGCATGAAGGCATATGATATCAATTTCTAATGCAATAAAAATTATGTTCTCATCAAACAAACTCTCCCCCTACATCATATACATCTCTCCCCCATTTTGTCTCGAATAGACAATAAGTGAAAAAGATAAAAAAAACATCAAATATCTAGAATGGGATAATTAATAAAGCATATCCAGATAAATACAAAACTCTAGCTAAAAATAACCACAATGTACCAAATCATAGCTAGCAAATAGAAGTCACATGGAAGAAATCATCAAAATCAGTAATGATCTAACTAAATGAGTAATGCAGTATGAGAATTAACATGCATAATTAATAAATACTGCATATAAATTGCCTAGAAGTACCCAAACAGTATGATATCACCAGTAAAACTAATCAGGTATGAAATTAGGAGAATCTAAAAGAAATCCTCCAAGGGTCGCTCGAATGACCACACACTGTGATTCAAACGACAATGCGTGTCGCTTAAACCATGCATCAAGTGGCATCAAAAATCTCAAAATAGTAGGCTCTCGCGAGATGAAACCCTTTAAGTGATGCTTCTCGTGACCCATACGTGACACTTTTCATTATGTCGAGTGAACCTCGCGTGATCAAATCATTAAGCAACATGGACTTGTTGCTCGAATGAGGTACTAATGTCGTTTGAACAACATAAAAAATCTCCATTCCAGTTCTAAAATTCATGAAGTTTTGTCCAGCGAAGAAATATCCTAAGAATGTTAACTGGAAAGAGAAAAAAACATCAAAATAGACTCAAAATAGAAAAAAAAAACAAGTAAAACAATGTGAGTTTCATGCCAACATAGTATCAATGTTCATAAGCATGGACATGGAGTGAATGTGTGTGAACTATAATAAATGAATCACAACTCCAAGACATTGAAACAATCAAGAAGATCTAATTAGTAGCAAGATGTCATCAAACTTAGTTTAATCCATATGTGAAAATTAATATAATGACCTAGATGAACTAAACAATCAACATGCACACAAATCTGGAATACTAACAAATCTACAAATAATGGCATCATGATACGATTTTTCAACATAAGGATTCATGGTACAGACCCGTTTAAATTTCTCCATCCAAACTCCCTCAATTATATATTTTTTTCAAGCACTTTTGAGGTTTCTAATTTTCTCAACTCAAAGAAATCCTATTGGCCCTGTTTTTGCATATGATTCTCTTCATTGCCATAATTTTTTCTTGGGCTCTTTGAAACGGTGGCTTTCATGACGAGTTAATTGTACTCTCGCAACACTTTTCCGTGACACACTCATCATTTTTTCAATATATGTAATATTAATCCTCACAGTAAACGGTTCTTACATGCACACCTCCTCCTAAGTCTACATAAATGACAAAATTGAGAAAATAATGCCTCACCAAAATCAAATATGAATGAGATGTCAAACATTCATATAAACTCGTGCATGTGTGCAAAGATGAAATATATACAAAGTCGAATTCAAATGCATATCAACTTCGAAACAACCTCAATCAACACATCAATAATTATGACCAAATGTCCTAGCCACGTGGATAATGAAATGATGGGGGTACAACACATTAATATTCCACATTAAACGTGAAACACTCATGACACAAAAATAAATCGAAAATTGTTTTTTGTTTTTTAAAAAATGTTTTTGAACCAAAAAATAAATTCTTTTAATTTTTTTTTTGAATTTTTTTATCTTAAACAAAATCTTTTTGTATTTTTCAATTAATACTGAATAAATGAAAAAATATAATACAAAAGATACATATGTGATAACACTAGAAAGATATAAATCATAATGCAAAGACTAGCTTATGAAAAACATGGCAACATGATCATCCTTTAGATCTAGCATGGGAAGTATCAAGTGCAACCAAACAAGAACCATGAAGTTTAATTCCTAAAGCCTCTAAGTCCTATTTCCTAACCCAAGTAGGTGTGAAATTACACATGGGGGTTTTGGGAACCGAAACGACTTTATCCCTTAACTTCCTAGGAGCATTCCTATGGTCATAGCAAAAAGGTATAAGGTGACCTTTCCTACCGCAATGAGTGGAAGTGTAAACACAACATGAATGATTACCAAAATGTCGACCTATACTAACGTTCCTAGAGGTCTCTCTCACACGATTGGTACTGCCTTTGGGAATGGGGACACTATCATTGTAGCCTATACCAAACCTATCGAACTTCTCTGATCTAGCCTCTAAATCAAACTTCACCTTACTCGAGTTTTTTAATCTATCTTCTAACTCACAAATACCAGACTCAAGAAAATGCATAGAATCCTCAAACTTTAGAACCTATTTCTTTAAAGCCTCATCAAACCACAAAGACTATCTCTCTCTTTCTCCATATATTCTAATTCCTCCCTGTGACACCCCGACTAATTAAATACCGGGTAGCTACTCCTTTATTAAATTAATACAAAATGCCAAGTTGGTTCAGTTAATAGCATCACTGTCGAAAATATTTTAATGATTACTAACCACCTAGTATTTAAAAAGTGAGTTGCCAAATTTTAAGTTAACTCTGATTAATGTGCAATAAGTGAAATGTAAAGGATAACATAACCATTCACACTAAAGTCCAACTATAGTAAATCAATAAGTAAAAATGAGTCTAGAGGAAATACTCCTCACAACAATCCCAATATGGAAAGAAAATAAAACAAGTCTGCATCCTGAATTAATTACAACCCAAAAGTCTGAATAACTGAAATAAATGAAATGTCTCTAAAAGAAATGGGCGACATGCCCTACAACTGATGAAATCGGAATATAGAGTCAAGGCAGATGAAGCGTCTACTAGCAAGGCCCTGTAACTTCCACAACAGCTACAACCCGTCCTGACTGGAAATACTATGCATGGTGTCCTTGTGGCTGGGCACCTAAAAAGGTTTTTAGAAAAAGTAGATTTGAAAGCAAACGGGTCAGAGCCCGAAAGTGGAGAGTATTTTCAAAACAGCAAGTGTTTTAATAACATTAAAACAATGAATACAAAGTACATGTTAGGACGTGCTCTCACATGAAATACTCACCTCTTGGCTATTTGTGCACTCCTAACGTACCATACCCATACAAGTGTTTCTCATATCTAACTAGACCAAAACAAATACTGTTCTTTCTACTCGATTCGTACTATAAGTCCCAACGTTATCAATTTAATAGAGAGCTTTACTTAAATTTCAAATTTCAAGGTATTAGTAATACAATTTACCAAAAGTTATCTCCCATTTTATATTCTCAATGCGTTACTATAATGATTCTCACATTCAAACATAACAATTCTTTTCATTTAACCGTATATTATTCACATCATAAATATACAATACAAGCACCCCGAGGCTAAGCTGCGGTGCACACATACTTAGCTATCCATCCCGGTACATCACGTACATAAGGATTACAAATTCTGAATCTCTTAGGAATTGTTCCTGTTAGAATAAGCACAACACACGAAAATGGAGGCGAACATAATTCAACATATCCATGGGTCACGTACATACCTACGCTCTATAGTCAGATGACTTATTAACTCACAAATAAGTCATTCAAGTATTATGTTCTCTAGGCACCAATCTAAATCCAGGCACACAAGGAGTAGATGGCCCTAAGCGAACGTAAACCTCCCGTGATAGCAAGTATGGTAGGTATGTCATACACATAAAATCATATACGTATACTAAGCATGCACACATCTTAGTACTTAACATATTTTATTAGTGGTATACTTCTCATTCTTATACCAAAATACGTGTCCCCGGTTTATATATACACATCATCCATTATCCTCACGTCGTAATTTGTTACTCACGTTCTAACCCATAAATATCATTTGGTTCAAACCATACTTCTATGTTTTACTCCTCAATATATCCCAAATGTCCCAACTATATCGATTAGTCATCAAGGAATTGTCATCTCTACAATTAAACAAGGTTACGGAACACTAGAAGTCAAATCAGGCCAAAAAGACCAAACTTTCAACTCGTTAGAAGTCTCGTTCGAACGAGGCTGTTCGAACGAGAGTTCGTTCGAACGAAGTGGACATCTAACGAGATCTCATTCGAATGAAAGGCATCGAACGAATATCCCTCTCGTTAGAAGGCAACCTGTCAACTCGTTAGAAGATCGTTCGAACGACCTGGGCAGGTCTTCTAACGAGGTGACAGTTCGAGCCCAGAAAATTCCTATTACGTTTTTCACCAATTTTCTCACCTCAAAACTCCTCCAAAAATTATTCCAACAATATTTTAAGGTTCCTCAACATTCCTAAACATTCTTAGGTCGAAATTTAGCACATTCATGGAATCAAATACTCTTATACAACACCTAATTATCAATTCTCCCATAGTTTTCCCCTAAATCATATGAGTATGAACCCTAGAATTTAAAATCATCAACTTCCATAATAAATCAGTTTTTGTAACATAAAAAGTAGTAATTCTTTTAGTTCAATCATCCAATAATACTTCTACATGCAGTCCTACATTAAAATCTGAATTCATAACTCCAATTTCATGGGTTTTTATAAATCTCCCAAGAACAATACAATTATATAAATTTCCTACACATGGAAGAAGCATTCTTTGCAAATAACGTAATTAAACCACTTGCCTCTAATCTTTCTCTGAATTTGATGTTGAATCTTGAAGGTTGAATTGTTCTCTCTCTCTGCAGAATTCTCTTTTCTCTCTCTCTCTACAAGTTCTTCTCTAAAGATGATGACAATGGAGGTGGGGTTTATTTTTGGACCCTTAACTTCTATTCTAAACTTCTCCCGTAGCCCACTACTTAGTTTAGTGCTGATAATGGGTTGGTGGGTTTAATTAATAATCATAATTAAACTCTAATTTTCGTAGGTTTTAATTCCCAAAATTCCAAAATTACCAAAATACCCTTTTAAGTTGCCGGTATGGCCCAAAAATGCCCCGGGACCCAAACTAAACCCCCGGGTAGTGTTTTCTGACTATTTCGCCCCTTTCGGACATGTTGGCGCACTCAAAACGACCATACGGTTAATAGAAATAAAATTCACTTTTTAATTAAATAATTGCTTTCCTGACGCGACTGCCACACGCGTCTCAACAAAATTTCCCAAATTGCCGTATATTAATCTCACGACAAATTTAATAATTTCAATATTCATATAACATCGTATGTACACATTATAATCAAATACAAACTCACATCTCGTTAGTATTTTATCCGGATTAATTCCCAATTATTACACATTTAATTCAATTAATCCCATAAATAAATATCACAAAAATACGGGGTATTACACTCCATAAGAGTCTTATCTCGTGCCCTACGATCCTCAATGAAAGAATCATTATTTTCTAAGACACGCTCATTAAAATTAGCTTGCAATTTTAAGTAGGCTTTTTTCACCTTTTCACCTTTACATCTCACTAAAGGAAACTTTATACTCTCCTGCATCACTCTCCTCCTCCTCACTAGCTTCACCCTCACTCACTTGGGATTCATACTCAACGGCCTTAGAAGTGTCATGCATATGAGAATCTTCATGGGAAAATTTCTCGTAGTCGCTCACATAACATGCCATGACTCCTACAAAGTTACACTCAATGGGGGAACTCGCTCCCTCTTCCAGTTCACTATCACTTAAGGTGGTGTTATATCCTATCGGTTTCTTTCCCTCCTTCTTAACTCTGGTGGGACATTCGGCAACCTTGTGATCATAACTCTCACACCCAAAACACCTATCCGACTCAACCCTCTTGACATTATCACTCTTATCCTTATGGGCAGGATCTACATTGTTGTTCATGAATTTCTCAAGTCTTTTGGCATCTTTCGATTGCTTTTGGAACTTAGTTTTTTTTTAATTCTTTGCCAAGGATACATCCTCAAAATTGAAATCGGAATCATCATCCGAAAATTTAGTCTCCTCCTTTCAGGCTTTTAAAGCAATGCTCTTTTCTTTCTTTGTCACTTACTTGGAGGTAAACATATCGAGTTTTTAGGTTTGTAAGTCACATATAATCTCTTCAAGTTCTTTCGATTCAAGCATACCCACGGAGTTCAAAATGGTCACTTTTTCATCAAACCTACTCCGCAGTGATCTTAAAATTTTCTTTATGTCTCGATTATCTGGTATTTTCTCTTGCATGTTAAAAGACGAGTTGACAATACGAGACAACCTAGCGAAAACTCATCAAGCGACTCACTCTCTAACATCTTAATCATCTCAAATTGTGTAGTGAAGTTTTGAAGTTTAGATGCCCTAGTTGTGTTATTGCCCTCGTGAGTAAGTTCAAGTATATCCCAAGCTTATTTCAAAGTTTAACACGTCATGATTCTATTATATTCTTCCGGCGTGACATATGAGGAAATAACGTGAAGACCTTTAGAGTTGTAGAGTGAAAGTCTATGTTAGGCTTCAGTCGAAGACTTAATGAGTTTTAAAGTAAAGGCCTCATTATCTCGTGTAACCGGTGGAGTCCATCCCTTTTCAACTGCTAACCACACACGCGCATCAATTGATTTTAAAGAACTTATCAATTGAATCTTCCAATAACCATAGTTTGTGCCATAAAAAATAGGAGCCCTAAAACTTTAATAGTTTTTCAAGTTCATCTTTAAAAACACAAGGGATTAATACACACAAAAATATGTTTCAAGCTTTGATACCAATTTATAGGAACCGTTTTCTTTCGAATGTTTTTTAAGGATGCCAAAACCAACTTTCTTTTTAAAAAACCCTTTTCCAAATTTTATACACACCAAGTATGTGAACCAATTTTAGTTAAGCCCAATTTTATCTTGTTTAATCCCAAACATGCACCTAGGTGATTGAAGTAAGTAAAATAAATAAGTTCACAAAAGCGACACTTGATGTACAAGGAAACCACTAAGGTAGAAAACCTCGGATGGCCAAAGCCATACAATCATTATGATGTGGCATTACAAAGTAAAAATGATATACTTACTCAACGACTCAATCCCCCGTAAGTCTTGACACTCCTCTGATCCTTCAACCACTCCTCCATAGTGCCCATGCAGAAGTCCTTCTACTATGCTCATTAATAACACATGCTTCCACGAATGTCTCGGTGTCCACCGATACAACTTTGGCAATGTCTACAATGTTGAACACCAGCAGTCAAACCAAGATCTCTATAGCATAATAGTATGAAAGCTCGGATATTGAAACTCTAAGGATGTTTTTAGACTTTGAAAACTTTAGAAAACCTGTATAGAAAAGGTATTGTATGTAAACGGATTTTCACAACCTACAAAATTCTGAGTGAAACCCGCCTTAAATAGAAAAGTTAAGTCGGCACGTCGTTTGAACGAGATCATCATGTCTCTCGAACGACATGTTCATCTCTCTTGAATGACCTTCCAATGTCTCTAGAATGACTGCAAGTGTCATTTAATCCTACTAAACACAAGGAAAAGTTCAAAATGATTCTAAACAATCCTTATCTCTGAATAAATGAAGATAAACTCTTTTTGAACTATTTTTAATAGAAATAACATCCTAATTTTTTTTCGTGTCCCATAAACATTACGTATTCATACCCGAGATATTGGAATGCAATGAAGACTTGAAACGAGCACCAAATTAATCTCGGCATGTTAAATATTTGAAGCTTGGCCGCAACATCTTCAATAAACTTTATATCATAGACTGTGTATGTTCGTTGCAATAAAAAATCTATCTATGACTAGTAAAAAATGCTTTATTCTGGGAATAAGTCAAGTACTTACAATGGACTCAATTTGATATTTTATCCTTACATTATGGTGACCATTTTGTCAGAGGTAAAGGTCTACTCGAGGCCTCCCATAGTTGAGGGGATAAACACTTCTACCTCAGTTATTGATTCCCTTCATACGCCCAAAAGACAAATAATTCTAATATGGTGGCTACTATGAGGTTCAGAGGTACTTCTGTGGATGCGGAGGAGCTTGTCCACTTAATGGGTAAGTTACTTGCACGTTTTCCAGTCTTATTCCTTAACCGTTTTACATTATGATCCTTGTTATCATACCCCTTTTTATATTGTAGTCTTAGCACCTGAAGGAATCTCACTTAGCCGATGCCCTTGATGGGTATAGGACATTGAGGAAATCTACCGATAATGCGAGCAGTCGGGAGCTTACTAGACAAAACTTGAATCAAATGATCAATAGTCAATAGTTGTGTATGGAGATTCTTAAGAGGGAGAGGGATGCCTTTAAAACCCATGTATCTTTTCTAGAACATGAGAAGCTTTTAACTGAGAAGACCCTCTATGGCCATCCTGGATACCTCTGGCAATGGATCTCCCCGAAAGGAGAGAAAAACTTAACGTGTTTGTAGATCAAAGAGGGAAATCCTCTTTTCTCCACTCGAGCGATATTCGCGGGCTCCCGTAGATATAAATCATCCACCATAAAGAGGGGATCAAAATATAGAAAATGGAGTCGCTAGCCAATCTATTTTTCTCAAAGCATGAAAAAGATACATCCATCCACAAATAAATGACATCAAAGACAAAAAAATGCACACAAAACCAAATTGATTGGGGGTTCGGGGACTAATTTTCAAAATGCAAAGGTGTTAGGCATCCATTATGCACTTTCAATCACTCATAGGCTATGATAATATTATCCTTTTCTCTAAAATATAATTCATGTGATTAATATGTGTGATGTGAAAATAGGTGAGAAAAAGAAATCACCATACTCACATCATGGGTAGGACAAAGATGAGTTATTCTAAGGAGTATAAAAAGAAAGAAAATTATATGAAAAGGTAGCTGAAATATCAGTGGCGCACCGAATCATAATCAATCGCGAAGAATGGAATATGCATGTCTAACAGATCCGCTACAAATATGACCAAACATGCTACGATTTGTGCAAGATACCGTACCATAATCCACAATGAGGAAGTTGATATTCATGTCTAACTGGATTGCAAAAAGGGAAATATAATAAGAGAATATGAAAATATGATATGATAAACCACACGATCAGGATTCACTATGAGGAAATGAATGTCTATTTTTAACAGAGTAACTAGTACATACATCTATATGTACACACATTACTATTAAATATGAGAACAAGTAAAGTAACAAAATAAACAAATAGGACTTGAACCTTGGCGATCACTCAGGACTCATACGTAGCCAAAAAGTCATCAAAGTGAACATAGTTTGATAACACACAAGGGTGGGATTTAACCCATGAGCCCAAAATTATAATTTCCCTTAGGTCGTTAAAGAAAAGCGCACAAGTTTAGAGAGTGTGCAAAAGATGGGGAAATTCTATTATAGGGTTTTAAGGTGAACCCCCTTTCGGCTTCTTTTTGATTTTATGAAAAAAAAAATTCGTGCATATTAATAATAAAAAGAAATAAGTTTGGGTGAGGAAGTGAAATAAAGGAAAAATACCAAGAGTGAAGAAAGAAAGTAAAAAATGATACTAATTAAATGAGATGTAAAGAAATAAGGGTAGACCTCCTATAGAAATTTGCTAATGATTTTGAGGTGGTGTAAGATTATTTTTTTGGTGGTTGAATGGTGTTGGAGCATTGTCAAAATGATTGGAAAAAGTTGAGTGAATGTGATGTAAGAAAAGTGGAGACAATTTTTAGAAAATTGAATTTTTAGGATGACAGTTATGATTTTCAATAAGGGCCCTTGGGAATGATGTCATGGCCCCCTTACATAGAAAAAATTCGGTTAGGGTGAATTTTGATTGCCATAGGCCTTGTCCTAGCCATCGGCATAACCCTAGATTTATAGCAAACTAAAGTACCCCTCTGCCTATATGAAGAGGGTCTCGAGTGCCTATCGGTAGTCCTAAAAGTAGATTTTCGAAAAATAATCATAGAATGCAAATAGTTAGTTTCAATTGTGCATAGATAGGACCATTGGAAAGGTTATTTAGATACATTTGAAAATATATTAGGCCACTCTAGGGTTTTGGAGCTTATTAAAATCAAACTGGGTGAGAAGCGCTCGGTGGCCTCTAGAGGGGGGTCTTGGAGTAAAAAGACAAGTGTGTGTGAACTTTAAGGCTGGTTTCCACATGGTAGGGACCGTTGGAAAGAGTAATAATGGTTCTATGGAAGTTCAATGAGCTACGCTCGGGTTTGAGGTTCACCAACGTCAAACAGAGCTTGGAAGCATCCGATAGCCTCTTGGTCAAGGTTTAAAGTAAAAAGGCAAGTACACGCAAATTGTAAGGCCGATTCCTGTATGGTATGGACCATTGGAAAGGGTATTCATATCCTTATAAAAGTTCAGTGAGATATGAGCATTTTTTAGAGTTAACCAAAGTCAAACGGAGCTTAGAAGCATTCGAAAGCCTCTAGGGTAAGGTTTGGCGTTGGACCTGGGGTCTTAGGGTGAAAGGAAATATGGTATGGTATTGATGAGGTATTTGGATGGTACTAGGATGGGGTGTCTAAGGAGAACCTGGACGGGCGAGCTTAGGACAAGAGGAGGTAGTCAAAAGATGGACACCTCATTGAAGGCTAAGTATTTTGAGGGTAAAGTCTTGACGCATAAGACTTAAGGAGCATGGTTCACCAATTCAGCAGATCGAGATTTCTACTAGGGATTAAGGGAGGTATTTAACAAAATTGATAGGATCGAGGCCAATTCTAGAAACTAGGTCAATTATACGAACTTAAAGAGTGGAAGCGATCTAATTAAGAGGGTCGAGGCCAATTCTGTGAGCCTAGGTCAATTTTGAGGACCTAAAGAGTGATATCGACCTAATTTAAAGCATGACGACCAATTCGGCAGACCTAAAAAGTGATAGCGACCTAATTCAGCAGGATGCGGCCAATTCGGCGAAACTAGGTTAATTCTGCAGACCTTAAAGAGTGAAAGCGATCGATTCAGAGGGTCGAAGATAATTCTATGGACCTAGATAAATTCTGCATACCTAAAGAATTATAGGAACCTAATTAGAAATTCGAGGTCAATTCTGTGGACAGGGGTTAATTCTACAAATCTTAAAGAGTTGAAGCGATCAATTCAAAGGGTCAGCGCCAATTTTTTGGACCTTGATCAATTATGAAAATCTTAACGTGTGGAAGCAACTGATTCAAAGGGTCAATACCAATTCAATGGAACTAGGTCAATTCTACAAACCTTAAGACTCATGTCGACCAATTTCAAAGGGTCGAGACCAATTCTATGGACCAAGGTTAATTTTGTGGACATCAAGGAGTGGGAGAAATTGATTTAGAGTGTCTACACCGATTCTATGGACCTATGTAAATTCTGTAGATCATAAAGAATGGAAGTGACATATTTAAAGGGTCGAGGACAATTCTGCAGACCCGAGGCAATTCTGCAAACCTAAAAAATGATATCGACCTAATTCAGAGGACCGAGACTATGGATCTAGGTTAATTCTACGGGCCTTAAAGAGTGGAAAGTTTTAATAATTGTAACTAATGGTCAGTGGTTAATTTGGATGACATATTTCCATTCGGATGCTATTGGGGATTATGCAGGTGCAAAACTTTACAAAATTCTATGTTTTTTTTAAAAAAGGATGTTTTTCTATAGATTTTGAAGTTTCTTGAGTTTTTACAGATTTTAGAGATTTTTTGTAAATGTTTTAGACAATTTTGAATTTTTTTAGAAATTTTATGGCAAAATATGGGGAGACTACCGATAGGCATAGACATGGGTGTGCCTAATGACACAGGGCGTGAACTCCTAGGCTTTTCGAGGAAGGTGAAGGGTCTCTATCGATGGACGGTCCAAGGGACTGTCGATCAACTTACACCCTGGTCCCTTATAAAAAAGGGGGTGTGGGCACCCGGGTTAATTAAGGCAAATTTTTTGTAACTTTCGTGCGGTAAAGCGCGGGGATAGGGTGTATGGGCACCCGGGTTAATTGAGGCAAATTTTGTGCGGTTAAGCATGGGTATAGGGTGTATGGGCGCCCTGGGTAATCTAAATGCATACTTGTGAAACGTATGGTTAGAAGCGGATGGGATAGATATAGCGGGCTTGGAGGCACGTGATTAGAGAGTAATATGCGAAGGTTGGAACATTACACTTATGTTAATTTCGAGGATGAAATTCCTTTGTAAGGGGGGGAGTATGTAACACCCCGTATTTTTTGTGCATTTAATATTTAATTAATTCAGGAATTTTAAATTAATTGTGTGTTGTAATTTTTAATTGAATTAATTATGGAAATATATATATATATATTTAAATATTAATCGGGGAGTGAATGGTTAATGTTTAGGGAAATTTATTTACTAAGTGAATAGTAATAATTTAATTACGTCATTTAGGGTATTAATGATGGGGTATGCACTTATCCTAGTCGGGGGTCGGTATAGACTAAATTGGGTGTGAGATAAGGATTTTTATAAATTAATTTGAATGCCAATTCTGAGTGCACGGTTGAGTCCGGATGGGTTGAGATAGTCAGAAAAGAGTACCCGGAGGTAGTAATTAGGTCTCGGGGCATTTTTGGGCATAGCCGGGCCCACACGGGGTGAGTTGGGTCACCTTAATTAAGCCCATTAGGTGAAAAACGGGATTGAGGGTTTTAACCTAAGTGAGGGATTAGGAAATCAGCAGCCAACACAATTCTAAGCCTATGGCTTGAGAGGGAAATTGGGGGAAAGCTTAGCAAAAGCCAATTTGGGGATTTTGGAGCCAAATTGAGGGACTACGCCAACGGATCAGATACTACGAACACTTATAGGAAAGTGGTTAAATGTTGTGATTTCTAAATTGATGATAATCAATTCATATAATAGTGATGTGTAAACCAAAATTCGTTTTGGGGATAAATGGGTACCAAATGGGGTTTTTGTTCATGAAACTATTGAATGAGATTCATAGTAAAAATTGTTGTGTTGAACATATCTGAGTATAGATGTTTGATTGGAATAAGAATTTGGAATATAAAATGGGGGAAAATATGGATTTGGAAATTGGTTGTAGAACAAGATTGATGAATTTTAATGGGAAAACCCATCTTTAAATATAGTGAGATATCGTATGAATCAAGAGTGCTAAAACAGTTATAGATGATTGAGACTTGTTTTGGGTATAATTGATTGGTTAAAAATCAGTATCTAAGGTTGGAAAATGGAGAGGAAAAAACTTGGAAATTCGGCCATGGCTGAAACAGCAAGCCGAGGAAGACAACCACCTGCTCGATCGATCGATCGACCCAGGGGGCTCGATCGATCGAGGGTCCTAGGAATTTGACAGTTCGGCCAGTTTGTTTATAATGAGGAATTTATTTAAATTTTAATCCCTTACTTTTATTTGGTGACAAATTTATATGGGACACATATTTCCTTAACAATTATAGGGTGATTTAATTGGGTTTAGGAGGGTGTGAACGGTAGGTCATGAGATAAACGAATTTGGAAAAATAATTCATAATTATTGATATTGGGGCGAGGAAAAATATTCGGGTACTGTAGTTGGGTGGCACTACCTTATTAAAGGATTTTAGGAGAAATATTTAATTATGGACCAAGTGGGTGAGTCCGGGTATGCTAATAATTATAGGTAAATATAATTGGGGAATTTAGGGAGATGAATGTGTGACACATTGTGGGCAAAAATGTGGGAAGGAAATTATGAGATGTAAAATGGACCAAGTGAGCGGGTCCGGGTATGTTGGTTTAGTGACACCAGAGTATTAAATTTATTATTGAGAGAGAGTAATAAATTTGGAGTCGGATTGTAGACTCGGGTAGGATTAAATTAATAAGGGTGATAATTAATTTAATTAGAGTCGGATTGTAGACTCGGGTAGGATTAAATTAATAAATGTGATAATTAATTTAATTAGAGTCGGATTGTAGACTCGGGTAGGATTAAATTAATAAATGTGATAATTAATTTAATTAGAGTCGGATTGTAGACTCGGGTAGGATTAAATTAATAAATATGATAATTAATTTAATTAGAGTCGGATTGTAGACTTGGGGAGGTATTAAATTAATAGGTGTGTTAATTAATTTAATTAGAGTCGGATGGTAGACTCGGGAAGGATTAAATTAATATGGGCGTTAGTTAATTTATTTAGTGTTGGGGGATAGACTCGGGAAGGTATTAAATTAATAAGTGTGTTAATTACTTTAATTAGAGTCGGACCATAGACTCGGGGAAAGTATTTTATAAACTGAGGTGTGAATTAAATATATTAGA
Source organism: Sambucus nigra (assembly GCA_949130495.1). Taxonomy (NCBI): domain Eukaryota; kingdom Viridiplantae; phylum Streptophyta; class Magnoliopsida; order Dipsacales; family Adoxaceae; genus Sambucus; species Sambucus nigra. The sequence continues at coordinate 434,514,502 of OX422215.1, forward strand.
GTCGGACCATAGACTCGGGAAGACGATAAATTATTAAGTGAGAAAATTAATTACGTTGAGTCGGGCCATAGACCTTGGAAATTACAGACAGTGTACGGTATTTTTAGTACACAGTAAAGCCGGGGTTTATATTATATATATACGGTGTAGTGATAGTATATATATATATCTGTATATATTGTGTGTGATATTAAATATCAGTGACTAGATATTTATTCAATTTATATACTCTAATGCTATCAAGGGAGGTTGCGCGATGTGGGAGAATCCCCTAACTTGAGGAGTAGGGCGAGTATATCCCCAGGTCATAGCGTCCGGTATATATGGGTGAGGGATTTATCTCACTTTCAGGGAAGGAATATGACCGCCTCCACTACGTTTATATTTTGGGCTAAGTTGGTGAGCGATTCCAACTTGGGGAACTAGGTTTTGTGAGCACACCTAGAGAGATAGAATTTTAGAGTGAATCATCCGATGAGGGTATACTCGGAAGGATGGATACTCGTATGATATGTGTGTGTATGTTAGTAAAGGTACGTATAATATGGTAGTAAATATTATATGTAGGTGAAAACACAGTGTGTGATCTATTTACCTTATATAACTCGGGTTACAGTTATATGCTGTTAATTAATGAGAAATTAATTAAGTTATTCATTTGTGGGAATAATACAGTGTGAGATGGATTTACTTTATATAACTTGTGATACGGTTACATGTTACTATTTAAGAGGAATTAATTGAGTTAATTGTGGAATAACTTATAATTCAGGAAATCATTATACTCGGGTTAGAGTAGTATGGCAAGGGAAGGTTATATCAAGACTAGTTGGACGGGGTAGCGCAACTAGGTGGGGTTAAGATAACCGGTAGGTGTGCACAATAGTGGAGGGGTGAAAATGTCCACAAGGGAGTGCGACACTAACTTAAATATGAAGCGCATTCATGCATTTTAAATTACTACAGTTAATTCACTTGCTAAATATTTTCAAAATGTTTTGGGTTCTAACCCTTGCTATAAAACTATTTTCAAAAACTTTTAGGTGTGCAGCCGCAGGGACACCAGGATTGATATTCTATTCCAGGGACACGGAGCTGCGGCATATGTGGATGCTAGCAGGAGTTTGGATTAGACGCATCATTCATTCATTCCTAGAGTAGGAATCTTGTATCAGTTTCAGTTTTATTTAGGGCTTGTCGCCCAGACTTCTCGGTACAGTTTTCAGGCGTAATTTATTCAGGTGTTGAATATTTGTATTGGATTATTTCTTTGGTGACCTGTGATTTATTCGGCAAGTTGTGTATATATGATTCAGTTTATTTTCATTCAGTTGTGTGAATGGTTTATATTTTAATTCCGCATGTACTGTTTTGTTTAATCAAAAAGTTAAAATTGGCACCAGTTTTTGGAATACTAGGTGGTTAGTAAGTCTTAAAAGATTTTTGACAGTGATGCTAAGGATGGTCCAACTAAGATTCCTGTTTTAATTTGGTATAGGATTGATCACCCGGTATTTTATTAGGCGGGGTGTCACAGATGGCATCAGAGCATCAGGTTCTAGTGTCCTTAGGATCTGTGCGGCTTTTCACATTTCGTCTTAGCAATCTTTGATATAGAGCCCTATTATAGGATTGTTGTATTCTCATACGTACGCGCAGATACGTCCTTCTGCGAAATTTATATTTGAGAGTGAACTCATACAAATTCGATTCTCATTCTGGATGACGCCCAGGAGAGAGAGCAGCAACTAGGGCAGCAGGGGGAGATGGGAGAGGCTCTTCAGGGGCAAGAGTTACTGTAGCAATTGCCAGAGATGATTTTGGTAGCACAAGTAACAGAACTAGTGGCAGAGGCGGTTGAAACGATGGTGGTCGCAACGGCAGGGGACTTTCCACGGGATCATCCACAAGTGTTAGTGGCGCCGGATGTTCAGACTCATGTGGGGTCATCGGGGTGGAAGGAAGAGAGAGAGGTTATTTTTAGTGGGAACCCACCAGAGTTGCGAGGGGGTTTAGATGTAGTGCTAGCATGTCCAGGAAGAGAGATATCCAGCGTCACCTACGCATGGGAGATTGCGATGAGGTGCGGAAGCAAATGCTAACCACTTTTTAGTTTAGTGGGAGCAGCGCTACAGTGGTGGGAGTCGATCACCACAGTTAAGGAAGGGGACACACTAGCCATTGCAGAGTTTTGGGTGCGGTTCGATCGCAATTATTTTCCTCCAGCGGTTGAGAATGAAACGAGGAGAAAATTTTGTGAGATGACTCAAAGGAGACTGTTCAGTGGCCGATTACGAGGAAGAATTCACTCGTTGGCAAATTTTGTACCGAATGAGGTAAGCAAGGAAAGGAGAAAGAGATCAAGGTTTATGTATGGGTTAGTCTGTAGAATCAGACAACATTTATTGGTATATACGCATTAGTAGCTTATACTGATGTCGTTAACGCAGCACTCCGGCACTGTCGGGAATATCGCTTCCACACGAAAGGAAGCGGGAGGGGAGTGGGAACTAGCCAGTCGAATAAGGTAGGAGGGAATAATACCAGTGTGGTATCCCAGCAGCAGACTGGGGGAGATCAGGGGCAGGATTTCTGGCAGGAATCATGCCAAACGATTTAGAACTTGAGACTATCGGTAGGATGGCCAGGATTTTCAACAAGGTCGGTATGGAAGGGACCAGTGGCAGGGTGAATGTATTAAAAGGTGTTTCATCGGTGGGAAAAGTGAGACACTTGAAAAGAGATTGTCTTAAGCAAGGCAGGGGTAACTACATGACGAGGTCCTGGATGTATAGCCACTAAAGCAAGTCATGGGTGCATTCGGGCAGGGAGAGATGCTCCGGAACTCGAGAACTAGCCGTTGCAGCTGGAGTATAGAAGTAATTATTTTTACCCTAGGGGCATGGGGCATATTTTTAAGTGACAAAGAAGATGTCACAGTATAAGACTTATTTTTCACTAGAGTTCGCAGGTGAGTCGAACTTAGTGGGTGCGTTGACGGTAGCAGCCATAGTATGTGGATAAATTTTTCGTAGGGTAACGGAGTTCCTTGGTGTTCTTCACGGGAGAGTGGAGGTGTACACTGAATGAAGGTTTGAATCATGGGAGGAGTTATTACTTTTGAGAATTATGGGAGTATGGTTGATAATATTTCCTAAATATCGGCTGGATAGTGATGGAATTTAACTATTATGGATAGTAGTGTAAAATTTTGGTGTTCGCGACACCAGGGTAGGGTTGGTACTAGGTGTCACCGGATAGGGCGTATAGCATGTATATATGGGGATATATATGTTGTACTGCGTGGTGCGATAGCACATAGTGAGGTTTTGCGTTCTCACGTTTTATCCCGGTAAGTAGGGATGTTTACTAAAGTGAATCAGGGTAGTTAGATTTATTTTCAAGCAAAGAGAGATAGCTCGGGGTTTATTTTGTGCAAGGACTAGTGATAGTAAGGGCGCGGTGTTTTATGTTGTCTTTGGTAGCATAAGGGTAAGAGTATATACTTTTGTGTTGAGAGACAAGTATTTTGTGGGAAGATGTTGGACGTTAGTACATGGGTAGATACCCGGGGAGTAGATATATATGTGTGATATGACTACGGCTCGAAGTTAAATTACGGGTTACGACTAGCATAATTGGGTAACTTTCGTGCGGTAAAGCCCGGGGGATAGGGTGTATGGGCACCCGGGTTAATTAAGGCAAATTTTCTGCAGTTAAGCACGGGTATAGGGTGTATGGGCGCCCTGGGTAATGTAAATGCTTACTTGTGAAACGTATGGTTAGAAGCGGATGGGATAGATATAGCGGGCTTGGAGGCACATGATTAGAGAGTAATATGCAAAGCTTGGAACATTACACTCATCTTAATTTTGAGGACGAAATTCCTTTGTAAGGGGGGGAGTATGTAACACCCCGTATTTTTTTGTTCATTTAATATTTAATTAATTCGGGAATTTAAATTCCTTGTGTGTTGTAATTTTTAATTGAATTAATTATGGCAATATATATATATTTAAATATTAATCGGGGAGTGACTGGTTAATGTTTAGGGAAATTTATTTACTAAGTGAATAGTAATAATTTAATTACGTCATTTAGGGTATTAACGATGGGGTATGCACTTATCCCAGCCGGGGGTTGGTATAGACTAAATTGGATGTGAGATAAGGATTTTTATAAATTAATCCGAATGCCAATTCTGAGTGCGCGGTTGAGTCCGTATGGGTCGAGATAGTCAGAAAAGAGTACCCGGGTGTAGTAATTGGGTCTCGGGGCATTTTTGGGCGTAGCCGGGCCCACACGGGGTGAGTTGGGCCACCTTAATTAAGCCCATTAGGTGAAAACCGGGATTGAGGGTTTTAACCTAAGTGAGGGATTAGGAAATCAGCAGCCAACACAATTCTAAGCCTAGGGCTTGAGAGGGAAATTGGGGGAAAGCTTAGCAAAAGCCAATTTGGGGTTTTGGAGCCAAATTGAGGGACTATGCCAACGGATCAGACACTACGAACACTTACAGGCAAGTGGTTAAATGTTGTGATTTCTAAATTGATGATAATCAATTCATATCATAGTGATGTGTAAACCAAAATTTGTTTTGGGGATAAATGGGTACCAAATGGGGTTTTTGTTCATGAAACTATTGAATGAGATTCATAGTCAAAATTGTTGTGTTGAACATATCTGAGTATAGATATTTGATTGGAATAAGAATTCGAAATATAAACTGGGGGAAAATCTGGATTTGGAAATTGGTCATAGAACAAGATTGATGAATTTTAATGGGAAAACCCATCTTTAAATATAGTGAGATATCGTATGAATCAAGAATGCTAAAACAGTTATAGATGATTGAGACTTGTTTTGGGAGTAATTGATTGGTTAAAAATCATCATTTAAGGTTGGAAAATGGAGAGGAAAAACCTTGGAAATTCGGCCATGGCTGAAACAGCAAGCCGAGGAAGACAACCACCTGCTCGATCTATCGATCGACCCAGGGGGCTCGATCGATCGAGGGTCCCAAGAATTTGACAGTCGGGCTAATTTGTTTATAATGAGGAATTTATTTAAATTTTAATCCCTTACTTTTATTTGGTGATAAATTTATATGGAACACATATTTCCTTAACAATTATAGGGTGATATAATTGGGTTTAGGAGGGTGTGAACGGTAAAAAAAATTCATAATTATTGATATTGGGCCGAGGACAAATATTCGGGTATTGTAGTTGGGTGGCACTACCTTATTAAAGGAATTTAGGTGAAATATTTAATTATGGACCAAGTGGGCGAGTCCGGGTATGCTAATAATTATAGGTAAATATAATAGGGGAATTTATGGAGATGAATGTGTGACACATTGTGGGAGAAAATGTGGGAACGAAATTATAAGATGTAAAATGGACCAAGTGAGAAAGTTCGCGTATGTTGGTTAAGTGACACCAGAGTATTAAATTAATTATTGAGAGAGAGTAATAAATTTGGAGTCGGATTGTAGACTAGGGTAGGATTAAATTAATAAGGGTGATAATTAATTTAATTAGAGTTGGATTGTAGACTCGGGTAGGATTAAATTAATAAATGTGATAATTAATTTAATTAGAGTCGGATTGTAGACTCAGGTAGGATTAAATTAATAAATGTGATAATTAATTTAATTAGAGACGGATTGTAGACTCGGGTAGGATTAAATTAATAAATGTGATAATTAATTTAATTAGAGTCGGATTGTAGACTCGGGTAGGATTAAATTAATAAATGTGATAATTAATTTAATTAGAGTCGGATTGTAGACTCGGGTAGGATTAAATTAATAAATGTGATAATTAATTTAATTAGAGTCGTATTGTAGACTCGGGTAGGATTAAATTAATAAATATGATAATTAATTTAATTAGAGTCGGATTATAGACTCGGGGAGTATTAAATTAATAGATGTGTTAATTAATTTAATTAGAGTCGGATGGTAGACTCGGGAAGGATTAAATTAATATGGGCGTTAGTTAATTTAATTAGAGTTAGGGGATAGACTCGGGAAGGTATTAAATTAATAAGTGTGTTAATTAATTTAATTAGAGTCGGACCATAGACTCGGGGAAAGTATTTTATAAATTGAGGTGTGAATTAAATATATTAGAGTCGGACCATAGACTCGGGATGACGAGAAATTATTAAGTGAGAAAATTAATTACGTTGAGTCGGGCCACAGACTCAGGAAATTACAGGCAGTGTACGGGATTTTTAGTACACGGTAAAGCCGGGGTTTATATTATATATATACGGTGTAGTGATAGTATATATATATGTGTATATATTGTGTGTGATATTAAATATCAGTGACTAGATATTTATTCAATTTATATAATCTAATGCTATCAAGGGAGGTTGCGCGATGTGGGTGAATCCCCTAGCTTGAGGAGTAGGGCGAGTATATCCCCAGGTCATAGCGTTCGGTATATATGGGTGAGGGATTTATCTCACTTTCAGGGAAGGAATATGACCGCCTCCACTACGTTTATATTTTGGGCTAAGTTGGTGAGCGATTCCAACTTGGGGAACTAGGTTTTGTGAGCACACCTAGAGAGATAGCATTTTAGAGTGAATCATCCGGTGAGGGTATACTCGGAAGGATGGATACACGTATGATATATGTGTGGATGTTAGTAAAGGTACGTATAATATGGTAGTAAATATTATATGTAGGTGAAAACACAGTGTGTGATGTATTTACCTAATATAACTCGGGTTACAGTTATATGCGGTTAATTAATGAGAAATTAATTAAGTTATTCATTTGTAGGAATAATACAGTGTGAGATGGATTGACTTTATATAACTTGTGATACGGTTACATGTTACTATTTAAGAGGAATTAATTGAGTTAATTGTGGAATAACTTATAATTCAGGAAATCATTATACTCGGGTTAGAGTAGTATGGCAAGGGAAGGTTATATCAAGAGTAGTTGGACAGGGTAGCGCAACTAGGTGGGGTTAAGATAATCGATAGGTGTGCACAATAGTGGAGGGGTGAGAATGTCCACAAGGGAGTGCGACACTAACTTAAATATGAAGCGCATTCATGCATTTTAAATTACTGCAGTTAATTCACTTGCTAAATATTTTCAAAATGTTTTGGGTTCTAACCCTTGCTATAAAACTATTTTCAAAACCTTTTAGGTGTCCATCCACAGGGACGCCAGGATTGATATTCTATTCCAGGGACACGGAGCTGCGGCATATGTGGATGCTAGCAGGAGTTTGGATTAGACGCATCATTCATTCATTCCTAGAGTAGGAATCTTGTATCCGTTTCAGTTTTATTTAGGGCTTGTCGCCCAGACTTCTCGGTACAGTTTTCAAGCGTAATTTATTCAGGTGTTTAATATTTGTATTGGATTATTTCTTTGGTGGTCGGTGATTTTTCGGCAAGTTGTGTATATATTATTCAGTTTATTTTCATTCAGTTGTGTGAATGGTTTATATTTTAATTCCGCATGTACTGTTTTATTTAATCAAAAAGTTAAAATTGGCACCAATTTTTGAAATACTTGGTGGTTAGTAAGTCTTAAAAGAATTTCGACAGTGATGCTAAGGATGGTCCAACTGAGATTCTTGTTTTAATTTGGTATAGAACTGATTACCCGGTATTTTATTAGGCGGGGTGTCACAACTTATGAAAACTTTGAGATTGTTCTAGATGAGACGATCTTACTGCGAGAACCTGGGAACCATCATTCTGTGAGCATGAAGGAGCCAAACTGCTATGTGAGTTCTTGTCTCTTTATTACTAGTTTTTTTATCCTCTTAGTTTTTTATTTTTATTTTTTTTGAGGATTTTCTGTTTGTATGAAGGTGGATGTTTCTTCATCGGGCATCTATACTCATGGTTTGATGGGAATAAGAATGCGTGGGAGAAGCTCAATGAGGTGATTCAGTTGATGGTAGAAGTTAATGGATTTTGTCCTCTAACGGGGGCGTTGGATGAGATGTCGTGTTCTTTAGAGATCTTGGGAGCCTTGGGCAAAAGATGGTGGGACACCATCCATACGTTTCACTTGGGCATGTGGGAGTTGGTACTGACTCCAATAGATGGGAATCAGTTGATCGGGTTGGATGGCAAGGTCAATGGATCATCGAGGACCGTACATTGGGTATTTCTCAAGTCGCGATTCGGGATGACTAATATTAGGCAAATCATTTTGGGGCAGTTAATCATGATATCAGTTTCGAAGGAGACCTTACTGGCTAAAAATATTGATATTACTGATGGCAGTTAAGTGAGACATGAAACCCATTTATTCATTTTGTTTTTGCGGGGGGGTTTGTGGTGGCGACGAGTGGTGACGTCATCTATTTATGGTTTCTCCCCTTTTTGTGTATTATTTCCGAGATTCACTTGTATGATTGGGGGAGATTTACATGGTCATACCTCTACACTTATCTAGATGCCTTCAATCGACGTCACTGATAGACTTTTACAGGTGCCACATACCTTTCGGAGGTATCCTTTAGATACAACTTTCTCTATTTTCCTACTTTTTTTCTTATTTTTTGACATCTGGTGTTGATTTATGCATATGTAATTTTATGAGGTGATTAGCAGAACATCATATTGGTGTCCTTGAATACGAGCGAGGTGTTGCACTTCTCGAGGATGTACTGGTGGAGGAAGTCAAATAAGAAGTCGAAGGGATTTTTGGCTCTAAAGGATGTGAGGGTTGTGTTAAACACCTTGACGAGTGATCTAATTGGCGCTAGTTAAGTTTTTTTTCCTTTTTGGATTATATATATATATATATGTGTGTGTGTGTGTGTGTGTGTGTGTGTGTGTGTGTGTGTGTGTGTGTGTGTGTGTGTGTGTGTGTGTGACATTTAGATTTTCAATGACTGACTTTTATTTAGGGATATGTGACATTCTATCCTTAGCGTCTGGCTATGGGGTTGCAAGGATTATGGGTGTTCATGCCCGTACGTGTAGGTTGTCGGCGCATGAGTTTGGGTATGTTTGGTGCCTAGGATAATGGTTAGTGAGGCAAGTGATGGAGGGTGAAGTCAAGGTTCCACTATCAGTGCCCCCTGAGTATATGAGGCGAGTGAAGGAGATGTCGAATAAGGCTAAGGCGGAGGCGATGGCGAGCAAACCCTACATGGCTCTATAAAGACCATATGATGGGGCACAATTATTTAGACTTGGCTACCAGTTAATTGATGTCACCATATATTTTTTATATGGATGGTGTGCCTACATCAACAACAAGATAGGGGAGAGGCAGTAGCGCGTTGGTATCTTCAGTGTATAGCTCTAGGGTGGAATAAAGTCAATGACAAAGGGTTCTCTATCCATCAAATTTACACTCCTTCCAACCATATTCGGTTGGGTAGTGGACATGTCGTCTCGGTGCCTCGTCGTCCTCAAGAAATGATAGATGGGTCCACTCCCCTTTCTGAGGAGGTTCTCCATAGAAAGGTATGAATTTGCTTTTCTTTTTTCCATTTTGTTTCTGATATCCTTCTTTATTATTGATTTGGTCACTTTACTAGACTGACTCTTTTGCAGACTGTTCGTGTATTGACAGTGGCTATAGGATATTCAACACTGGATGGCTTTAGTGTCTAGTCATGTGAGGAAGGCGGCCAGGTCTTGTATGGTTCCACCAGCCACTTCCGAGGAGAGATCTAGTTTTCGGGGTGAGGTGTCCACCGGTCTCTATCGGGGGAACCATGTTTGCAAAGATGCCTAAGGCATTGGCTTTAGTTAGCAGGCTTTTAAAAAGTCTGGACTACGTCCCGGTAGATTTTTATCGTTTTTATTTTCTTTTTATCTTTATATTCCTGAAAGATGTAAACGTAATGACGAATATAAATACAATATGCATTTTAATTTTCCTGATTTATCTTGATTTAAAGGGCCAAGTCGATAAGTACTTTAGTTTTCCACCGGGGTTTTATTTAATGAAGATGAAATAAATAACCTTTTTAAAATATGTATCATTTTTTAAATATATTTTCTAGGAAGGAATACTCGGGAAAAACATTCTAAACATGTTGTTTTGATAAAAGGGGGTTTATTTGAAAAATGAAAAGGGAGAAAAGTAGGACGATTTCGAAAATGGGGTGTGTGCCGATCAACATACCCCTTGGTCAGACTATCAGCGTACCAACCAGGCCCAAATTGCTTTTTGAAATACCCCGTAATTTTATTAATTTTTATTTAAGGGATTAATTAAATTAAATGAGAATTAATTGGGAATTAATCCGGATATAAATACTAGCGAGATGCGAGTTAGTATTTAATTATGATATTAAAATTGAATATTTCATGAGTATTGAAAGTATTTAAATTGTCATGAGACAAAAATGCGACAAGTTGGGAAACTTAGTTAGGATGCGTGTGTCAGTCGCGTCAGGAACGAAATGATTTAAATTAAAAAGTGAATTATATTTTTATCAATTGAATGGTCATTTTGAGTGCGCCAACATGCCCGGAAAGGTCAAAATAGTCAGAAAACACTAGCTGGGGGTTTAGTTTGGGTCCCGGGACATTTTTAGGCCAGACCGGCAACCTATAAGGGTATTTTGGTAATTTTAAAATTATGGGAATTAAAACCCACGAATTTTAGGGTTAAATAATATATTACTAATGAACCCATTAAGTTCATTATTAGTATTAGGTAAGTTAGTGGGCTACGGGAGTTAAAGGGGGAGTTTGAAGAAGGTCCAAAAGAAACCTCAAACCACATTCACCATCCTTGGGAAAATTCTGTAGAGAAAGGGGAGAAATTAGCCTTCGTTCACCAACATCAAATTCAGAAGAAAAAAATCAAAGGCAAGTGTTTTGATGTCGTTATTTGCAATGAATATTTCCTCCATGTGTAGTGTAGAAAACTGTTTATGTCTTGGAAATTTTGATGAAGAACACCCAATGAAATTATTGTGAAACTTGTGGTTTTGGGTAGGAATTTACATGTAGATGATTATGGACGAATTTAATATACAAAACATAACTTTTGTTGATCTGAAAATGGATTACTAAGGAGTCTTTTTATGAAATTAAATTTTGGGTTCAAGTTCATAGGGTTTGGAACAAGAATTGGGGATTTATTATTTTGGCATGTTAATTTGTGAGATTTGACCCCAAAAGCATGTTTAGGAATGATCTAGGGTAACTAAAAATGGTCTACCAACATTAAAACATAGTTGGATTGTCTTAGGGTGGATTTAGAGAAGAGGAGAATAAAGAAAAAATGAGTTTGGGATTTTCTGGGCGTATTCTGCTATCTCGTTAGAAGACCTGCCCAGGTCGTTCGAACGACCTCATTCGAACGAGCTTCAAACAAGATGACAATATACCTTCTAAAGAGTTGGTAATTCATTCGAAGCCTTTCATTCGAACGACCTCGTTCGAATGAGACTTCTAACGAGTTGACAGAATGGCCTTTTAGGCCTGATTTTTATTTCAATTGTCCCGTAGACTTATTTAATGGAGTAATCAACTTCCCTTATTGACTAGTGGGTATAATTGTGCGATTGGAGTACGTTGAGGAGTAAAGTTTAGATTCTTGTAGTAAACCGAAGGATATTTTTGGATTAGGAAACGAGTACCTAATTATGACATGAGAAGAATTGACAACCTTAATGTACATAAACCGGGAACTTGTAAACATATAACACTAAATGATGGTATAAGAATGAGAAGTATACTTCTATTAATATTTTGAGATATCTAAGATGTACAAATGATTAGTATATGTAGTTATCTGTGTATAACACACCTACCATACATGCTATCTTGGGAGGTCGGTGTTCGATCAGGGCCATCTAATCTTTGTGTGCCTATGGGGGGGATTTAAATTGTTACCTCGAGGATATAGGTCAGAGAAAGACTTATTGAGAATTTAATAAGTCTGCTGATCATGGGATCGTAGGTATGTACGTGACCCATGTGATGTGAACTATGTTCGCCTCCATTATGTGTGATTGTTTCTATTTGAGAACGATTCCTGAGAGATTCGGAATGCGTAGTCCTTATGTACGTGATGTACCGGGATTGGATAGCAGAGTATGTGCGCACCGCAGCTTAGTCTCGGGGTGCTAGTATTGTATATTGATGAGGAGAATGATATACTGTTAATTGAAATGAACTGTCATGTATAAATGTGAGTATAAATAATAGCAACATTTTGTAAAGATAAAATGGAAGATCTTTAATAATTAGTATGACTAATATGGGAAACTGTGAATAAAAGTAAAACTCTCTGTTTAAATGAAGATGCCGGAATTAAATTGTGAATCGTATAGTAATGTTAGATTTTGTATTGGTCTAGTTAGATATGGGAATAACTAGAATGGGTACGGGTAAGATAGGAGTGCATAATTAGTTGAGAGGTGAGGAACTCATGTGAGTGCACACACTATCATATACTTTATATTCACTATTTAATGATATTAAACACTTGATATTTTAAACTGTTTTCACAATCGGGCTCTGACCCGTTTGCTTTCAAATCTATTTTTGTAAAAACCTTTTAGGTGCCCAGCCACAAGGACACCAAGCATAGGATTTCCCTTCCGATGACGTACTGTAGCTGCTGTGGTAGTTACAGGATCTTGACAGTAGATGCCTCCACTTTCGACCTTGACTCTATATTATCATATTTTCTCATCTGTTGGGAATATCGCCCCTTTTCTTTTAGAGACACTTTATCTATTCAGTTATTTCAGATTTTGGGTTGTAATTAAATTAATGATTCAGGCCTGTATTTGTTCATTTCAGCATTGGGATTGTTGTGAGGTGTATTCCTCCAGATTTAGTTTATTACATTGTTATTTATTTGCGACTGTGATGTGTTTGTGATATCAGTATTTCATAATTTAAATGGATGTCATGTAAATCAGATTTAATTCAAAATTGACAACTCACTTTTTAAATATTAGGTGGCTAGTAATTATAAAAATGTTTTCGACAGTGATGCTATGAACTGAACCAACTTGGCATTTTGTATTAATTTGAATAAAGGAGTAGCTACCCGGTATTTAATTAGTTGGGGTGTCACAGGTGGTATCAGAGCATTAGGTTCTAGTGTCCTTAGGATCTGTACGACTTATTATGTTTCCGCTGAGCTTTCTTTGATGTAGAGCCCTATATTTTAGGATTGTTGTATTCTTTTGTGTATGCTTCACTCTTCAGCTATTTTCAGATAATAATTGCGAACTTATAAGACTTTACTCTCATTTCAGATGCCTTTACGACGTGCACAGCAAGTTCCTAGGAATACTCAGCCCGAGCCACAGCCTGCACCAGTTCAGGGCTCCTTGAATGTCGCAGAGGTTGCAACTATTGTAGCCCAAGTGGTAAATGCTGCCCTCACAGTTGTGCAGCAGGCACCACCCCAGGCGCCGGCAGCAGCGCCAGTTCAGGCTCATGCATTCTCGTCTGCTTGGGAACGTGTTCGTGATGCTTTTTAGAAAGCACACGTTCCGGAGTTTGCAGGTAGCTCCGATGTTGTTGTGTCCAGCTAGTGGAAGAAGGATATTCAAAGATATTTGAGGATGTATGAGTGCACGGGGGTACAGAAATAGATACTTGATAATTTTAAGCTAGTAGGATCAGTGTTGCAGTGGTGGGAGTCCATTACCACCCTGGAGGAGAGAGACGCCCTTTCCATACAGGAGTTCTAGGTGCGATTTGACCGCAAATATTTTACACTGAAATGAGGAGGAAGTTAATGAACCTCAACCAAGAGGGGAGGATTGTGGCCGAGTATGAGGCCGAATTCACTAATCTCTTGAACATTGTTCCCGATGAGATTTCAACTGAGGAGAAGAAGATTCAGAAGTTCATGGATGGATTGACTTGGAGAATCCGACAGCACTTGTTGGGAAATCTCTCATTGGCCACTTATTCTGATGTGGTTAACGCAGCACCGCTTCACTGCCAGGATCACCGCTTTCACATGTCTAAGAGTAAGAGATCAGGAGAGTCCAGCCATCAGGGAAGGACAGGGGGAAATGGTGCCAGCGGGGCACAATCTGCTTAGGGTCAACATAGGCAGGGAGATTAGGGTTCCCAGCAAGGGGATTTTAATAGGTTCAGATCTGGGGGTTTCAGAAATGGACAGGGAGGTTTTTGTCATGGCCATCAGGGTCAGCAGGGCTAGCAGGGCCAGCACGACTAGGGAAGGAATGGAAATGGCCACCAGGGTCGTGGGCAGCAGGGTCAGAGAGGGGGGAACTTTCCGAGAAAATTTTTCATTTGTGGAAAGATTGGCCACAAGCGGCAGGAGTATCCTGATAGGGGCAGGGCTACACAGCAGCAGCAGCAGCAGCAGCAGCAGCAGGGTGCTCGATATGAGCCCAGAGACCTATGTTTCCCGCCGCCCTCCCAGCAGCACCACAGATGCTAGCTTTGCCACCCATCCCAGCAGTCCCAGTCCAGCAGGGACAATTTTAGTACGGGAGAGTTTATCAACTCCAGAAGGCCGCAGTCCCACAGGATCCACCTGCCATTGAGGGTATGTTCTCTATTCAGGGGACTATGGGGCATATTTTATTTGATACGGGGGCCACACATTGTTTCATTGCCACGAGATTTGCACGCACTTTGGGGTTGTTACACACTGCAGAGAGCACGATTACTTGTGTAGATTCACCGTTGAGTAAGGGTTTCAAAATTTCCCTTATTTGTAGAGGTGTGGTTATAGAGATAGGGAGATTTACTTTACCCACTGATATGCTAGTATTAGATATGACTGAGTACGATGCGATTGTTGGTATGGATTGGCTAGCTGCGTACCGAGCCATGATTGATTATTTCAGTAGGATTATTATTTTTCCATTCCCGGGCAGGAGATATTTTTAGTGGCGATGCCTCGCCCCGAGGGAGGATCATCCACACACTTGTACTACATAGAGGAGGATACCTCTAAGGAAGTGGTAATACCACTTGATTCGATTCCCATTGTTAGTGAGTTCGCTGATGTATTTTAGGATATACCTGGATTATCGCCTAGTAGAGAGATAGATTTTGTTATCGATTTGACGTCGGGCACTCGGCCCATTGCCCACGCACCTTACCGTATGGCTCCAGTGGAGATGAGAGAGCTAAGGGATCAAATAGAGCAGTTGTTGGGTCAGGGGTTTATCCAAAGGAGTACTTCGCTGTGGGGTGCCCCTGTGTTGTTCGTAAAGAAGAGGGATGGATCGTTGAGATTATGTGTAGATTACCGGGAGTTGAATAAAGTCACGATACGAAATAAGTATCCGTTGCCTCGAATCGATGACTTATTTGACCAGTTGAGAGGAGCTTGCTTCTTCTCAAAGATTAATTTGCGATCAGGATATCATCAGCTACGTATCAGGGAACAGGACGTCTCAAAGACTGCTTTCTTGACAAGGTATGGTTCCTATGAATTTTGGGTTATGCCCTTTGGCTTGACCAACGCTCCAGACGTGTTTATGGACTTGATGAATAGGGTGTTCAGAGAGTTCCTAGACCATTTCGTCATCGTCTTTATTGATGACATCCTGGTTTATTCCCAGACAGAAGAGGAGCACACCGAGCATTTGTTGCAGGTTTTGCAGATGCTACGTCAGAACGAGCTATATGCAAAGTACGAGAAATGTGGATTTTGGCTAAAAGAGGTTCAGTTTTTGGGGCATATCATTTCAGACCGGGGGATATCTGTTGATCTCGGGAAGGTATCCGCGGTGAGGGAGTGGGGGAAACCCATGACACCGACTGAGATCCATAGTTTCTTGGGCTTAGCAGGATACTACAGGAGGTTTATTCGGGGTTTCTCAAAGATAGCGGGTCCTTTGACACATCTGACTCGCAAAGGTGTGCCATTCATCTGGAGCGATGCCTGTCATTTGGCATTTGATGAGTTAAAGGAAAAATTAACCTCAGCGCCTGTGTTAGCATTGCCTAGACCGAGAGTTGATTATTTAGTCTACACCGATGCGTCCTTACAAGGACTTGGAGGTGTGCTGCAGCAGGAGAGTCAGGAATAGTTTATGCTTCCCGTAAGCTTAAGCCTCATGAGAGGAATTACCCCACACACGACTTGGAGTTAGTGACAGTCGTATTCGCTCTTCGGATTTGGAGACACTATCTCCTGGGGGAGAAATTTCGGTTGTTCATAGACCATAAGTCTTTACAATACCTCTTCACGCAGAAGGAGCTGAATATGCGTCAACGTCGATGACATGAGTTTGTGAAGGATTATCAGTTCGATATCCAGTATCACCTAGGGAAGCCTAACGTGGTAGCAGACGCGTTGAGACGTAGGCCAGTAGATGAGGTGGTCTATGTGTGGAAAGCTAAGTGGAAGGAGTTGGGACACCAGGATGCACTGGCCTGATTGTTCATGTCTGTGATGACTATTACACCTCAGATTATTATAAGAGTGGTAAAGGCCCAGGCAAATGACTCGTTCTGTCTGGAGCAGATAGTTCGATTACTAGCAGAGGGAGCCGAGTCCTATACCGTTAGCTCAGACAGGGGATTACGCTTCAATGGGAGACTGGTTATTCCGGAAGGGGAAGACTTGCGACACGAGTTAATGACAGAGTCACACGACTCACGGTTCGCGGTACACCCTGGTGGGTATAAAATGTACTAAGACATGAGACGACAGTACTGGTGGAGCGGGATGAAGAGAGATATTGCCGTGTTTGTTTCTAAATGCGCCACTTGTCAGCTAGTAAAGGTGGACCATCAGAAATTGGCAGGACTTCTACGGTCGCTAAGGGTTGCGATGTGGATATGGGAGAGCATATCCATGGATTTTATCATGGGGTTACCTATGTCACAGAGGGGTCACGACTCCATATGGGTAATTATGGATCGGTTGACCAAAGTTGCTCATTTTCTACCCATAAGGACAGATTACACTACGGGACAGTATGCCCAGATTTTCATTGCAAAAATAGTGAGACTTCACGGGGTACCTCTAAATATCGTGTCTGACCGAGACAAGATATTTATTTCACGATTTTAGGAGAGTTTCCAGGAGGTCATGGGTACAGAGTTGCGGATGAGTACGACATATCACCCGCAGACTGATGGGCAAACAGAGCGGACAAATCAGATGTTGAAGAACATGTTGCGTATGTGCATCCTAGATTTTGGAGGTGATTCACTACACCAAAATGGGAGATTTGTGAGTGATGTTAGCACTCACAAATGACCTTTATAACTGTTATTTACCGTCATAATTTAGGGGGTGACAAAAGAAAATTTATAACTCCTAACAGCAGTCACAATTTTTTATAACCCCTATGACTGGTGACCCCAATTTGTAACTGTTATTCGTAACTGCTGTCAGCAGTCACAAATATAACATTCGTAACTGCTCACAGCAGTTACGAATGTTATATTTGTGACTGCCGACAGCAGTTACGAATCATATATTTGTGACTGCTGTTAGCAGTTACAAAATTAATAGTAGTGACAAATTTGTGACTCCTATTAGGAGTTACAAAATTAAATTTGTTAAATGTTGTAAAAGCTATTACAAATATCTTTATATCTTCACAAAATGATGAAATAATGAAAGTAAAATAAATATCATGATAACAAGTCTAAAAATTTTAACAACATTTCATTTATATTTCTCATATTCCAAATATCCAGTACACATAAAACTTGTTAAACTTAATTTAACATCAAACAACCCCTAAATGGGCGCCAAGTACAAAATGAACATAGAATAAAAAAATAAACTAAAAAAAGTAACGACACAACACTTCGATGACATAAATGACATGAACATGTAACAAATCATTCTAAATCTAGACCAGGAGTCACCACGCAGTGGATACGATTCGTGAAGTCTAGGTATATCAGCCGTGGGGGGTATTGATGCGGTGACATCCTCCCTCGTGTACTCGGAGTATGCCTGTTGAGAAAGTTCAATGGACTCAAATTTTTTGAATACGGCGCTTCGGTATCCATTAACTTGTGCTTGTGTTGCTTGCCACGAAGTGTAAACCCCTGGATTTAGGCCTTTGAATACTACGTATGCCGGATATGCCATGTGTATGCCTGTAAATAATAAAATGTGATTAATATATATATATATATATACACTAGCGTATGCCCGTGCCTGAAGGCACGACGAAAATTGCAAAAAAAAATCGTTACCCGACAACAAAGTGAAATAAATGTAATCCCAAAACTTTGAATCTACAAATAACTACAAAGTAATCTATATAAGAGGTGGTGGTGGATATGATAGTAATGATACAAACAAACAACTTCCCCAAAGTTGGGTAAACATATATGAATTTTATTACCATCATTTTACCTTTTCTCGTTGTTAAATGAAAACTTCACTTATATCTTACCTACTCCTTCACCTGAAATAAGACATGTGAATTGATAATTAAAAATGATAGCACAACGTGAACCAAAAACCATCCATTTTACTTGAATACAAAAATCATTGTAAAACAGAAGCATTCTATGCATATGTGACAATTTATAGGTATATAAAAACCA
The DNA here is from genome assembly GCA_949130495.1 of Sambucus nigra. Taxonomy (NCBI): domain Eukaryota; kingdom Viridiplantae; phylum Streptophyta; class Magnoliopsida; order Dipsacales; family Adoxaceae; genus Sambucus; species Sambucus nigra. Next base: position 434,533,003 of record OX422215.1, read on the forward strand.
TTCTTGAATATTTTCAATCAAGTCCCCCAGACTATTAATACAACAATCAAATAAACCTTATGAAATAGTAATTCACATTGGTGCGCTCTAAATAAAGCTTGTCATTCAAGTGCAAATCAATCGCAACGCATTATAAACCAAACCCTAAATATGAAGTTCAAGCATCCAAGGTGGGATTATGATCCCCAATCATAAGTCTAGCTACTCATAATTGAAACTACGATACACATGCTAGTTAACAACATTATTTAATTAGTTATCTAGTTTAAACACAAACCAATACAAGAGATGGAATTAAATGCAAATTAAAGCTAGTAGAATAAGTAGAGAAGAAGTAAATGAGTAATTTCATTAATAATCACAAGTTGTGTACATGGGGCACAAAAACCAAAATTAGAAAATAGACTAAATGTACTCTCTCTTCTCCACACCACTACACAACTACAAAGTTACAAACCCAAAAATCAAAATAAAGAACCATAAAAGTTAGCAGCAGAGAAAGAGGGACGCCCTACATATGGTCCGGATTGCGGCTTGAGGACTCGGGCGCGGTGGGGTCACGAGGGGCATAGGGATCATAAAGGTAAGGAGGCATAGCATCCTCGCCCCCACGAATATGAGCAAACAAATCCATATGTGCCCGGGCAATCATGGAAGTATCTCGCTGATAGTCAGCCCGTAAGGATGCGAAGTTGTTCATATAAGTGTCCCGAAACTCGGTAAAATCACCCTGCAACGATGCGAAGTTTGCCATATAGGTGCCCCGAAACTCAGTAAAATTAGCATGTAACTCATCCATCCGCACCCTGAGATATGTAATGGGGTCAATAGTAGGAGGCACAGGAGGTGGGACTGGATGAGGCACTTCCAGAATATCCGGCATAGGAGCATCAGGGGCATCAGGAGCATCCAACATACGCTTTTTCCTCCTCTCCCAATAATCTTGCCCCAAGCTTTTAGCAATGGTCTTATCATTAAACACCTTGGGCATCCTAGGTATCTTGTCGCTGCCCAAGACCTCACATCCGGCATCCCTGCAAATCCGGTAAATCAGTCGCGTAAAAGGAAGAGTTGTGGTTCCCTTCTCGCTATAGGCAGCGTTCACTATTTGATGCAACATGAGGGCGGGAAGACTGATGACCGTGTCATCCCCTAAAATACTATATAAGAAGAGGGCCTGCTTGTAACGGAGGACAACCTTGGTCTGAGTTGGAATGATGGAATTAACGGCGATGAGATGGAGGATATGATGTACATCGGGCATGCCCGAAGTGGGGAAAGTCTCCCCCGCCCAAATCTTGTCGGGTGCAAAACGCGCAATAAGTACCTCTTGTGGAAGCTGAGGCGCATCTGCGAGGACCGAGTAATGATAGAGCTCGGGGTTAGAAGCCCCACTAAGGTGCGCAGCCAAGATGGGCTTAGAAATAGTAATCCGCCTCCCTCTCACATACGCTTCATACGTGCCGCAGCGCGTAGATACTAGAGAAGCATAAAAACGACGCACGTGGTCCTCGTTGACCTCCCCTCTCATGGACAGATGGGCCTCCCAATTGAATTTGGCTAAATACCGTCTTACAAAAGCCGGAATCTCATCTAAAATCACCTCCTTCTCAATAGCAATCGGGCGACTGGTTTTGAACATGGACCGATACCACTCCATCTCATCCTTGGAACGAAAAGATTCAAAACTAGTGCCTCCCCATCCAGTAACCGCATTGGATGATGGCTTGGTGATCGAAGGAACCTACAAAACATTAATTCAATACACACACCATAAGTGCGATGCATAAAATCAAAGTAATCGTGAAATTTGGGGAAACTAGGTTCGGAGGGTGCGGATTGGGAAAAATTGGTCGAGTAGACGTAACCGATGCACACCACACTCAAACAAGGATAATTCAACAAGAATGTGCGATAAAAGGTGCTAAGATGGAGCTTTAGCGCACAAAACCTTCACAGAGGCATTTTATCCAACATATAGCGTGCAATGTATAGAAAGTAGGGTGAAAATGTCATTTTCAAAGTGAAACAACCCCATCAAATACAACTTAATCATCAAAGCAACATAAACAAGTTGTATTTGTTGGATTCACATCACAAACAAGGAGAAAATATGAAGTTTCCTGCAGAAAATGTGGATTTTACAAGAATGCATTTAACCCTATTTTTATACAAAGAACACTAAATAAGATTTGAAAATAATTTAAGAGGGTTGAATTAGTAACCTTAGATGAGGATTCCCTGGATGAGGAAGCCATGAGGGTGAAAATGAATAAAATAAAGTAAATGATATGGGAGAGGAGGAGGTCTTCGGTTAAGGGAGAAGAGAGAATGAGAAGTTGATTTGCTGATTTTGAGGGAATTTTAAGTGACCAGGTGAACCGAATCGATTCGGTAGTTAAACCGAATCGATTCGAAACTCTCGAATTCAACACTGTCTAAGGGCAAATAGATTCGATGATAAACCAAATCGATTCGGATGTAGAGACCTGACACTTTTGGTTTTCCGAATCGATTCGCAAACCCTTAATTGGCTAATGGAAGGGGGCGAATCGATTCGGTGATAAACCGAATCGATTCGAATGTAGAGACCTGACACTTTTGGTTTTCCTAATCGATTAGGAAGTAAACCGAATCGATTCACAAACCCTTAATTGGCTACTGGAAGGGGTCAAATCGATTCGGTGATAAACCGAATCGATTCGGATGCTGGGATCAAACTTTCTGCTTTGCTGATTTCCTAAATCTCATGAAATTTGATCATTGGGCCACCTTCAACTGGATTTCTTGGACCCATATGGTATATCTAATGTATGTAACAGGTCCGGAACCAAAAAATGCAACCCCACACGTGTCGGGGGATGCTTGGCACCAAAATTGAGAATTTATCGAACCCAATCACCCCTGCTAACGGGGCTACTGCGTACGATGTCCGGTTGTAAATCCGCAGATATAATTAGGACGTAATTCACAATATGAACACCTATTCTTCCCATTCTTCCGACTTCGTTCCATGTTAAGTTCACACACTTACAATTATGTCGGGTTCTAGATCGGAAGACATTCAAAATAGATTACTAATATATAAAATAGAGTTCAAACACTACTAATTGTTCACTTTGACAATTTGTTCAAATTTCTCAAGACAAATTACTCTGGATCACTTAAGGATAAGACAAAGCAACGGCCAAACCATCCAAGATTTCTCGACATCCTTAATAGTGTCCGCCCCATGACTTCGACGATACAATGGATGATTCTCTTCTCCTGGCTCAACACTACTAACGTAAACCTTACGTTCAAATATCAGCAATTGATGGCCATGCACCACCGTTCCAGTAGAAGCTAAAGCAACAACTTGTCCACTTGCAATCTTTCTCTGATTTGAAAAATCTAATAAATCGACATATGGATCATGTGGAGGATCAGTTAAATCTCCAAAGTTTGGCTCAGTTGAATCTCCAAAGTTTGGCTCAGTTGGCGGGGGGTAGGAATGTAATCATGGGGACTTGAATGCGGAACTGGAGTGTAATCATGGGGACTTGAATGCGGAACTGGAGTGTAATTACGAGGACTTGGATGTGGGATAGGATTATAATTGTGAGGAGTTGGATTTGGTATTTTCAATCCATTCGATTCAAAAGCACTTAAAAGCATGGTAACGGATGATTTGAGAAATGCCATATCCTCATCATGTTTTTCTTCTCGTGTCTTTGCTCTAGTCAACTGTGATACTATAGGAGCAATTGCCTTAAGTTTACTTTTGGACACGGGTCCAACACCACGAGTCGCCCCCTAGTATCTTTTCCTCTAAAGGCAGTCAATGCATCTGTATCAATACTGTTTTGGCTTGAAGAACCTTGAATACTTCTCAGCTCACTCAATTTTTGCTGCAAAATTATTTATGAATCGATTAAAACCATTGAATGACGAAACTTGAAGGAATTTAATTCTTACAACTAAGATTACAAAACTCACCATATCATCAGCTACCTTTGGGTGAAACTCCCCAGTTTTCCGCCTACGACTTTCGAGATACACTTCCGAACGATCAACAGGTCGTTTATTGTTAAGCACCTATAAATTAATTTTCCATTAACTATTTGAGCAAGACATATAATATATATACACATTAAAATAAGAAAGGGCTTATACCATCTCCTTGGTTTCCATTTATCTATGTCTTCATGCGTCTCGAATACATATCGAGCCACCTGGTTATAGTGTGTACTTGTTAGCTTCACTACCTTACCTTTCCCCAGGGCCTCCTCATCAGCAAAGTCTTATAATTCATCAATAAAGCATTCACGACCTCCAACGTTTGGGTTAGGCATATATTACTTTGCATACAAGGAAGCCTCTTCCATAATTTACTCCTCAGTAATGGACCCCTCAACGTACCGTGTATTCTTAACGTAATCTTTAAAAGTTTTCATTAATCGTTCGAACGGATACATCCATCGGTACCTTACTGGTCCACATAAAAGTGCTTCATCGCACAAATGCACTAAAAGGTGGATGCTTATGTCAAAGAATGAGGGAGTAAAGTGCTTCTCCAAAACACATATAGCCTCGACCAAAGTTTCTTTCGCTGCCATTATGTGCGTCCTGTTGACAACTTTCTCACACAATAGGGAGAAACATAAGCTAATTTGTATAATGGCCCTTCGAAGATCCTTGTGTTCCGAAAAACAGTGTCCGAACAACAGAGGGATAAGTTGCATTATCACATGCCAATCGTGGGACTTGCACTTTTTCAAATCTTTTGTTGCGTCGCAGACAATCCTGCATAAGTTGGATGAGAAATTAGAAGGGACCTTCAAGCCCTTTAATGTTTCTAAGAACATATTTCTTCCTTCAATGCTCAAAGTATAAGATGCAACTGGCATATGATTTTTTCCAGTGTTTGTATCTTCTTTCAACCATAATGATCTTTTAATCTTTAAATCACGAAGATCTTCACGGGCTTTTTCTCCATCCTTGGAATGAGAACCACCAATGCATGTGCTTACGAGATGCTCAATGATATTTTTCTCAGCGTGCATTATGTCTATCACATGTCGGACAGGATGTTCCTTCCAGTATGGCAAATCAAACATTATTGATCTCCTGGACCACGCCGTTTTCACATCAACATCCTTTCTTTTACGCTTTTGGGTCAAAATTATGGGGTGTGTCCCCCTCAACTTTTGATCAGCCTTTAATGACCTTTCTTCAATTTCCAAACCAGAAAGTCTTGGTGGAGGTGGTGGCGTCTCGGTGCCTTCTGGGAGAAAATTGCTTCGTATTGACCTGAATTTGTGACTTTGGGGTAGAAATCTTCGATGACTATGATAAAAAAGTTTACCACTTTTCTTAAGCCAGCTGGCTTCAGTCTCCTCTCCACATATAGGACAACCTAGGTAACCATGTACATTGCACCCAGATAAGGTCCCATAAGCAGGAAAATCATGAATTGCCCATATCAACATAGCTCTCAAAATGAATTCCTCCTTTTTGTATGAGTCGAATGCTCTCACACCTTCAACCCATAACTCATTCAATTTATCTATTAGTGGCACTAAGAAAACATCAATGTCACTACCCGGTGCTTTTGGACCTGGTATCAACAATGACAAAATTAAAAACTCCTTTCTCATGCACAACGACGGGGGCAAATTTAAAGGCACCGTAAACACAGGCCATATACTCTTATCTGTGCTCAATTTGCCAAACGGGTTAAACCCATCGGTTGATATTCCGAGGCGAACGTTGCATATTTCTGTAGCAAAGTCCGGGTATCGCTGATTTGCAGATTTCCACACAGATGAATCAATCGGATGTCGCATGAGATTCTCACCCACCTCCGCTCGACCATGCCAAGTCATTGCCTTTGCTATCCAAGGTATAGTGTAAAGTCTCTTCAATTGAGGACCTAAAGGGAAATACTTTAACACCTTCTTAGGTATTTACGTATCTACTTTCAACAAACATTTATTATGTACTATCATCTTTTGTTCATATCTAGGTTCCTTACATACAGGACAAGCCCGTTTGTCCTTATGCTCCTTATAGTATAAAATGCAGTCATACTTGCAGCAATGAATTGATTTTTATTTCATACCCAAACCTTTCAAATTATCCATCATGATCGGATAATTGACTGGCAGTGTATTTTCTTTGGGGAACAAATCTTTCGCCCAGAGGAGTATTGCCGTCACACTTTTTCCCGACAAGCTGAATTTGCTCTTTAAGTTGTGCATCCCAACCATGGCATATAACTTTGTGTGGTCGGAGTTGGAGTTATGGTATAATGGTGTTGCGGCTGCTTCTTTTAACCATATATAATCCTTAACTTGGTCCGTATCGTTGCCAACATGATCCTCACATCCTAAAGCATTCCCTATACTATCTTGCTTTTCTTGTGCTGCGTGCACTTCATACGTATCATTTATGAGATCGTTTAATGTAGCATGTACTAACGGGTCACCATTTGTGTGAACGGTTTCATTGACAAGTATTTCTTCTGGAATATACATAAATTCCCTTTCCCCATGGAAATGCCAAAACGTGTAGTCAGCTTGCATACCCCAATGAAACAAATGTACTTTTACATCTACCCCTTTCAAGCGTTTCCCATTTTTACAACGATTGCACGGGCATGGGATAATATCAGTTTCGAGATTCTTCGTTGCATAATTCACAAAGTCTTTAACCCCATTAACGTATACTTTCCCCACTCTACAACTTTCACCCATCCACTCTTTATATTGTGGAAACCCCATTAATTCTACAATACAAACAAATAGAATCTCAGTAAATTATAAAACTAAATGAAGTTTGAGCTAATATTTAGAACATAATCTCTAACTTATCATTGCATTAATACTATCATTGCATTAAAACTCATAGGAAAACCCAACCAAGCACAAAACGTCAAAACTTCAACGAGCACAAAATAATGGTTATTTAATTAATTTTTAGATAAAATAAATATGAATAGTATAAAATGATTATTGAAAAAAATCTAACATATTCCCAAACAAGATAATATTCAAAAAATGAAAGAGGTTAAACGATGTGTAGATATACTCACAACAAAACAATTAGATTTGATTATATTTTGTCTAGAGAACGTTGACCACAAAGCTCGGGCAAAACTCGTAATATTAAAAATCCATTTGATTATATTTTGTCAAAAAAATATAATGTCTAGAGTTTTTGAATAATATTTTGTCAAAAAAATAACCTTAATACAATTTCTAGGGCTTATTAACATAAAATACAATTTGTATATAGATACACTCATAAACACACATATAAACAGAAATCTATACATACACATACATACACACACATGTAAACATAAATTTATACATACACACACACATATAAACAGAAATCTCTACATACACACAAATATACACACATACCCACACATAATAAGAATCGAAATTAGGCTTTAGACAGAAATTATACAACAAAAATACCCAAAAATATACCTGTTTGATTCACAGAAATTAGGGTTTTAGATTCTCAAATTCTTCTTCACATCAACGTCTTCTTCACAGCTAAGACAAAATTTCGTTTTTGGCAAATGAAATAACAAACGAAATTTATGTTATTTGTGTGTGTGTATGTATAAACAAAATTTTCATTTTTGCCAGAATTTTGTTTTTGGCAAATGAAAGAGAGAGGGAAATTAAAGCGGGAAGATAGAGGGAAGGTGAAAAATTTTGTGACTGCTAATAGCAGTCACAAATTTGTGACCGCTAATAGCAGTCACAAATTGAGTCTAAGATCAAAATTTGTGACTGCTGGGAGCAGTTACAAATTTATGACTGCCAATAGTAGTTACAAATTAAGTCTTAGGCCAAAATTTGTGATCGCTAATAGCAGTTACAAATTTGTGACCGCTAATAGCGGTCATAAATTAAATCTAAGACTAAAATTTTTGACTCCTCATAGCAGTTATAATTTCGTGACTACTCATAAGAGTCATAACTTATGTCTACTAATAAGCTTGTGACAGTTATAAATTTGTGACTGCTTATAGGAGTCACAAATTAATTATATGGTAACATTTGTGACTCCCATTAGCGGTAACAAACTAATGCACTCAATTTTTTTTAACCAATTAATTTTATCACCCCTAATGGCAGTCACAAATAATTTTGTGACTGCTCCCGGGAGTGACTAGTTTGTCACCCCTATTGGCAGTCACAAAATTAACATTTTGGTATAGTGATTGGGAGCAGTACCTTTCACTAGTGGAGTTTGCTTATAATAACTCCTACCAGTTCACCATTGGCATGGCTCCATTTGAGGCGTTGAATGGTAGACCTTGTCGTTCCCCAGCATGTTGGTTAGAGGTGGGGAATAACAAACTCCTTGGACCAGAAGTGATTTAGGACACTTGGGCAAGGATAGAGATAATACGGAGCCGTATTCGGGTAGCTCAGGAACGGCAGAAGAGCTATGCTGATGCTAAGAGGTTCTTTAGAGAATTCAAGGTGGGGGACCAGGTATTACTCAGAGTATCTACTATGAAGGGGATTATGCGTTTTGGGAAGAAGGGGAAACTAGCACCATGATACGTGGGGCCATTTCCTATCATCGAGCGGATTGGACCAGTTGCGTATAGACTCGGGTTACAGGAGCACTTGCATAGGATTCATGATGTGTTCCATATTTCCTTGCTAAGGAAATATCTTAGGGACAATTTGGCCCATACCCACATTGCTTTAGAGGACATCGATCTTCATCCTGATAGTTCCTACGAGGAGGGGCCGATTGCTATTTTGGACCAAAGCGAGCGGAAACTGAGGTCAAAGATAGTACCACTAGTATGTGTTCAGTGGAGGCATCATAATGCCGAGGAGTCCACATGGGAGCGCGAGGATGAGAAGCGCGAGCGTTATCCAGAGTTATTTTTACCAGGTACTCTTTAATTCTGAATTTCGGGACGAAATTATGTTATTAGGGGGGAAGTATGTAATACCCCGTAATTTTATTGATTTTTATTTAAGGGATTAATTAAATTAAATGAGAATTAATTCGGATATAAATACTAGCGAGATGTGAGTTAGTATTTGATTATGATATTAAAACTGAATATTTCATGAGTATTGAAAGTATTTAAATTGTCACGAGGCAGAAATGCGACAAGTTGGGAAACTTAGTTGGGACGCGCGTGTTAGTCGTGTCAGGAACGAAATGATTTAAATTAAAAGTGAATTATATTTTTATCAACCGAATGGTCATTTTGAGTGCGCCAACGTGTCCGGAAGGGTCAAAATAGTCATAAAACACTAGCCGGGGGTTTAGTTTGGGTCCCGGGACATTTTTAGGCCAGACCGGTAACCTAGAAGGGTATTTTGGTAATTTTAAAATTATGGGAATTAAAACCCACGAATTTTAGGGTTAAATAATATATTACTAATGAACCCATTAAGTCCATTATCAGCATTAGGTAAGTTAGTGGGCTACGGTAGTTAAAGGGGGAGTTTGAAGAGGGTCCAAAAGAAACCTCCAACCACTATCACCATCCTTGAAACCTCGAGGACATAGGTCAGAGAAAGACTTATTGAGAAGTTAATAAGTCTGCTGATCATGGGAGCGTAGGAATGTGCGTGACCCATGTGATGTGAACTATGTTCGCCTCCATTATGTGTGATTGTTGCTATTTGAGAACGATTCCTGAGAGATTCGGAATGCGTAGTCCTTATGTACGTGATGTACCGAGATTGGATAGCAGAGTTATGTGTGCGCCGCAGCTTAGTCTCGGGGTGCTAGTATTGTATATTGATGAGGAGAATAATATACTGTTAATTGAAATGAACTGTCATGTATAAATGTGAGTATAAATAATAGCAACGTTTTGTAAAGATAAAATGGAAGATCTCTAGTAATTAGTATTACTAATATGGGAAACTGTGAATAAAAGTAAAAATCTCTATTTAAATGAAGATGTCGGAATTAAATTGTGAATTGTATAGTAATGTTAGATTTTGTATTGGACTAGTTAGATATGGGAATAACAAGAATGGGTACGGGCACGATAGGAGTGCACAATTAGTTGAGAGGTGAGGAACTCATGTGAGTGCACACACTATCATGTACTTTATATTCACTGTTTAATGATATTAAACACTTGATATTTTAAACTGTTTTCACAATCGGGCTCTGACCCGTTTTCTTTCAATTCTATTTTTGTAAAAACCTTTTAGGTGCCCAGCCACAAGGGCACCAAGCATAGGAGTTCCCTTCCGGTGACGTACTATAGCTGCTGTGGAAGTTACAGGACCTTGACAGTAGACGCCTCCACTTTCGACCTTGACTCTATATTATCAGATTTTCTCATCTGTTGGGCATGTCGCCCCATTTCTTTTAGAGAAACTTTATCTATTCAGTTATTTCAGATTTTGGGTTGTAATTAAATTAATGATTGAGGCTTGTATTTGTTCATTTCAGCATTGGGATTGTTGTGAGGTGTATTCCTCCAGATTTAGTTTATTACATTGTTATTTATTTGCGACTGTGATGTGGTTGTGATATCATTATTTCATAATTTAAATGGATGTCATGTTAATCGGATTTAATTCAAAATTGACAACTCACTTTTTTGAATATTAGGTGGCTAGTAATTATAAAAATATTTTTGACAGTGATGCTATGAATTGAACCAACTTGGCATTTTGTATTAATTTGAATAAAGGAGTAGCTACCCGGTATTTAATTAGTCGGGGTGTCACACTTTTCCTATGTACTTATGTGTACTTGAAAACAGTTTTTGCAATAGCAAACCGCTTTAGTGATTGGTGGATGATTTGACTAAGTATCTGATGATGATTTTAGGGATTTTGTGGTAGTGCCACTGATTATCTACACGTTCGTCGAGGATCCCAGTCTTGTACCCCACTATTATTTGAAATGGCTATGGTAGAAGGTGGTTATGAAGGTCCATGCTGAGGAGATGGGGCACAGGTGGCTTTGGTTCTCTAGAGGAGGGCATTGTTATTTCATCCAAGTTGTAGCATCACACAGAGTGCATGCAGAAGTGTAGTTAGGATTGGAATTCCTGGTGTCCTTCAAGGATCGATAATGATAATGAGGCGGGTCCCTCTGGAAGTTGAAGTGGGTTTTGTGGGAATATGGTGACAATTTTGTCAATAGATGTGTTTGTGTGTAGGTCGAGTTTTGGGGTTGGTAAGGTGTTTTGTTGTTTTTAGTTTTTCCCACTAGTAACTCATGTAATCGTCGTGTTTCATATTTAATAAGATAATGGGATGATGTTTTGACATATTTTTTTGTGCATTTGAAGTATCTATTTTGTTTGAATTATCCATACCGGACGCTAAGATACATAATCATTTGGTTCGTTTAAATGATGAGGGAGACTAATGTTCTCAATGGGAGAAGAAAATGACATTTTGTTAAAGATAAATGATTGTGCCCAAAGTGTTTTATGGGCTACCTACATACCTTTGTGGGGTTTGAAAATTTCGAGTTTTTTTTTGAAAATGTCTATTTGATAGGAGTAGGTCCCATGTAGTTCTTAGAAGACAAGGGATATTTTTTTTATAATAGAAGGGAGGTGAGAAGAGTCATAGTGCGACAAGAGTTGGACTAGGGGTAGAATATCTTAAAACGATCTTAGTTGGTTTGATATGCCATCTCTTCTCTCTCGAGGTCTGTGAGCATAGTGGCCCCACCTAACATAATTTTAGTTCACGATATACGATCCACTCTAATTAGGTTTGAATTTTCCACGGGGATCTAAGATGGGTTTTATAATCTCTTTGACGGCGAGATCTGAAATAATCTTATATACTAAAGGGTTAAGACAAAACATCTCATTTAACTCTATGGTAAATCCCTTTTTAAACTTTAATGATTGAATACACACACCCACACAATTTTGGTTATGGTTAGTGTGATGTACAAATTAGAAATGGATTTAGATTTCAAATGTAACAAGATGAGAAAAAAGTGGATTGGTACACAATAGTTTGAGAACGAGAAAACCAACGTACTGGAAAACCCCGTGTCTTGTAGTACCAAGACTCCATAAGTCAACTAGTTGCTTTTCAGTGTGTAAATACTAAATATCAAGTTCTTTGGATTCTACAAGCTCTCGGATAAAATAATGCCTAATCTTAATGTGCTTTGTTCGTGAGTGTTGTACTCGATTTTTAGATATATTTATGGCATTCTGGTTATCACAATACATAGTCAAGTTTTCTCCAATGATACCATAGTCACTAAGCATTTTCTTGATCCATAAAATTTGGGCACTACAACTACCCGTAATTATGTATTCAGCTTCAGCTGTTAAAAGGGTTATGCAGTTCTATTTTTTTACTACTCCAGCCTACTAGGTTGTTTCCTACAAAGTAACAGGTGCCAGAGGTACTCTTATTATCAATTTAACAGCCTGCCCAGTCGACATCTGTGTAGCCAATAATGGAACTATTGGTGTCCTTTTTTATAAAAAATCAAAATTTAATGTGGCTTTAACGTATTTAATTATTCATTTTCCACATAGCTTAGGAGCTTATTTAGTTGAGCATCGGTATCGTGCACAGACACATGCAACAAAGGCTATATCTAGTCTAGAGGCATTAAGGTATATAAGATTCCCTGTCATACTTCTATATAAAGTCGGGTCAATGCCTTTCTCATTTTCTTCCTTAGAAAATTTCATTGACGTGTTCATGGGTGTACGTGTTATTTTTGAATGTTCAAGTCCAAACTTTTTAATAAGGTCATTAGCATATTTTGATTGTGTGATAAATAGGCCATCACTAAGCTGTTTGACTTGTAGTCCTAAGAAATACTATAATTCCCCCATTAGGGACATTTGGAATTCAACATGCATAATATCTGAAAAGTTCTTTACTTGATTTATGGAAGTTGAACTGAATATAATATCGTCGACAAAAATTTGCGCAATTAGGACGTCGTGTTCTATCTTCCTAACAAACAATGTCGGTCGTTAACACCTCGCTCAAACCCTTCATTTAGTAAAAAGGTCGAGAGACATTCATACCAGGATCTAGGAGCTTGCTTTAAGCCATATAACACTTTCTGAAGCCTAAAGACATGGTTTGTGATAAGCACCCAAAAGTGTATATTTTATACCCCGAATAGACATATTTTAGTTGCTAATTCTCGACAATATGGGTCTTATATGCGTAAATGTTTAATGTGCAGGGTTGATCACCGTTTTCGGAGTTCAAATGCTTATTTCAAGGCAAATGTGCGATTTATGGAGTTAATTCCCCAGTCCCGTACCTTACCCGAGCCTAAAACTACCCCGAACCCCATGTGTGTTTAGTTTGTGCTTTTTAGATTTTTAGTTTGAGTCATATTTATTTTTAGGATTTATTTAAAATTTTCTAGAATTTATTTTCTCTTTCTTTTTATTTGTGATTTTTTTATTAGTTTTTAATTTTAGTCTTTATTTTTAGTTTTGCTAGATTTTATATTTTTAGGACTTTAGGTCTTATTTTTACTTCTTTTGTAGTTTTATTTTTATTATTTGAGTTTTACTTTTAATAGATTTTATTTATTCTTAGGGGATTTATTTTTTTATGTCCTATTTTAGTGCGTCAAGTATTTGTTTTTCCTTTATTTTCCTTTATTTTTCTTTGTTTTTAGTTTTTAATTACTTTATTATTATTTTTCTTTGTTTTATTAGTTTTTATTTGAATCGTGTTTAGTTTTTAGTGTTTGTATCGTGTTATTTTTATTTTTTAGTGAGTTTTGTTTTAGTTTACTTTATTTTTTATTTTTTTTATTTACTCATTTTTATTTTATTAGATTTATTTTTAAATTTGTTTAGGATCACAAATTAAATACACACATACTAACCTACACAATCATACACACCCAAACACACCCTCATCCTATTCATCATCTTCCCTACCACTCTCTCTCTCCTTTACCTCCATAACCAACAACTGAAGACCCAGCTCCTACCATCCCACACCATGGTAGCCCACGATTCTCTCACCCACCAGACTCGAAATCCGGCAACACCAAACCTGAGCTAAAAATCCATGGAACCCCAATCCCGTGGCCCTAGTTCGGCCCATATACATGTCAACCCAAAAATTGCCATAACCCATCTCAACCTCCGACCGCATCCGTCCCGAACCAACTGCCTTCGATCCACCTCTCCATCCCGGATCCTCACTAACCCGAACTGACCTTGCTGCGACCTGCCCAAACCGGAAAACACAAAACCACAAATCAAAACCACCTCCGACCCCTAGCTCCGGCGGAATCATCCCACTACTGTAAATTTGAGTCCAATCCGATTTCTGTCATCAATCTCAACCTGATTTTTCCAACCCGACCTCCATTTCAAACCAAAGTCATGTCAAACCCATTTTCAAACCAAATCCCATTTCTCTTCTTCCCATTCATGATTTGTATAAACTTGTTAAAATACAAACCGAATGAAACCACAATAAACATAATACCCACATGTGTTATAAACCCCATTTTAACCCAATCCCGTGTTACCCCCAAGTAACTCTTTTTACCCCAATACCCTTTTAACAAATCTGATTTTTTTCCTCACTCATTACCTCACAAACCACATGCACCTCTCTTGTCCATTATGCCCCTTACCCTACTGTGCCCATTACAAAAGCAAAAAGAATACCCATTTGGAGAGAGGAGTTATTTTTTTTTTTGTAGAGAGAGAGTTAGAGTAGAAAAATACCATAGAGAGAAACACCTTGTAAATACTTTTTTTTTATTTTCTTTTATTTTTTTGGAGATTAGTGAAAAATCAAATTGTTGAGAGATTCAATTGAGTGTATATATTGAATTAAAAATATTTGGATGTTCATATTGAATGGATGTTGCTCAAGTTCAATGAAGATTTAGAGATCAATTTTGCAAATGAAGGAGACTTGGCTGAAGATTTGTTCTCTTATCTCTACCTTTTTTTTATTTCTTGCTTAGTTTTTTGATAATATTGCATTTGTATATTTTATCATCTTGTTACACTAGAAACCTGTTTCATTTGGTTTAGTTATTTCTCCATTATCAAAAATTATTTTAATATTGAAACAGCTTTAAAAAAAATTAGAAAAAGCAAAAAAAGTCCATAAAGAAAATAAACCTATGAATTACATCTTTCCTCTCTTGCATGTTTCACCCTTAGATTTGCATTGATTCTCTTACTTACCGCTACACTTTAGATTATTATATTTTGTAGGTATTTGATGGTTTTGATTAACTTGCCTTGCAACAACGACATCTACACAAAAGTGTATATTTTATATCCCGAATAGACGCATTTTAGTTGCTAATTTTCGGCAATTTCAGTCTTATATGCATAGATGTTTAATGTGCAGACTTGATCGCCATTTGCGGAGTTTAAATGCTTATTTCAAGGCAAATGTGTGATTTATGGAGATAATTATCCAGTCCCGTACCTTACCCGAGCCTAAACATACCCCGAACACCATGTGTGTTTAGTTTGTGCTTTTTAAATTTTTTTAGATTTTTAGTTTGAATCGTTTTTTTAGGATTTATTTTAGATTTATTTAGAATTTTCAAGAATTTATTTTTTATTTCTTTTTCTTTTTAGGATTAGTCTTTAGTAGTTTACTAGATTTTTATTTTTAGTTTAGTTTAGTTTTTATTTTTATTAGATTTATTTTTTCTAATTTTCTTATTTTATTTTTATGGGGTACAAAGTTAAACGCGCACATACACCTCAATATCCTACGCCACACACGCCTAAACTAAACCCACTCACACACACATCTACCCTACACTCACGTACAGCACGAAACACCCTAACACCCACACCCACACCCACACCCACACCCACCTATTCATACACCTAACTCACACACAATCAACCCCCTCTACTATTCACCTTCTTCTCCACCTACACACCCTCTCTCCTCTCTTCCCTAATGACAACACATAAACCACCATAGCCAAAAGCCCATATCTACCTCCATTAAAACTAAGCCCCCAAACTTCTTCTCCTAAACCCATATCTTCTCTCACCTCCAATAAACCTTTAACAACAAACCCACCTACACCCGAGACCTCCCACCACCAGCTGGTGGAGGTCTGACCAAACATCCCACCAACCCGAGAACCACGACCTGTCCAAAAACCAATTTTGGCCAAACAACTGAGACCCAATCAAAACCCGGCCATGGCAACACCTAAACCGAATCCGCCATCTCCACCTTTGGGCTCCTGAACCCGACCTCCCCTCTTCGCAAGCCAAACCGAAACCCGCGATCCAACCCAAATCCATAACCCGATATCAACCCAAATCGTGACCCAGAGCTTAAACCCACTTGTGCCTCACCAAAATCGATCTCACCTACCATTCCTACAAATTAGGGACAAACCAAAGTCAATAAAAAAAAATAAACCCATATGCTTATCCATGGAGCTTTTGACTTAGCTTTCAAAAATCGCAAGAAAATCTCCCATCAAACTCTATTCGTGGGTTATTTGAACAAAGAAGGCATCTCATTTATAAAAAAAAGACTCTCACACAGATCAGACGAGAGATAGCAAATAGATAGACATAATGAATATTATGTACAGTTTAGGTTAGGAAAAAAATTCCAAAAAAATACAAAAAAAAAAAAGTGTTAGAATAAATTTTAGGTTTAGGTTTTATTTTTATTTTTCTAATCAAGTGCTGAAAATTGTGAAGAAGTTAGACGCATGTCAAGGTGCATTTCAAGACATATTTGTGGAAAAAATTGCATATCGTATTTATTCATTCTCTTTTCAATTTATATCCTTCTTGACATATTATTGATCGTTGTTTATGCACACATGAGAATGTTTGGCTAAACACCATGTTCAAGGGGGGATAGTGTGGAGGATACTATATTATTTAATTAAATTCATTAATTGTTACAATTCTAGGAAGATTAATTTTTAACTTTCACCAATTAATTTATGTAACAAGAGTTAGTAAATTAATTGTAGAAATTAATGTTTGAATTTAGGAATTAAACTAGAGATAGGTTTTTTCAAAATTTGAATCACTACACCAAAATGACCAAATTGTTACCTTTCAGTCGGCCACCCTTGTCACGGTCATTAACCGTGATAATAAACACGCGTTTTGTGTCACGGTCATTGACCGTGATAAAGTATTGTCACGATCATAGACCGTGACAATACTTAAAATAATTGTCACGGTCAAGGACCTTGACACGACCGTGACAATGTCTTCAGCAAAAAAAGCCCTAACCTTTCTTTTTTTTTTCCCACCGTTTTTTGTTTTTCCCTCTCTCTCTCTAACGATTTCGAGGTCTCTCTCTCTCTAAGGTATGTTTTTCCTCTCTTTCTCTTTCATTTCTATGTATGTGTATGTGTGTGTATATATGTGTGTATATATATGTGTATATATGTGTGTATATTTGTGTATATATGTGTGTGGTGTATATATATGTGTATATATGTGTGTATATGTGTGTATATATGTGTGTGGTGGGGGAGGGAGGCAGGAGGTGGTGGGGGTGGGGTGGGGGGAAGGGGGTGTGTGTACGTGTGTGTGTGTTTGCAAGTGTGGTGGGGGTGTGGTGAGGGGGATAGGGGGTGTGGTGGGGGGAGGGGGGCAGGGGGTGTGGTGGTGGTGGTGTGTGTGTGTGCAGATGTGTGTAGGGGTGACAATTTTTGACACGACACTGTAACACCCCACACTTTTATGGCAAATTAAATTTAATAATTAAGAGTAAATTGGGAATTTAAGAAATTATCGTGAATAGTAATTTTTGAGGTTTTCAAGGATTTAATGATTTTTTATGGGTGTTATATTTACTTTTGGGATTAAGTAAATAAGTTGGAGTATTTTAATTGTATGTCGCCGTTAGGTAAAGCGACAGAAGATGATATTTTAATGGGAATACCACATTTATTTGTTTTGGGTTGAAATAGTGATTTGCGGTCAAGTACCTCGAATGGAAATTTCGACTGCGTCGTAAGTCTCGAAATGGCCGAGATAGTCGTAAAAGAGTGTCCGATTGTCGAAATTGAGTTTCGGAGAATTTTAGAGTTAAATGGGCTCTTAGTTGAGTAAACGAGTCATTTTTGGGTTTTAAGGGTTAAACCCCTTTTTCTTCCTATATAAAGAGGGAGAGAGGGAGAAAAGAGAGAAAAGAGAAAGAAAAGAGAGAAGAGAGAGAGGAAGGAAGAAAAAGAGGAGAAAAGGGAGATCTCGAGCCAAACTCCGCCGGACTCGACTCGAGGTCGTCGGATTTCATCCTCCAGGCAAGTGTGTACTTGCTTTATTTCATTTTGTGCATTTATTTCCTATTACAGTTGGTAAACTATATGATTTTGGGTTAGAACCCTTAAAGTAAAATTGGGAAAACTTGAATATGAGTTTACATATTGATGTAATGTAAACTCTTAATGATTTCTAGTATTAAAACCATGTTAATGGAGTATAAAATGGAATTGAAATGGGAGAAATGCCAAAACTAGGTTTTTATGATTTTATGGTTTAAATCTAAGAGAAATAGTTTAATACCCCAAATAAATTGATGTGTTAGTTGTAAAACATAGATTAGATGTTTATTGAGTTGTTGGATCAACTTAGAAACAACAAAAATGGAGAATAATGGAGGTTTGAATTTTTTTTGAAGATGATGAATAGTGATCTACGCCTTAACCGAATCGATTTGGCTAGGGCGAATCAATTCGGCTCTTGATCAAAAAATGAAATTTGTAGATCTTTTCAACCTGGTCGCGTGGGCGCCGACCGCTTATTTTTCTGATTTTTTTTTATTTATAGTGATTTTTCTACGAAAAGCTGTCCGAGATCGAAATCGTTAGTCAGAAATTAAGGTTAGAATTAATTGGAGATAAGTATTAGGGGTTCTCAAATAGAGTGTTAGGACCTCTAAAGGACTTAAGGAGATATGAAAGCTTTGGTTTTGTAGGAATAAATCCGAGTTATAACTTAAATGGTGATTGGATTAAATTTTGGGCCTTTGGGTCATATATAAAACCCTAGGCAAATTTGGGATTTTCGGACAAGCCGAATCGATTCGGTAAGAAACAGTTTGAAAGTAGAACCATTTCGAATCGATTTGGTACCCTGCGAATCGATTCGGACAGGCCGAATCGATTCGGTATTGGCAGACTTTTGAGGTTTTCTCCTTTTAAAGTTTAGGGAGTTTTAAACTATGCTTTTGGAGATTATTATCGGGGACTCTAGATGTGATATTAGGACTCCTAGATAATGGTATTGAGGGTGAGTAAACCCCGGGATGAAAGAAGGAACCTCGGATTAATTTAGTGTACGATCTGGGGTATGGATTTAATGAATGCTTGGGAATACTTTTGGGTTAAGTATTGTGAGTGTGCGATTACTTAAATGTTATTGTTAGTATGAATTGGTACATTCGAGTATATTTACAAGTCCTTAAATATTGATTAAGGGTGAGTAATATTTAAGAGAGTGAATACTGAAATATTATTATGTGATTGGCAATTATGGCCATTTATATATATTCGAGGAGGAATATATAGTATGTATACTATGTGATTAAAGTATATATAAAATATGAATGTTTTCAAATTGGAAAAATAAATGATTTTCATAAATGATAATTTATGTATACACACGTCTCTAAATCGCTATCATAAGGGAAGTTGCGTGCGTATGGTGAAGCCCCCTGGCTAATGAATGCAGGGTGGATATAGTCCTAGGCCATAGGAGCGATTATTGTATGTTTTCTGCACTGGTTAGGTAATTATGGGTGTGGTTATGACTCTCCCGCAGGCATATGGCCGATTCCCGACGTCTTGCGTTGTAGGATCCCAGGTTGTCTTGATGATAGACCCTGGAAGAAGATAGCCATTTAAGGGTGCGCACAGTGGGGAAATCCGGACGGGCGGTCTTAGAACACGTTATATGATATGTTAAAGCAATTTATGATAATAAATTGGCTTTAAGTACATTTCCTGGATGGAAGAAGGGAAATGGGATAAATAAATTGGCTTTGGATACACTTCCCGAATGGAAGAAGGGAAATGGAAGCATATTATATGAAAAAGCATTTTTATAATAATAAAATTGGCTTTTAAATACATTTCTTGGATAGAAGAAACGAAATGGAAAGTTTTAAGATAAAAATGAAAAATATTGGTAAATATTTTGTAAATGAATCCTCAGTCTGGGAGATAGATCCGAATGTGTATTATAAAGATGAAATTGATTTGGTAAACCTTAGTCGGGGAGATATTATCCGGATGTATATTGTAAGATTTATATAAGAATGAATATGATATATATATATTAATATATAAGTATGTGTTTATATATTGGTTTTGTACTACGGGCCTAATGGATCTCTACCATTAACCCTGCCAAGTAGTAGTGTATCGGGGGGGGGGGGGTTTCATGTTTGGATTTCGCTTTGCGAGACACCCCATGCACGAACTTAAAGCAGTGTTGATAATGGAGATAAGTTTAGCCCTTAGTTCTCGAGTTGTAGGAGGTTTCTAGTAAACGGGGGTGTTAGATTAGTTAGGCAAGGTAGCTTAACTAGAATGTTAAGTGTGTTAGGTGTGCACTATTACAAGAGAGGTGAGGGGTATCTCATTGGAGGGCGATACCAATTTAAATATGAGATAAAATATATTTTTAAAATAAAGCATTTATGCACTTGCTAAATATTTTCACAACTCGGGCTCTGACCCGTTTATCTACTTTTCCTCTCTTGCTATATATATATATATATATACATATAGGTGTCCAGACACAGGGACGCTTGGATGACACTTCCTTCGAGTCAGACGTCTGCTGCAGCAGTTGTGGATGCGTGCAGGTTCTCGATAGACGCTTCCATTCTTGTAATCTAGATAGGAGGTATTGTATAAACATTCGGGTTAATAACCCAATTGCATTTATTTATTTTTTTAGAGCAGCATTCGATATGGTTGTATATTTTGACCGAGTGTTCGGTTATTTTATTTCATTTCAATTTTAATTACGCATTCTGTATGGATGTTTTAATTTAGTAGTTGTTTAACAAGAGTAGTAAAGTAAAATTTTGATGCCAGCCTAATAGGTTATTAGTAATTAAATTGGTTTTTGAGAGTGATGCTAAGAATGATCCATATGAGACTCCTGTTTTAATTTAATATAGGAGTGATCTCCCGATATTTTATTAGGCAGGGTGTCACAGACATGATAACCCGACACGAACTCGACACGAAGTTAGCCGGTTAGGGTTGACAATTTCTTGACACGAACCCGAATATGACACGACCCGCCAACATGAATAATAAATGGGTTGGGTTAGTGTCAAACATGTATAACTCAAAAATGATACGAATAGACCCGTTTATCTCGTATTTTATGGAGAATATATTAGATAATTTATATATTTTGATAGACATTCTCTAAAACTCATCGAGAATTGAATGATAAATTATTTATGTGTTGGAAGAAGTTGAAATGAATTAAATTTAAGTTATTGTAGGCCTATAAGTGGTATGATTGGTTAAGAGAGAAGAAAAAAATTATTTTATATTTTACTTAATGTATAGCTTTAATTGTAATTTTAATTGTATAGTTTTAGATGAAAGTAAATTAATAATTAGTGCCCATTTCATATGAAAGTAGGATTGACCCTCATTGTAAATAAGTAAATTAATAATTGTATCCTTTAATTGTTAGTTTAATTAACAAAATGAATTAATTGAGTAGATGAATTATAAGGAGTACGGGATACACATTTGTTGTTGACATTGCTGTTGGATTATTTTGTTTAGTAAATGTTGGGTTGGTTAGTTTTAAAAGTGGCATGACCACTGGATTATTGTCCATATGGGGGTGGGATTTTTCAACTTTTTCTAAAAATTACTTTGTATATAGAACAATATATATATATATATATATATATATATATATATATATATATATATATATATATATATATATATATATATATATAGTATGATAATTAAATGAAACATATTTGAAATTAATTATAGTGTGCATAGATACTAGCCTTCTAGTTCTTAAGCGTACGCATTCAATATCCCTTAAACCCGTTCGAGAGTCAGTAACCCTATAATGAGATCTCTCGAATTGTCCCGTTTGGACAGTTTGAGACTGTATAATTTCTGTATAATATTCTTAGTGGCTTAAAGTTGTTACTTTTGGAGGAAGTTCTGCAGTCGTATCTTAATGTTCTCTGGGTACATACTAGATTGACAAGTGTGACTGTTATTTCAATTGGTCAATTGAAATAACACTCACACTTGCCAAACTACGTCGTGTACTTGGAGAACTACGGGGATATGCTGTCGAATTTTTTTCAAATCGTAACAATGTGCATGAGATGTTAAGTATATTACAGAAAAATGCGGTCTTGAATGGGATAGGACCACTCACCCTTTAGAGGAGATGGAGGAAATAGAAATTTCTATTATAAATTGAATTTGAATATAAATAAGATATAATTAAATGAAACATACTATAAATCTAAGTTTTTTTACCTTTAATAGGTGATTAGTTGCGGTAGCTGTGATGGGATATTCGAAATACAAAGAGTGGATGGGTGAGACAAATAAAATGGGGGATGTGTTTCGCAGAGGTGCTAACGAATTTGTGAAATATGCAAAGAGATGTCATAATGATGAAGAGTTTTCGTGTCTGTGTGCTTGGTGTAAGAATGGTAAGGTGTTTGAGTGGAAAACAGTTGAACTACATCTGTTAAGATCGGGTATGCAAGATAGTTATCGGTTTCGGAGTTTTCACGGTGAATTGAAAGTTCCTTTTGTCCCCGACCAACCTTCACAACAACCTTCAACAAGTAGAATATATGTAGAAGGGGACGACATAGATTATAATATGTTAGAGGATTTAGTTGATGATGCGTATGGAGTTTATGAAGCAGAGGAGAATGAGGTTACTGATGATGTAGAAGATTCAAGTGCTCATGAAGACAACACAATAAAACTTGACGATGACTACCAAAGTTTAAAATTTAAGGCGACCCAATCGTTATACTCTGGCTGTGAGAAAGATCAAACAACTTTACATGCCATGGTTGGTTTGCACAGTTTGAAGACGTAGTACGATTTGTCTGGTAATAGCGTGACGAGAATTCTGAAATGGGTGATGGGCTTATTACCCAAGGTGAAAACACTTCCAAAAAGCTATCATGTTATGAAGAACAGTTTGAAAGGTTTGGGAATGAAGTATAAATTGATTCATGCTTGTGTGTATGACTGCATACTATACCGAAAGGAGTATGAGAATCTCGATCGTTGTTCGGCATGCGATGAACCTAGATATGTCCAATCTACTAGTAAGGAAGGCATAAGCTCAAAAGTGCCTCAAAAAGTATTGAAATATTTTTTCGCTGGGCCTAGATTAAAGCAATTTTTCATAGTACCATAGATTGCAGAGGCAATGACTTGGCATGCTAAGGCAGAAGTAGGGGTAATATCATGCGTCATCTTATTGATTCTACCGCCCGGAGGAGGATGAATTTTGAGTATCCCGATTTTGCTCGAGAACAACGCAACATTCGTTTGGCTATATCAACATATGGTTTCAATCCATTTGGAAATCTAAGCACCAATCAGAGTGTATGGCTAGTGATCCTATCCCCACTCAACCGCCCTCCTTCATAGTGTATGAGACTTGAATTTTTGATGATGGGTTTGTTGATACCTGGGCCAAAGGAACCAAGTGATGACATCGAAGTCTACCTG
This sequence comes from Sambucus nigra, assembly GCA_949130495.1. Taxonomy (NCBI): domain Eukaryota; kingdom Viridiplantae; phylum Streptophyta; class Magnoliopsida; order Dipsacales; family Adoxaceae; genus Sambucus; species Sambucus nigra. The sequence goes on from OX422215.1 coordinate 434,556,730, forward strand.
GCTCTTTTGGTAGAAGAATTAAATGAGTTATGGGAAGAGGGAGTGCAATCATTTGACTCTTTTTTAAAGGAAGAGTTTATGCTGAAAGCTATGTTGATGTGGGCAATTCATGATTTTCCAGTTTATGGGACATTATCCGGTTGTGTAGTACATGGTTATTTGGGGTGTCCTATTTATGGAGAGGAGACTGAATCTCTTCGGCTATACTCTAGCTTAAAAATTGTATACCATCACCATAAGAGGTTTTTACCCCCAGCTCATAGTTTCAGATCTGAGAAAGGTTCCAATTTTTTATTGGGCGGGGTTGAACATAGGCTACCGCCGAGACAACTTTCGGGTTCAGAAATTGAAAGTAAATATTCTAAATGTGGCCCTAATATCCCAGGTAAGAATCCCAAATTTAAGAACGTCAAGCATAAAAAGACCTTAACTGGGAATGAAACTGAGACAAGAAAGGCATGGTCTCAGAGGTCAATTTTATTTGACTTGCCTTATTGGAAGAATAACCCGGTGTGCCATGTATTGAATGTGATGTATGCAGAGAAGAACTTCGTTGAACATATTGTGGGCACTTGCCTTGGGGGGAGTCATTCGAAGGATGGAGAAAATGCACGAAAAGACCTTAAATTGTTAAAAATTAAGCCAGAACTATGGTTGAAAGAAGATAGTAGAGGAAGGACAATAATTACCCCTGGTGCGTTTACTTTGACGAGTAGGTAAAGGAAGGTGCTTCTAGACACAATATATAATTTGAAGGGCCCATCTACTTTTTCGTCTAACTTGCAAAGGATTGTGAATTATGCTACTCATGATTTACATAAGTGTAGGTCCCACGATTGGCATGTGATCATACAATTTGTTCCTCTATTATTTAAGCAATGTTTCTCAAAGCACAAGGATTTGCGTAGGGCTATTATGCAAATTAGTATTACTTTTTCCCTCTTGTGAGAGAAGGTAGTGAATCGAGAACACATAGTGGCCGCAAAATTGGCGGTGACCTAAGCGATTTTTGTATTGGAGAAGTACTTCCCCCCAGCATTCTTTGACATAAGTGTTCACTTGTTGGTACACCTATGTGATGAGGCACTTCTTTGTGGTCCAGTTAGATATCGATGGATGTATCCGTTTCAAAGATTGATGAAAGTTTTTAAAGATTACGTCAAGAATACACGATACATTGCAGGATCAATTGCAGAGGAATACATCACCGTGGTGTCATCAATATATACTCATGAATATATGTCTGACTCGACTAGCGTTGATGACACTGATGAGTTCGTCGATGATGGTGGTCATGTGATGGGAAGACGAGTGAAATTGACGAGTTTGCAACATTAACAAGTAGCTCGTTATCTATTTGACACACATGAAGATGTCGAAGAATGGAAAAAGTAAGTTTTGATTAATATAATGTTTAACATTATTTTAGATTATTTTATACATGATTAATTTTGTAATATGCAGAAAGTATGAAGCTTGTGAGAACAATAAAAGACGAAAACAATGGTACAATCAGACAATGAATTTAGGTTGTGGTTGACACAAGAGGTAATTATAATGAAAATAGTCGTTATATAACGTTACATTACACTCAAATTTTACTAGTAATATAATTAATTTATCTATATTCTCAGCTCCTAAAGGCGGGTTATGCGACATCAAGGCTTGCTCGTCTAGCCACTGGACCCTTGTTCGTGGCAGAAGAGTATAAAAAGTATGGATTGAATGGTTACATTTTCGGCGCTAAAGTGTACGAGGAAAGTACAAATGTACAAAACTCGGGAATTTCATATAAGGCTTTTACTTTCTTTCGAGAGAGTGCAAAAGATAAAAACCTCGTTGAAGCTGAAATGACTTACTATGGTGTAATCCAAAATATATTTGAATTGGATTATATAAGCTTCAAAGAGGTTGTATTTTACTGTGACTGGGTAAGAGTTGAGGATAAAAATTCTTGTAAAGTTGTTCCTATCACCAATTTGATCGTGGTTGACTTGTCCAAGTTGAAGAGCAACGTCCACATGAGCGATGAGCCGTTTGTTTGTGCATTTCAAAAGGTTAAGCAAGTGTTTTACTTGGAGTATATCAACAACGAGCCGTGGTTAATTGTCCAACACGTGCCAAAGCGTCTAAATAGTAGTGTGGATGACTTGGCTTCTCCTACCGAATATCAATCCATTTTTAATGATAACCCGAATTTGAAACAAGTTTTCAATTTGTAATAAATATTCCAATTTGTATCGAAACATACATTTTTAATGCTTTTAATTGATTTACACTTCATCATTTTCACTCTTGTGTAGTGTGCATGTGTGGAGAGGAGATTAATACATAAATATTCCAACTACATCTAAGTCGTGTTTATATTAATCCATGAATATACGCTTTTTACCTTTAATAGGTGATTAGTACATAGTTATTTGGGGTGTCCTATTTGTGGAGAGGAGACTGAATCTCTTCGTCTATCCGAACACTAAGAAATGCCATAATCCTATGGAGTGATGTTCTGAAAATTCCTCCCAACCAGTTGACTAGCCAAACATCACCAGTTTAAGTTGTCAATTCCACTTTCCATACCCCACCACTTGGAACCTCTAGCAAAACATGGGAGACCATTGGAAGGTGGAATTGACAACTTCAACTTGTGATTTTTGGCTACACAACGGTTGGAAGGAATTTGCAGAGCATAACTCCATAGGATTATGGCATTTCTTAGTGTTCAGATATGAAGGGAATTATATTTGACACATTGCCCGGGGTACATTAGTTGGAAGGAGGTGACGTATGAGCTCAAGTTAGCTGTTTGGGTGGCACTACAGGTAATGTATTTATATTTATATTTATATGAATATTTAAATTTCAATTTCAATTTCGATTTCTATTTCGATTTATATTTATATTTATATTTATATTTATATTTATATTTATATTTATATTTATCTATATTTGCAGGGCGGATACTAATTTTACTTTATTTTAATTCAGGGTACAGGGAGTGGCCCTGGAGGTAGGCCACATAGGCTCGATACTTATGTGGCTCTTTAGACGAGAAGGGAAGGATAAGGAGGTGTCCCCGAGCATCGCGGTACAAAATGTCTTTTCCAACTAAATAGTTTGTAGATTTGAGATAATTGATGGTGATGTTGTTTCTTCTTAAATAGTTTCTATTTTGAATGTATATTTGCATTATCTCTAGTTTATTTGGATATATGATGTTTGAACAGGTACAACATTGCTATAACAGGTACAAATATACTGCTGGGCAGTGGTAGTGGCCATACTGCCCAACATAATTTTTTTAAATTCTGCCTAGAATTGTCACGGTCATTGACTGTGACAATTTTTTTAAAAAGGGTCAATGATTTGTCACGGTTATCAATTGTGACTAAACTTGTCACGGTCAGGGACCGTGACACGACCGTGACAATTCTAACGACCTTGTCACGATCAATGATCGTGACACGCCCGTGACAAAAAAGTTATCTCGCCCCGAATTGTCACGGTCATTGACCTTGACAAGTTGAACTTGTCAAGGTCAATGACCATGACAATTAGGCAGATTTAGTGTAGTGAATATTAATTTTGTGTTGAAATTTGAGAATTCTTACTGTTTTTATTAAATTGATCCTAGCGGGTAATTTTCTTGAAAATAGTATAGTTCTTAATTTTTCTTCGTGTGACATTTTTAAATTAGTTTTATGAAAAAGATATTATTAAATTTATAATTGTAACGAGCGTTAGATTGTCAATTTAACATTATCTCAAAATATTTCAAATTAATAAAATTGAGAAATTAAAATAATTGATAATCTGGTGTAATTCAATCTCTTGGCATTCTCACATTTTTTAAACTCAATTGCACATTATTTTTCAATTTTTAGTCATTTCATAGTTTTTAGCATTTATTAGTTAATTTTCCGTTGAAGTTGTCTTAAAAAATAAAAATAAAATATTTTCAAAGAAAAAAATTGCAAGTTTTCACATTAATTGGTTCAACTTGGAAGTTGGATTGATACCCGTACTTACCGCAATACGGGTTATTTTAAACAGGTTTTGTAGGTACTCAAGGGAATTTTGAGATTGGCTTTTGAAAACAACGACCATATGCAAATACATTAGAGACGCAATTTTTTTTACTCTATCAAAAGGGGTCGTTGCCAATCTTTGGAGCTTGAAGCATTGGAGAGGATCTCCCATTTGGTGATTCATTTGTATTTTATTTTTTATTTTCCGTACCATTTTTCATTTTCTGTACCATTTTTCACTTTCTTAGAAGTTTTGTATTAGGATATTGAGGTCATGTATATTTATTCGTGGTGCTTTGGACACCAATTATTTGTAATAATTAATAAAACAAAAAGCAAAAGGGAAACCGGACAAGGTAGAGAGGGGGCATTTAAAGGCGAGGAAATGAAGCCTCTCTACTTTGGGTTGGTAGGACGCTCGGGGCCGACTGAGATAGGCGTAATCTCCCCTGGTTGACTCAAATTGTTCATCACCCCACGATGTAACAATCGTGGTAGGTACATTTCTAAACCCTCGTGCCTCTCCTGTTAGCGAGTCAATTTTTGTGTGTGATTATGTGCTCTTGTGGGATTTTATTCTCGCATTTATTTTCTAATTGTGTGATGAATTAAATTACTAAGACCTACACCCGATCATGCACGAGAAGGGATTTTATCACCCGACTCACTCGCTTACCCATTGTGTACTACCCTAGCCATCCTTAAATTTAAAACCATTCAACTAGGTAGACCACTAGGGGAATATTTTTGCAAAGGCGATCACTCAGATGATTCCGTGATTTTTTATCGCCCACGAACTTAATTAAAATTTGACTACCTTTCACTAAATTTAAAGATAAAAATTGGCTATGTGCTAGTTAGGAATTCTCCTTGACTTGTGTGTGTCCAATTCATTTTTCGGTAGTCGATTTTAGTAAGTTCGTCAAAATTCAAAGAGTCCAAGTATTTTCCCACTCTTTTCTTACAAAAAAATCCAAAATATTTTCTTCCTTTATTTTTCAAAAAAAAATCCAAAAACATTTTCTTCCGTTATTTTTTTGGAAATCCAAATATATTTTCTTTCTTTCATTTTTAGAAAAGTCCAAACATATTTTCTTTCCTTTTGAAAAAAATTCAAAATTCCCAAAAAATAATTCTCTCCAAATGGCCGAAGAACGTCCCTTATGGGGCTACTTTTGTTATTTTCCATTATCACAGGACACGTGTGGTAGTGCTCCCGATCGGTCTCTTTATGATATACTTAGTGGTCTCAGGTCTCTCACGAGTACCGCTGATATTCTTGCACCATCTATGCACGCACCTCCTATTCCAATACCCTCGGTCTCAAGTGTCGACGTGTCGCTTATTTTCTTGTGCACCCATTGTTCATATGCCGATCACTTGTCCCATGAGTGTCCATACTTTTCATATCCCTATGAACCCACTATGGAACATGTGTAATCATCTGACACTGTTCCAGAACCCACCTCGGCCTATTGTCATGATATATCTAATCCCGAGTTGTGTGAGTACCCTAGTTATTCATGGCGGATTAATCACCCTCCCACGTAATACCAATCCCAACCACTTGTTGTGGATCCTCACACGTTTCAACTGTCGGCATGGCAACCTTGTGCACCCGTTCTCGATCAGTTCTCTCACTATGCACCTACTGATTATCATCCTTTTGTCTCTCATGGAGATGCTTATCCCGTGTATGAAACACTTGACCCCGCTCCGACACTTCCTATGAGTATTATCCATTTAGTCATGATACTAGTGTGTTGTGTCCACCTCACCCATCCACCATTGTCCCACCACCAGGCATCCCTTCCCCACCATTATCCACCTCCGCTCTCGAAAGCCTCTTGCAACAGTTCATCCTTGATCAAGAGAAAGCAACATAAATTCAAACTCAAGCTATTCAAAGGCTTGAATAACGCCTTAATGAATTTGAGTGTGCCCACGAGTCAGATTTCACCTCAAGTCAACCCACTGTTTCACCAAAATGGGGTGATGATGCATCGTCTTATGCCACCGATTTTGAGTGTGACCAATCCTACCACCTAGAGAATCTTGATGTTGAGACCATTCCATGGTCCAGGCCTCAAGTTATGTTGACTGACCTTTCATTAGTGAGACTAATTTTCTCTTGTCATATCCAAAAGAACCCACATTTGAGGTTCCCCCACCCATTATGCCCAAAAATACGCCCGAGTTTTTACCTGTTGCACCCATTAAGTGTGTCCTCGAGACGCCCATTCCTTATAGGTTAGTTGCAGCTATGAGTTCTTCTCAACGCATCGAGATTGAATCGAAGATGGTTTCCACCTCCCTTGCTATGGATCGATGTTTGGCTCACTTTGAGTCTAATATTGATGTTAATTCATATATCTCGGATCTTAATGCCTCGTTAGACCCTTTTATTATCACGAATGGTGAAAAATTGGTGGAGAAGTTTACCACTCCATCTTTGGATACCATGCTCCTTTGTGAGTATTACTTTACTCCTCCCGAGGAGTGTGTGTCCCCTACACTTGAGTTGGATCACCTTCCTTAACCTTTTATCCCACTCGACCCACCCATTACCCCTTCCACCTCATCACCTGGTTTGGATCTTGATTTTAACCATTTCATGTTTCCATCTACATTTTAAGATCCTTAATTGAAACCAACATCCACCATTTACGAGAGTATTTGTGGTTTACTCTCCACTTTTGTGACACCAAGCTTGTTACTCTATACCCACCCCTCTTTTGTGGTGTTTATTTTTCCCATTGACAGCTTCCTGGCATGTCACGGCCCGACCATTATAATCTCCCATTCATAGAATGGTCGTGTGATTTTTATAAGGCTCATTCCATTCCATTTACCAAACCCTTTCGTATCCCCATCCAAATTGAGCATCACGCTTAAAGGGACCTTGTTGCCCTCACCTTTACGCTCAATAAGGCCCGTGATAGGTGACTTTACACCCTCGCCTTTACCCTAATACCCACCCGCCCTTGGTTCATCGATGATTTCCATCATGTGATGCACTTTGCCATACAAGTGCATTGACCCCTATAGCCTTTATCCAACAAGACTGAGGGTTCAATCTTGTTTGGGGGTGATTCTCATCACCCAATTTTTCTACCGCCTCGTGCTTTCATTGATCTTATCTTTAGGGCAATAATGGTTCTATCTGGTTGAAGACATTAAACTTAGCTCTACTGGGAGATAACACGTTGTTTCTTGTACTAGTCTCTTCCTATTTGGGGGTAGTGTTTCACATCACCCTATGATTTCCATGTTTATAGACTTGTACACATTTTTTCTCTTATCATTTAATTAGGTTTATTCTTGGCTTCATCTTTCCACTTCATTAGCGGTTGATTAGGGTAATATCTTTCCTCCCTTCTGCTCTCAATTTTAAAAATCATTTTACTTAACATCGAGGACGGTGTTCCTTTTTGTTTGGGGGTGGGGAATTTCATCAAAATCGTACATCTTTTGAAAAATTTTGAATTCAAAACCTGATTTTTAAAATTCCATGCTATTTCTTTCATTTCATTCATTGACGTGAATTTTATATCCTCCTTCTTTATAGTCTTGGAATCAAGCTAGAGGATTTATCTTTTTATAAATAGCTTATGTAGTACGTAACAAGGCATGTTGCACCATGAATTTCTAGACTCAAAAAAAATTGCGCACTTATCACGTCACTACGGTGTAGAGTTGAAGAGTATTAAAATTCTCAAGAGATCCTTAAGGATCACTAGTGGAGTCTTTATCTTGTGAGATTTGTGCCTTTCATCCTTTTTAGAGTGTTTTACGCAATCTCCAAGTCACAAGGTGATTCAACTTTATTTGGGACCGCACTTTAATCGTTGTATGATCTCATTGTTTTTCATCAAATGTTTGGCTTGATCACTGAGAACGCGATCACCAAAATTTCATCCATACACTCACCATTTTTCCATATCATGTTTACATTCACTTCACCGATCAACTTGCCATAATTTCCCTATCCACATACATTTCATATCACTTCCATCCTTTACTTTTGAGAAAAAGAGTGTTTCAAATGTAAAATGTCTTCAGTGTTTAGAGTATAAAGAAAGAGAGAAAAACAAAAACAAAATAGAAAAATAGAAAAAAGAAGAAAAAAGTAAAGAAAATAGCAAAAGAAAAAAGAAAACAGAGAAAAGAAAACAGAGAAAAGAAAAGAAAAAGAAAAAGAAAAATTGTAGTTAGTACTTGTAAAATAAAGACATTTGTGCCTAAAATTTAGTACACTCTTCTCGCATACACGTCCATCCCTCATCCATCATCCATCCTATCCCACTTACCTCATATCATATCCTTACCATTTCATTTTCCCCTCACCCATAAACATCCATATCCTCCCTAGGTGTTCGGGTAAATGAGAGTCAACGTGGTGAATAACTCGAAGTTCTCACTATAGTGATTAGCTTTCTTTCGTGAGGTCATTTTCTTTCTAAGATGTTCGTTCTTTCTTATGTGTGTGTGAGACGTTTGACCTTTCTTACATTTACTCACCTCCTCACACACAATACCAATACACTAACCCATATTTCGAGAGTTTGTTTGAGAGAGTTATATCCAGTGAGATTTAAAGTTGAAGCGTTGATTTCGAAAAGGCAATCTAGGAATTTCTCTTATGATACTTGACCCGTTTTGATTGATTCACACACACACGTTGAGTTCTAGGAAGGATGTACCTTGAGTATTTACTTAGTTAAACTTTTTTATGCACTTTTAGCTTGTATTTATCAAAATATTTATCTCATGATGGATTTTGCGATTATTCTACGTCTAATAAGAGATAGACTACCTTTTTCAAATAAAAATTTTTGTGGGTATATTCCCTGCAAAACCTCACGAGACACAACTCATCCTGTAGGGCAACCAATAGGTTTAAAACCTTGTTGCACATGCTAAGTGGAATCGCAAGTACCCGTGAAAGTGGTACAATTTTGGTTTCTTATCTTTATATTTCTCTCTATCTATTTGCTCGAGGACGAAAAATGTTCTGTTTGGGGGTGGTGTGATAAGAACCTAAAAGTTTATATTTTATACCCCTAATAGACATATTTTAGTTGCTAATTCTCAGCAATTTGGGTCTCATATGCGTAAATGTTTAATGTTCACGCTTGATTGTCGTTTGCGGAGTTCAAATGCTTATTTCAATGCAAATGTGCAATTTATAGAGCTAATTCCCCAGTCTCGTACCTTACGCAAGACTAAACCTACCCCGAACCCCATGTTTGTTTAGTTTGTGCTTTTTAGATTTTTAGTTTGAGTCCTTTTTTTATTTTAGGATTTATTTAGAATTTTCTAGAATTTATTATCTATTTCTTTTTATTGGTGATTTTTTTGTTAGTTTTTAATTTTGGTCTTTATTTTTAGTTTCTCTAGATTTTATATTTTTAGGACTTCAGGTTTTATTTTTACTTCTTTTGTAGTTTTATTTTTATTACTTGAGTCTTACTTTTAATGGTTTTTATTTATTTTTAGAGGATTTATTTTTTATGTTTTATTTTAGTGCGTAGAGTATTTGTTTTTCCTTCATTTTTGTTTGTTTTTAGTTTTTAGCTAGTTTATTATTATTTTGCTTTGTTTTATATGTTTTTTAGTCGTGTTTAGTTTTTGGTGTTTGTATCGTGTTATTGTTATTTTTAGTGAGTTTTATTTTTAGTTTACTTTAGTTTTTATTTTTATTTTATTTTTACTTGTTTTTATTTTATTAGATTTTTATTTTTTATTTTTTTAGGATCACAAATTAAATACACACATACTAACCCACACACTCATACACACCCAAACACACCCTCATCCTATTCATCATCTTCCCTGCCACTCTCTCTCTCCTTTACCTCCATAACCAACAACTCAAGACCCAACTCCTACCATCCCACACCATGGCAACCCACGATTCTCAAACCGACCAGACCCGAAATTCGGCAACACCAAACCCGAGCCAAAAATCCATGGAACCCTAAACCCGCGACCCTAGTCCGCCCCATATATATATCAACTAAAAAATTATCATAACCTATCTCAACCAACGACCGCATCCATCCCGAACCTGCTGCCTTCGATCCACATCTCCATCCCGGATCACCACTAACCCGAACCGTCCTTACTGCGACCTTCCCGAACTCGAAAACATAAAACCACAAATCAAAATCACCTTCGACCCCTAGCTCCAAAGACATCATCCCACTACTGTAAACCTGAGTCTAACCCGACTTCGGCCATCAACCTCTACCCGATTTTTCCAACTCGACCTCCATTTCAAACCAAAGCCATGTCAAACCCATTTTCAAACCAAAAACCATTTCCCTTATTCCCATTCACGATTTGTACATACCTTTTAAAATACAAACCAAATGAAACCACAATAAATATAATACCCCACATGTGTTATAAACCCCTTTTTAACCCAATTTCCATATTACCCCCCAACTAACTCCTTTTACCCCAATACCCTTTTAACAAATCTGTTTTTTTCCCTGACTCATTACCTCACAAACCACATGCACCTCTCTTGTTCATTATGCCCGTCGCCCTAATGTGCCCATTATAAAAGCAACGAGAAGACACATTTGGATAGAGGAGTTTTTTTGGGGGCAATTTAAAATTAGGTCCCCTTTGATAATTTAAAATATTTAAGGACAATTTACTATTTGGTCCACTTGTTATGCCACTAGTGTGGACTTTTACAAGAAGAGAATTTGTGCACCTAAGTGTTTAAAATTTGTCAAAATTCCTTTAGTGTTTTAAATTTATTTGCGAGGGACCTAAAATTACTTTCCCCTTGTATTTTTATAGAGAGATGGTTAGAGTAGAAAAAACCCATAGAGAGAGAGAAACACCTTGTAAATACTTTTATTTTTGTTTTTTTAGAGATTAGTGAAAAATCAAGTTGTTAAGAGATTCAGTTTAGTGTATGTATTAATTTAAAAATATTTGGATGCTCATATTGGATGGATGTTGCTCAAGTTCAATGAAGATTTAGAGTTCATTTTTCACAAATCAAGGAGACTTGTTCGAATATTTGTTCTCTTATCTCTACCGTTTTTATTTCTTGCTTAGTTTGTTGATAATATTGCATTTGCGTATTTTATCATCATGTTACGCTAGAAACCCCTTTCAAGGGGTGGGGTGATCCCATTATTTGATGTTAATCCCATTTTAATTAGTTTCTTTAAATTAAATGTCCCTTTGATGATTAATTTTTCACTCTTACATTTTGATTTATGCCTCGAGAGAGGGTAAATAATTTTCGAGAGAAAATGGAATTTCTAGTCTTATTTTCCACTTTAGAATCGAACTAGAGATATGTTTTTCTAAAATGTGATTTTATTTATTGAAATTCAACTATATGCTACTTTTTATGATTTAAACTAATTTAGTAAATTGATCCTAGCGGGTGGTTTGTCAAATGATGTTTATTTTTATATCATTTCATGTGTGTAGGTACAAAGACTGAAGATCATTTCATGTGTGTAGGTACAAAGACTGAAGATCATTTCATGTGTGTAGGTACAAAGACTGAAGATCCTAGCGGGTGGTTTGTCAAATGATGTTTATTTGTCAAAATTGATGCATCACGAAGGTTTTTTCTTTATCTCATGTGTGTAGGTACAAAGACTGAAGATCATTATGTTGCACACCCTGATGAGAAAAGCTTTGAGAGTTTTGATGTTGAAGAAAAAATTGAGAACTTGCAAATTTTACCTTTTAAGTTTTTGGATTCATGGGAGGGTAGATTTGTATAGGTATTTTGGTATTTGATAATTCGTATATTTTTATGTATGTACCGCCATAGACATAGGGGGGCATTTGTAAGGACATATTTTTAATAAGTCCGTCACATTTAATTATGTTGTATACCGCTACAAGTCGTCGAAGAATTGAGAAGATTGCATCTACAAAAGACGAATCCGAATTACAAGTTGTCTACAACATTCAAGCCCAACAATACGAACTTTGGTAAGATAATGTTTTAAAGTTTCACATACATTTCATATTAAGAGTGTTGGGATATTTTTAAAAAAGGAGTTTTAAAAAGCTTTTATATAAAAATATTTTTATAAATATTTTTTATAAAAAGGGTTTTATTGCTGTTTTAGAAAAATGTGTTTTTGAAAAGATTTTATTACTGTTTATTGAATTTTGAAAACGTTTTGGAAAAAGTTTTGAAAAATTTGTAAGGCAGTAAGGTAGCAAAAGTACCTCGATTTCGATGCCAAGGTCGTTCAAGTGAGAACACCATCACGTTCGAACGGCATGTGGATGTTGCGCGTAGTCGTTTAAATGACACGCGTATCTCATCCGAGCTAGATGGGATTCTCGTTCGAGCGACCCTGCTTTTGGCTGACACGTCTGACTTCATCTTGATCTTTTCACCGACTCAAGTTTCCTTATAAAAGGGGATGTCAACTTTATGTTTTAAACGTGGAGAATAGTTTCCAGCTTTGAAGAGTTTTATCTTTTGAAACTTTTGTGTGTCTACCCAGATTTAATTCATTACCTTTTGACATAAAGTTTTTCTCCAACAATTTTAAGGGTTCAAATATTTTGTTTTTGTTTTTATTCACAAAATCCCAATTACTTTTATGTGAATTTTTTTGTGGAACCCAAGAACATATTTTACTTTGGTTTATTCTTTGTGGGGAGAACTCTACAACCCACAGCTGCGTGCTATTATGGAGGGAGTCCTTATGAAGTTCACAACTTGTGGAGAAATCGTTCCTCTTCTTCATTGTTGACCACCTGGAGTTCCTGTGGGAGATTTTAGCCGAGACATCGAAACCGCTGTCTGAGGGTATTTCGTATGTCGCTCTTATTTTCATTGTAGTCTGTGTAACCGTTTTTAAAAAATTATAGTGAAAATAAAAGGTTTTGCCCTTCGGGGATTTTTCCTGAATATTTGTGTCACATGCTTTATTTATTTATGGGTTGACACACGCACTTTAGATGCATGTTTAGGGGATGGATTAATTTTGTTCAAAAATAGACTCTAATAAAATAAGTGTGCCAAATTAGAAAGTTGCGAATTTAATCAATTATCACACAATCACGTTTTACATTTACTTCTGCATTCCATAAGGAAGAAGTTAATTGTTTTTGACTGTGGAAGTATCATACGGTGAAAGGCACTATGTGTGGTTGATGGGTTCCTAAAAGTCCGATCGGTGGATTCCGAGACTGCGGTGGACCTCCGTAGTTATTCGCTAGGCAGAGGTGTGTAAAAGAAGGAGCGTCGGGGCTTGGACGAAGTGAAGTCGAGTGTTGTAAGTCTTACTATCTTGTACTTGTAAAACCGTACTTAGTGAATTTGAGGCTAAGGTCATCCGAGATTTTTTCCCGTTGTGGGTTTTTTCTCGTACATCACGGCGTAGTGGTTATTTGTTTATTTTATCTTTTGCAAAATTCACATTAGATGCATGCGTAGGTAAAAAGATAAAATTGGTTTAAATCACTACTCATGCTTAAGTTGGTGCTAAAATTAATTTGGGTAATGTTTAATTAATTTAGCTCAAGTCATTAATTTTATTGGATAAAATTTGGTTTGGCCTAATTTACAAAAATGGATTAATTTTTTTTCTAGGAAAATTTCTAGGACTTGGATTGAAATACATAAACACCAAATTAATTTGTTGTTTAATTTAATGTCACTTTGAGTTTGTTTAATTTTAATTTAAGAGAAATTAAAATTTGGTGTTTATGTAATTGTTTCGTTGATCCATCTCTATTCCGCATCTAAAAGGAAATTACTTTTTGTAAAATTTAAAAAATGGGGGTCCTATCGTTCTCAGACGGTTGATTCCTTAGAGACATTGACATTAAAAATTCCTTTCTGAAATTTTGAAAATTCTGGCCTTCTTTTACAAAAATGACATTTTCAGGAGACACTATTGTTTTGTTAATCACAAAGTTTTCTCCAATACCTAAGCCAGATTTATCTTTAGAATCCATCTTACTACTAAAAACGATATCTTCATAGGTTTTATCTTGAGTTTAAAAATGTAGGCATTTTTTAAAAACATTTGAAACTTTTTGTTTGAATTCTTTCTATTCAACTAAGGTAGCCTTATATCTTTCATCTAAAATAATGTTTTTCTTAGATAGGTCTTTGAATTTTAATGAAAATTCTTTAGTCTCTATCGCATGAGAAACACACTGTGTAGTGTAATATTCTGCGTTCTTCCTAATAGTTTAACAAAGTTGTTCAACATGTTCAGTCAATTGCTTAACCATTTTATCAAGTTTGTCACTCTCTTTAAGTGTTTTGGTGTACAGCTCCTGAATATCAGGAAGGTCATCATCGGACTCGCTAAGTGCACTGTGTGCAGTGTCCCCTATCGATTCATTTTATGTATTGGGACTTACAACCACGTTAAGTTCGTCAACAATAGTTGCACTTTGACGCACATGTAAGGTAGGATTATCAACTTCGTTATTAACAGCAGTAGGAACAACAATATCCCTAGTAGGTATGACATCAATATATCAACAAGCATAATACATTCATCAATAGGTAGGCATGCATTATCACAAAAAAAAAATCTTTGCATAAAATGACATGCATGGGTCATCAAACTAGGTTGACTTAGTTTCATTTTCATCAGAATCACTTGAGTCATCCCAAAGTCTTACATATATTAGCCCTAGTAATGTTATTGTTAAGTTTGACTCTGCACTTATTGAGAAAATGTCTTATCTTACCACAATGATGACATTTGAAATTTTTAATGTCAGTCTTGGGTCTATTATTAACATAGGTTTTTTTGTCATCATTTCTTTCATGTGGTCTTTTTATTTTGATGATTTTGATAACTAGGTCTTCCTTGTTTAGAAGCCCCAGAGTTTCTAAACTTAATTATTTTCTTATAATGTTTTCTCCTAAGAACTATTTAGTTATCCAAGTTTTCCAAATCACAGTCACTTGGGATGAAAAGACAACGTTATACATAGAGGATCTTCTCTTTTGGGTAGTCAATTGCTTTTTATACTCTAATTCCATTTCTATAGTTCTTAATTTACTATTAAGTAATTCAGAAGTTTGGTTTGGGTTGCCCATCTCTTCTATGGAATATCTTTTATTGTCGAATTTGGTAGGCAAAGACCTAAGGATTTTCAGTACACTTTCCTTTTTGTCACATGATATTCCACTTGCATGTAATTTTGTGACAATGGTTGTTATATTTATATAAAATTCATCAAATGACTCATTATCATCCATATATAATTAGGATATTATATTGCTAGACTAGCATTTGGGTTCTTCTAGCCTTAACACATTAATCACCCTCATAGGCGGGGACTAGTGTATCCAATGCTTCCTTAGAAGTAGAGAAGATATATATGCATTTAAACTCATGCTCATTAATGGACATAAAAATGCAATTATTTCCCTTTTTGTTATCTAGTGACATTTTTTTCCTCCTTTGGTAAAATCACTAAGATTTTCGTCAATTCTTGGAGGGTTTGTTTCAGACAAAGGCTTAGTTGGGTGTACGTAACCATTTTCAATCATGTTCCACACGTCATAACCTAGTGTCCCTTGGATGAATGCAACCATCCTTACTTTCCAGGAAGGGAAGTCATTTCCATCAAAGAGGGGTGTGTGACACCCCGCCTAATTAAACCTTGGGTGATCAAGCCTTATTGTAATTTAAACAGGTTTCTTAAATGGATCATTCTTAGCATCACTCCCGAAAGCTTTCTAAATTACTAACTACCTACGTGAAATTAAGCTAGTGCCAAATTTTATCTTCCTTAAGCAATATAAACACCCATACAATACGATACAATTTCAGTAATAATAAAACAATATGCATAAATAACTGAATACAGATAAAGTCTTGCCGAAAACCACGACCAAGAACAAACAACTCAAATCCCGAATCAGAATAACTGTAAAAGTAACGATTGGACAACATGTCCCAAATAAAATACTAAAACTGAGATCCTGCACTAGAAATGAAAGAGAGGAAACGTCTAAACAATCCCTACAACATCCACACGTGCTGCAGCTCCCAAAACCCTGGAATGAAATCATGATGGGTGTCCCTGTGGCTGGGCACCTTAATGTTTTTAAAAAAATTTACATAGAAAGAGTTAGTACTCAAAACATTTAAAAATATTTTGCAAGCAATTACCATAATTGAGTTATTGATTACACATATTAAGATTTTGCACACTCCCTTGAACTTCCTCACCTCTCTTTTATAGTGCATGTCTAATGAGGATACTTAGTTCACCTAGTTATACTACCCCAGTTAACTACATTAGAATACCCATTGTATATACACCTCACTAAGTCCCCATGACCTACTCGCAACATTTTAATAATCCATATTTCATGTGCTATAAGCGTAGATAACTTATTTACCGCTTGTTATCCTTGTTTCTTGTAATAATTACGTCAAGCTATTTAATTATTACTAAGATATTTACAATCCATCTCATTATCTACTATTCTAAGTCTATAGATTATGCATATGGAATACATTTTATCACACAATCATATATTGAATATTAGTTATCACTAACATATCCTTTTAACACACATAAATGACTCTTGGTTCGGAATGATTCATCGACCCCAAGTGATAGTTGGTTCGGAATGATCCATCGACCCCAACTATTTATATATATTTATACATATATTCTGGTTCGAGACTCTTTCATCGCGACACCAGTTTAAGGTTTGGTTTGGCATTTTACCTCGACCCCAAACATATAATATTTTTATGTTAGTTCGGAATGTCTCATTGACCCTAACATAATTAATTTAGGTAAAATTCCGTTAATCCAAAATTTAATATAATTTAGTAGGTACACACCCGGCCTATCAAATCATGTCCGTACGTAATATGTTCTACTTATATTCACCGTACTCATTAATTTACAATTTATTTCACTATTGCATTTATTCGAGCATTCACGTAACTCTAAGGGTCCTAGTTACCCCTCCCTTGATTCAGTAGTTAAGTTATCTTTAACCTACTGGTATTTTTTTCCAGAATTTACTCTCACTCTTTCCGTAACTAAATTCTCACATTCCCGGCATACGACTCGATTCGATTATCTTCCTATCGGTCCATTTCTCTAAATTTCCCCCTCAATCATTTTTGAAGAATTCTAATGGTACACCTACTGGTATTTATTAAGCCTCCTCATATGTAAAATATCATCACTAAGGTTCCCATCAAGCGATGTTAATAAAAAGAAAATTTATCCACTAAAATTTCTAAATTGCAGTCAAGGTCGATCGCTCGATGGGATATGGTCGATCGATCGACTGCTCGATCGATCGACATTCAATGGTCGATCGATCGATCAAGCAGTGACAGACCCAGATCGTCTTCTTCATGCGGGTTTCACCATTTTTGTTTATCTATCTCTCATGATAATACACCATATTTCGAACCAACAATTTCTAATCATTCCTACATATTCTGGGATGATTACTAACAATTTAAAACAACAAAATCATTATAAATTCTGTCCAAATTAACATAAAATCTTGCTAATATTCAAGAACCATAAAAATACCAACTTTACATCTTTTCATCATAAGTCCAGATTTTTAGTTTGATTTAATCATCTAGTTTTCTATGACATCAGAATAGTTGGAGATCCAAAAACGTTCTACATGAAATCCCTATCAATGATGAATCATAATCAAGTGTTTACTCCAAAAAATATCATAAAAACCATGTTCTTCATAAAGCTTATATATGGGTATTATAACTCAATTTATTTTACAAATAATGACTTGCCTTATGATTTGTAGGGTCTAATTTTGTGGTGGTTGTTGATGATTGAAGATTTTTATCCTTCAATCCTCCTTCCCAACAAGTTGGTTGTGAAATCTCCTTAGAATTCCCCCTCCTTCCTTCTTTTGCCTTAGGAAATTGTCTCTCTCTTCTCTCTAATGGCTATGGTGTATTTTCCTTCTTTTATAACCCTAGCCTCTAACTCTTATAATCTGATTTAGGGTTCCAAAATTCGTAGGTCTCCTCACCCATAAATGTAAAGGGACCAAAATACCCTCGGATGGTCCCGGTGTAGCCCAAAAATGACCCTGCACTCAACTAGAACCCCTAGGTACACTATTTTGACTAATTCGACCCTTTCGGAATCAACCGTGGACTCTAAATTATCTATTGAGTCTCTTAAAATGTGTTTCTAATATTTCATCACATTAAATTACTCTACTCACGTAATTTAATTTAAAACGTGTCACATTAAATTACTCTACTCATGTAATTTAAATAAAATGTATTTTTATCACATTAAATTACTCTACTCACGTAATTTAAATAATAATTAAATTACTCTACTCATGTAATTTAAATAAAAAATATTTTCCTAACTATGCAGAATTACGGGGTATTACATACTTCCCCCCTTACAAAAGGAATTTCGTCCTCGAAATTTAGAAAAATACCTGTTGTGAATAATTCGGGATATTGTTCTCGCATATCCTCCTCCCACTCCCAAGTAGATTCATCCATATTGTGATGTCCCCACTGTACTCGCACTAAGGGTACCACCTTGGATTGTAGTTTGCGCTCACTATAATCCAGAATAGCCACGGGTCTTTCTTCATATGAGACATCTGGCTGTAAATCGATCTCCTCCAGTGGAATGTGCCAGAAGGCTCTCTCACTCCTCTTGTATTTCTTCAGCGACGCTACATGGAACACGTCGTGTATTCGCTGAAGATGCTCCGGGAGTCCCAATCTGTAAGCTACCGGTCCCACCCTCTCAATGATAGGAAACAACCCCACATATCTCGGCGCTAACTTCCCTTTCTTGTCGAACCTCATAATTCCTTTCATAGGAGATACTCCAATTAACACCTAGTCACCCACCTCTAGTTCCACGTGTTTCCTACCAACGTCAGCATAACTATTCTGCCTATCCTGAGCTATTCGAATATGTCCTCGAATCAACTCTATTTTGGAGGAAGTCTCCTGCATCATCTCTGGCCCCAATAGCTTGGTATCCCCCACTTCTAACCAACTGGAGGGCGAACGACAAGGCCTCCCATAAAGTGCCTCGAATGGAGCCATTTCGATAGTGAATTGGTAAGAGTTATTATATGCGAATTCCACCAAAGGAAGGTATGGCTCCCAACCTCCCCCAAAATCTAGGACACACATCGTCAACATATCCTCCAACATCTGGTTTACCCTTTCAGTCTGACCATCCGTCTATGGGTGATACGCCGTACTCAATCGTAAGTCGGTGCCTATGGCCTCCTGAAAGCTTTTCCAGAAATGTGACACAAATATTTTGTCTCGGTCAGACACAATATTAATAGGAAGCCCGTGCAGCTTAACGATCTCTGAAATGAATAGCTGTGCGTAACGCATCGTATCATAATTCGTACGAACCGGCAAGAAATGAGCTACCTTAGTCAGCCGATCCACTATCACCCATATGGAATCGTGACCCTTTTGTGATGTTGTTAACCCAGTAATAAAATCCATCGAGATACTCTCCCACTTCCACACGGGAATCTCTAGTGGTTGTAGCATCCCTAAAGGTCTATGATGGTCAACTTTTACAAGATGACATGTAACACACCTTGAGATAAATTTTGCAATGTCTCGTTTCATACCTGACCACCAATATAATCATCGCATGTCCTGGTACATTTTTTCCCCACCTGGATGTACTGAAAACTTTGACTCGTGCGACTCTGTCATTATGGCATGCCTCAAATCATCATCTTCGGGTACTATCATCCTACCATTAAACCGTAGACCGCCCTCTGAGATGATGGAGTAGGACTCTGCCCCCTCGACCAGTAGTTGTCGTACTCTGTCCTGACAAAATGGGTCCTCGGCCTGTACCCTCACTACCCGCATAATACTCTTGAGAGTGATAGCTAAAACTGCCTTGCATGCTCTAGCTATCTCATCCTCGTGTCGAAGCTCACTCCACTCCGCCTTCCAAATATCTGCCAACTCCCCGGTAGGTCTTCTGCTTAACGCATCTGCCACCACGTTAGCCTTACCAGGATGATACTGTATATCAAACTGGTAGTCCTTCACGAATTCAAGCCACCTCCTTTGCCTCATATTTATATCCTTCAGAGTGAAACGATACTGAAGTGACTTATGATCCGTGAATAGAGTGAACTGTTCGCCCAGAAGATAGTGTCTCCATATCCTCAATGCAAAAATGACCGCTGCCAACTCGAGGTCATGGGTGGCGTAATTCTTCTCATGTGGCTTTAGCTTTCGGGACGCATAAGCTATAGCCTTCGCTTCCTACTGTAATACACCTCCAAGCCCTTATAAGGATGCATCAGTATAGACTCGGTACTCCATTCCGCTCCTAAGCAAGGAAATAACGGGTACTGATGTCAACTTGTTCTTTAACTCATCAAGTGCTAACTGACAACTGTCACTCCATACAAAGGGCACTCCCTTCCGAGTCAAGTTCGTCAAAGGTCCGACAATTTTTTAGAACCCCTTGATGAAGCGACGATAATAACCGGCCAACCCCAAAAAACTGCGAATTTCGGTCGGTGTCGTGGGTTATCCCCACTCCCTCACCGCCGATACCTTACTTGGGTCAACAACAATGCCTCTGCTTGATACAACGTGGCCTAGGAAATGAACCTCCCGAAGCCGAAATCCACACTTCTCAAATTTGGCGTACAACTGATGGTCCCGTAATGTCTGTAGAACCATTCGTAAATGTTCAGTGTGTTCATCCTCTGTGCGAGAGTAAATCAGAATGTCGTCTATGAATACAATCACAAACTGATCCAAAAACTCCCTGAATACCCTGTTCATGAGATCCATGAATACTTCAGGAGCATTAGTGAGCCCAAACGGCATTACCCTGAACTTGTATGACCCGTACCGCGATAGGAAAGCGGTCTTAGGTACATCCTCCTCACGAATGCACAATTGGTGGAAACCCGACCTCAAATCGATCTTTGAGAAGTACGCAGCCCCTCTCAACTGATCAAAAAAGTTGTCGATCCTCGGTAACGGATACTTATTACGTATGGTAACTTTGTTCAGCTCCCTGTAATCTACACACAGATGAAGTGAACCATCCCTTTTCTTTACGAATAACACCGGCGCACCCCATGGCGATGTACTCCGTCAAATGAAGCCTTGTCCTAAGAGACTGCTGAATCTGTTCTCTCAACTTTTGCATCTCTGAAGGAGCCATGCGTTACGGTGCTCTAGCAATCGGTCTCATCCCCGACGCTAGGTCAATAACGAACTCTATCTCCCTGCTGGGTGGTAACCCTGGTATCTCCTGAAAGACATCCTCAAAATCCCTCACAACTGGGATTGAGTCCAGAGAGACGACAACCCCATGTGAGGTCTCCTCCTCAATATAATATAAATGAGTGCGCGATCCTCCTTCGGGGAGTGGAATTTCCACAAGGAACATCTCTTGTCCCGGGATGGAAAACACGATAGTCCTCTCATAACTATCTACCATTGCCCTATACTGAGCCAACCAATCCATGCCTAGGATGATGTCATATCCCTCCATATCCAGCAGTAGGAGGTCCGCCGCTAGACTCAATCTCCTGACCATAATGTCCACACCCTTACAAATCGAATGTATAAGCGACCCACTACCCATCGGTGACTCCACGCACATAAGATGAGTGTCAGTTGTCGCTAATAGGCCGGCTGCCCGTGCAAATCTAGTGGTAATAAATGAATGCGTCGCCCCCGTGTCAAACAAAATACTACCCTCAAGTCCATGAATAGGAAACATACCCGCGACTTCCGGCGGTGCTGGAGGTGCTGGCTGAAATGGAATATCACGGACGTTGAACACACGTCCGTATTGCATCTGTCGTAGCTGCGGGGCCTGTGCTGCTGCTAGGGCTAACGGAGCCTGCAGCCCCTCTTGGGCACCCTGTTGTTGTGCCCTGTCTTGTTGTGGATAATTTCTACTCTTGTGACCTTGCTGGCCACAAGTGAAACACTGACCTTAAAACTGCCTCTGACCTTGGCCCTGACGTTGGCCCTGTCGTCCTTGGCCCTGTCGGCCCTGAGGAACTGGTTGTTGGGTACCCTGCTGGCCCTGTCTGTCAAAGCGATGCCTCCCATGCTTAAACTTATTGGGAGAGTTCCCCTGTCGAGAATGCTGCCCTAGCTGGCCCACTATTTGCTGATGTGGTGTGCTGCTGTCACTACTTCCACCTACTTTGCCTGGTTGGCTAGGCTCACCTCTCTTGTTTCCCCTAGCATGAAAGCGGTGGTCCTGACAATGTAGTAGAGCGACATTGACGACATCTGTATAAGTTACCAACGCCGGATTGCCGATCAAGTGTTGTCTGATTCTCCAGGTCAAGCCATCCATAAATTTTTACTTCTTCATCTCCTCGTCGCTCACCTCATTTAGCACAAAGTTAGCCAATCGGGTAAACTCTTCCTCACAATCAGCAACTGAGCGATCACCCTGCATTACATTGCTGAATTTCTTCCTCATCTTTGACTCTACTGCTGGGGGAAAATACTTGCGGTCAAACCGCACCCAAAACTCAGAAATTCCCATAGTGTCCCTTTCCTTGGTGGTGGTAACTGAATCCCATCACTATAAGGCCTCTCCCGATAGACGGTAAGTGGCTAGCATTTATTTCTGGACCTCGGTGCACTCTAGCATGCACAAGTGGCGCTGGATGTTTTTCTTCCAGTTGCATGCCTCCACTACATCGGTACTACCCTGAAACTCGGGTGGATGTCCTTTCTGAAATGTCTCTCTGACTCGCTGCCAAGTAAATGGTCCTGTTGGGGCCGGAACTGCAGGTGCCACAGGAGGAAGTACTTGGGGCTGAGGAAAATGGGATGCCATGGACCTCATCGCTGTCTCGACAGCCTGAGCCACTATCACTGCAGCCTGAGTAATGGAAATTAACTCGGGTGGGGGTGGTGGTAGCGGCACTTGTGGCTCCTGATGAGCCTCCCTCACCTCATCTCTAGCTTCAGCCCTCTCTGCTCGCAGCCTCCTCGGTGGCATCTGAAATAAGATCAAATTGTATAAGTATACAATTTATACAAATTTAAGAGCAGATGTACGATAATGCAAAAGCGAATATTGAATCAATAGTCCTAATAGTAGGGCTCTAAACAACCAAACGTTACGCTGAAACGTAGTAAGTCATACATATCCTATGGATACTAGAACCTGATGCTCGGATACCATCGGTGACACCCTGCCTAATTAAACCTTGGGTGATCAAGCCTTATTTTAATTTAAACAGGTTTCTTAAATGGATCATTCTTAGCATCACTGCCGAAAGCTTTCTAAATTACTAACCACCTACGTGAAATTAAGCTAGTGCCAAATTTTATCTTCCTTAAGCAATATAAACACCCATACAAAATGATACAATTTCAGTAATAATAAAATAACCCGCATAAATAACTGAATACAGATAAAGTCTTGCCGAAAACCACGACCAAGAACAAACAACTCAAATCCCGAATCAGAATAACTGTAAAAGTAACGATTTGGCAACATGTCCCAAATAAAATACTAAAATTGAGATCCTCCACTAGAACTGAAAGAGAGGAAATGTCTAAACAATCCCTGCAACATCCACACGTGCTGCAGCTCCCAAAACCCTGGAATGAAATCATGCTGGGTGTCCCTGTGGCTGGGCACCTAAAAGGTTTAAAAAATTTACATAGCAAGAGTTAGTACTCAAAATATTTGAAAATATTTTGCAAGCAATTATCACAGTTGAGTTATTGATTACACATATTAAGATTTCGCACACTCCCTTGAACTTCCTCACCTCTCTTTTATAGTGCATGTCTAACGAGGATACTTAGTTCACCTAGTTATACTACCCCAGTTAACTACATTAGAATACCCATTGTATATACCACCTCACTAAGTCCCCATGACCTACTCGCAACATTTTAATAATCCATATTTCATGTGCTATAAGCGTAGATAACTTATTTACTGCTTGTTATCCTTGTTTCTTGTAATAATTACATCACGCTATTTAATTATTACTAAGATATTTACAATCCATCTCATTTTCTACTATTCTAAGTATGTAGATTATGCATATGGAATACATTTTATCACACAATCATATATTGAATATTAGTTATCACTAACATATCCTTTTAACACACATAAAGGACTCTTTGTTCGGAATGATTCATCGACACCAAGTGAGAGTTGGTTCGAAATGATCCATCGACCCCAAATATTTATATACATTTATATATATATTCTGGTTCGGGACTCTTTCATCGCGACACCAGTTTAAGGTTTGGTTTGGCATTTTACCTCGACCCCAAACATATAATATTTTTATGTTAGTTCGGAATGTCTCTTCGACCCTAACATAATTAATTTAGGTAAAATTCTCTTAACCCAAAATTTCATATAATTTAGTAGGTACACACCCGACCTATCAAATCATGTTCATACGTAATATGTTCTACTTATATTCACCGTACTCATTAATTTATAATTTATTTCAGTATTGCATTTATTCGAGTATTCACGTAACTCTAGAGGTCCTAGTTACCCCTCCCTTGATTCAGTAGTTAAGTTATCTTTAACCTACTGGTATTTTTTTCGGGAATTTACTCTCACTCTTTCCGTAACTAAATTCTCACATTCCCGGCATACGACTCGATTCGATTATCTTCCCGTTGGTCCATTTCTTCAAATTTCCCACCCAATCGTTTTTGAAGAATTCTAACGGTACACCTACTGGTATTTATTAAGCCTCCTCATAGGTAAAATATCATCACTAAGGTTCCCATTAAGCGACGGTAATAAAAAGGAAATTTATCCACAAAATTTTCTAAAGTGTAGTCAGGGTCGATCGATCGATGGGATATGGTCGATCGATCGACTGCTCGATCGATCGACATTCAAGGGTCGATCGATCGATCCAGCAGTGACAGACCCAGATCGTCTTCTTCATGCGGGTTTCACCATTTTTGTTTATCTATCTCTCATGATAATACACCATATTTGGAACCAACAATTTCTAATCATTCCTACATATTCTGGGATGATTACTAACGATTTAAAACAACAAAATCATGATAAATTCTGTCCAAATTAACTAAAAATCTTCCTACTATTCAAGAACCCTAAAAATACAAACATTCCATCTTTTCATCATAACACCAGATTTTTAGTTCGATTTAATCATCTCGTTTTCTCTGATATCAGAATATTTGGAGATCCAAAAATGTTCTACATGAAATCCCTATCAATCATGGATCATAATCAAGTGTTTACTCCCAAAACTATCATAAAAACCATGTTCTTCATAAATCTTATATATGGGTATTATAACTCAATTTATTTTGCAAATAACCACTTGCCTTATGATTTGTGGGGTCTGATTTCGTGGTTGTTGTTGATGATTGAAGATTTTTATCCTTCAATCCTCCTTCCCAACAAGTTGGTTGTGAAATCTCCTTAGAATTCCCCCTCCTTCCTTCTTTTGCCTTAGGAAATTGTCTCTCTCTTCTCTCTAATGGCTATAGTGTATTTTCCTTCTTTTCTAACCCTAGCCTCTAACTCTTATAATCTGATTTAGGGTTTCAAAATTCGTAGGTATCCTCACCCATAAATTTAAAGGGACCAAAATGCCCTCGGATGGTCCCGGTTTAGCCCAAAAATGACCCGGCACTCAACTAGTACCCCCGGGTACACTATTTTGACTAATTCGACCCTTCCAGAATCAACTGTGGACTTTAAATTATCTATTGAGTCTCTTAAAATGTGTTTCTAATATTTCATCACATTAAATTACTCTACTCACGTAATTTAATTTAAAACGTGTCACATTTAATTACTCTACTCACGTAATTTAAATAAAACGTATTTTTATCACATTAAATTACTCTACTCACGTAATTTAAATAAAAAATATTTCCTAACTATGCAGAATTACGGGGTATTACAGGGTGGACGAGATAGGTTACCTAACTTCTCAAATCTCTCATCCATTATCATAAATAAGTTTCAAAAGCCGTTTCTGGAGTTTCAGGATAAAAAATTCTTAATAAACCCACTCTGATACCACTTGAAAAACCTGTTACTAAGTCTTTAACTAAAAGTCAAATTTTAAGTAAACTCTGAAAATCAAACTCATTGCATGAAACTCCTTTTTAAATCACTACGCAACACATGAAAAACAAATTAGGCTTGGATGGTAGATTTGGCTGATAGATTACGTTAAGTTTTTAAAATAAAAACCTGTACTAATTATTTGATGAGAACCACACCATATAGGCAATAAGAAAAATCAAAAAATGTTTGACACGATATTTTTTAACGTGGTAAAATTTCAACCTAGGGAAAACATCCATGGTGACCTCTACACCACAAAACAAAAATCCACTAGAATTAAAAAAGATATACAAGATTATAAGAACCCAAACAAGCACACAAAATCCTAAGCTAAGAATAGAAATATACCTACTGAGCTTTCTCCTCCATGATAATTCTATACTAACTTTGATCTTCCTAGTTGTTTCTTTGCGATAATCCCTGCTCCATGTTTCCAGCATCTCAGTAAACATAAAATATCTCAATAGGGACAACACTACTTGCTAAGTGGTCACGTGAAAGTTTATGTGACTATGAAGTGTCTAAAATGCAAATATGCAACTCACTTCGCTCTTAATAATTATACAAATCGCCCTACAAATTACAACAATTCTATATAACATGCAACTATTTGGATTTTGAAGAAAATCAGAGTTCGAATATAAAAAATGAAGTTTTAACATCTGGAGTTTTAAATCTTTCTAAAAACTAGATCTAAGTCTCAAGAACTTATTTGTATACAAAATATGTTTCACAAAATGTAAAACACTAATTTATGGACTTAAACTCAAGATCTTAAAAATCAGACGTTTTAGAATTATCTTTTACAAGAAATTTAGACAAGATAAAATGGATCTAAACAAATATACAAGATAATAGTAGATCCAAAATAGAACATGAACATAAACACTAAATGTATACGTGAAAATATTTGTCAAGTGAGTCTCTCAGAGTTTTTAGGAAAAAATGTGAAAAACTCTTAGAGAATATGTTCCTCAGAGAGATAATGCTTGAAGAGTTTCTTCAAGATAGCCACCCCCCCCCCCCCCCAAAAAAAAAAAAATCTTCATGAAAACCTAAGACTCTAATCACTCAAGTATGGTGGTTTTCTATTTTTGGTTTATATGAATGAACATGTTTTTTGTTTGAGGAAAACCTAAGATATTATCTGTAATGGCTTTTGGTTTTGACCTTTGTCTCTCTTTTGTTCCTTTCTCTTTTCTCTCTCTACTCTCCCTTCTCTCTATTTTTTCTCTCAAATTGACGAATTGTCAAAATTCTTCTAAAGCCTCAACATGGTTGATATTTATAGAAGTTGTGGAATGGTCTAAAAGATTGAATTCAAATAGATGACTGAGATTGTTTTAACATTTAGAATTGAAATCTATGAGCTATAAAATGACCGCACAATCTCACTCTTTGATTGGTCAATTCTAGCATCACAATGATCAACTAAGACAACATGGAGATCATTGATGATGTTTAATCTAATGGTTATAAGTGGGACATTCAATTGTGAGAGAGAAGAAACACACTTTAAACAAAACCAAGAGACAACATGTGGTGCAATATACACAGTTAGAAAAATGTGTGTTTTAGCCTTTTTAAAAATATAATTTTCACTCCCAAATGTCT
The DNA here is from genome assembly GCA_949130495.1 of Sambucus nigra. NCBI lineage: Eukaryota > Viridiplantae > Streptophyta > Magnoliopsida > Dipsacales > Adoxaceae > Sambucus > Sambucus nigra. The sequence goes on from OX422215.1 coordinate 434,584,488, forward strand.
CCGACGATTTGAGATTCTGCCCTAAGAAGTTTTATATGACTATAAATATTTTCATTTTAGCCCACAACATTTTTAAACCATTATTTTAAATGTCTTAAAAATCAGTTTTAATATGTTAAAAATGTCTAAAAAATTCCTAAAAATATTTAAACACGTGTACACACACTCACACTCATTTATGCATGATTTATGTCCTAGAGTGTTTTCAGTGAAATATTTTTCTTCCGTTTTGGGTGGATATGATGTCTTGGACATGATCAATGTTGTCGAAACTCTGCAAACCATGGAGAAGATTGATCAAGAAAAATATAACCTATTTTGTCACCATATCCAAACTAGTTGGATCTCCTATATGGCACAGGCTCAAGTAAGTCAACAATCTAGTGTGTTCTCAGTGTTAAGATATTCGATGTTAATTTCCCTTTTCTCAATTAATTCTAAAAAAAATGTTCTCTCATTTTAATATGTTTTGCTTGCGAATGAAAGACAATAACTTTAGAAATGCTTATATAACTTTGGTTGGCCCAAATTATGAGGGAAGATGATTCATGTAATTCGTAGTCACTTAGCATTTATTTCATCCCCAGATGGTGAGCAAAAAAACTGTTAGTAGCGATGCATTCGACTTCTTCTGATGAAAAAATATGCAGTTTTGCTTTTTAGAGGACCAGGAGACAATATGGCGTCCTAATTAAAGATAGCCACCCGATGTACTTTTGCTGTCATTGGTACAACCTACCCAGTTAACATCCGTATTCCCTATTATCTTAAAGTTAATGTCAATTGAAAAGCCCCGGATTTTAAATATCTTAATTAAAATATAATTTCCTTTTATGTAAAAACGAAAGATGCGGAAGCGTATATAAGTGATGGTTCAACAATAAAACAAAGCCAAATTTTAATTTCTTCAATACAAATTAAAATAAATTAATCCAAGTCCTAGAATTTCCCTAAATTATATTTATCAAAATTAGCAATTTAGGCGAAACCAAATTGTAGCAAATGACTTGAATTAATTAAACATTACCCAACATTTAATATAAGTCCAAATTAAACGAGTGTGATAATTAAACCAAATTTTATCTTGAATTAAGCCTAAAGCATGGATTCTAAATTATTGTACAAGATAAAATAAACAATATCACACTACGCCGCGATGTACGAGGAAAAACCCAAGACGGGAAAAAACCTCAGACGGCCCTAGCCACAACTCCACTAGATACGGAATTACAATTACAAGACAAAAGACTTACATCCTTGACTCAAACCCTCTCAAGCCTTGTTGCTCCTTCGTGTAGAAACCTCTTCCTAGCGGACAACCACGGAGCTCCACCGCGATCTCGGAATCCACCGATAGGACTTTGTATGGTCACCGTCACCCAAGCTTGGAGCCTTTCTCCAAGTGAGTAATACCGCAACCAACTTCTTCTTCTTTGTGATGGGATGTAGAAGGAAACCCGAAACGTCTCTTTTTCAATTCGGTAGAGAAAACCGGTGCCAAAACTCCAAGTAAAGATATGTATATAGAACTTGGATAAACAACTATTGGGTGTAAACACTAGAGTGTGTAGGATTTTTCATTAAAGAATAACACTCAAAACTTCATCTTTTTCCTTAAACAAATTTTGTCTCAAAACACTCTCTAGGAGTTTGTATGGTATGAAAAAGATCATTTGGAAAAAGTCATTCCCGCACATTATTAAGTCTGAAAAAGTTGGTTAAAAACCAAGTGGGGAAAGTGGGTAAAAACTGCTCAAAACTATTCCCGCCTGGCATTCTCGTTCGAACGACATTGACACTCGTTCGAACGAGACTTCTAACGAGTGACCAGTCAGGGCTCGTTAGAAACTCGTTAGATACCTCGTTAGAACGAAAAACTCGTTCGAACGACATATCGAACGACTGACCAGTTTAGGTTCGTTGGCAAACTCGTTCGAACGAAACCTCGTTAGAACGAAAAACTCGTTCGAACGACATATCGAACGACTGACCAGATTAGGTTCGTTGGCAGTCTCGTTCGAACGAAACCTCGTTAGAATGAAAAACTCGTTCGAAGGAGATTTCAAACGACTTCCAGAAATTTTTCAAAAATTCTATTTTGGCCCAGAAACTTTATATACGTTAAATTAAAGTTCCAATTAAATTATTCTGAAAGTTAAACATGGTTTTTTATTAAACCTAACACCCAATAAATATTGTTCCAAACTCCTATATAAATATAATTACATTCATACCTTGGGAGCATGGAACCATTAGTTGATGACGTAGAAATGAGGCACGCAAACCGGCATTTTGATGAAGCTTTATATTCTTTGCCGCTACGTCTTCAACAAACACTTCATAGGCTTGAGAATATTACAATTAAATACTATCCTATGAATAAATGTTTTTGTCCGGAATTGAGCCAAAACTACATATGGACTCAATTGGAAATTTGTGTCCTTACAAATCTCCCCCTTTGGCTATTCCGGGACAAAAACCAAACAAAAATCCCAAAGGGCCGTCAAGCTCACTAGACTCAAAACATAACCCGCCCAAACTTGACTCAACCCAAGGATCAAACGCTTTTCCATTAAACAATGCCGCTGTAGAAGAAATCCTGCACACTTAAGCAAACTCATCAAATGCATAGGGAATATCAAAGTATTAAATGCAATTAATTAAATTACTCCCCCTAAATTAATTCTCCTCTTTATCAAACACATGACCTACTTAGAAAGACGTCTCCCCCTAAGATAAATCTCCCCAAACTAAGATATGATAATAATAGGATTAGATACCATATCTCACCCTATCATCATTCTCCCCCTTTTTGTTCTGGAATAGGCAAAGGATAAAGAACTAATAAACAGCATGTTGAAGCTTAAAGTGATAAGTCGTGAAAGCATATGGGCAATAAAAGCAAGGCAAAGCCAAACAAATATCATATATATATGAACTAGAAATATACCAAAGAAGCACTTGCATATAGATATAGATATAAACACACATATAACACAAAATACAATAAGTTTGCACACTCGTATGGCAAAAATGTGTCATATGGAAACGTAAGTGTTGGGGTGTGAACTAGCAACAATTAAATTTAGACCCAAACACTTAATAAACATTCACGGAGTTCTCATTTGATTGCAAACTTTATCACATTTAAATATAACCTCATGTGACAATATAAAGATTGAACTCAATGAACAAACAAACACAATGCATACAAGCCTAGCATGATGATGATTCTACAAACCAAATAGAGTCATGACATTAAAGACAACTAGGATAAACGGACATTGTGCAAACCGTTGATATACCATCCAATTCTCCCTCAATAAGCATATATATTCTTTTGCTTTTGAATGAATATATCAAACAAACATAGGCCTTGGCAAATGTTTTCTTTTTAATGCCATATATTCTATTTTTAGGCCTTTGGATCACGTATTTCTTTTAGATCCAATAAACGATGGCTTACTATCGCAAAGGATTTAATTCATCCTTTCGGAGCCCTTCCCCGTGCACATTTTATTTATCATGTTTTCACTTCCACACAAATCTCACATGCAACGGATTTTGACATGCACTAGTCCTCCTAGGTCATATATATGTAGATGACTAGATTGGTAGGAGAACACCTCAAAAAGCTCAAATATAACATGTGACATTAAGATTGCAAAAGAGCTCGTGCATGTGTGAAAAGAGGCATATAAAAATAGAATCCATTTAAACAATACAAAATCCAACTACTCCATATAAAGCATCGTAAAGAACATTTTGAGGATTGAAAATCTAAACCAAAAGTTCTAGTCACGTGGGAGCGTAAAAGATGGGATTCAAACACAAATATATGCCACTTAAAGTGTGTCAAACTAAAATACACAAAAAAAAAAATCTTTTTGAGTTTTTAACATTTTTAATCAAAAATAGATATTTACTCAAAAGGACAAACAAAAATCATTTGTATTTTTCATTAAGCTTAAATGAAATAAATAAAACACAAATGATAAAAAAAACATATTTTTATATTTTTTCAGTTAATTCTAACACAAAATATAATACAAAAAGAATAACAAGTCATAATTTCTAGCCTGGGATATGAAATAAGGCTATGACTAGAAAATGACTAAACAATCATACATTTAGCAAGTGAATATAGCATAAAGTACAAACGCTAAAGTATGCAAACACTAACACATTCATCCTTTAGATTTAGCATGGGAGGAAGCATGTGAAAGTAAATGGGAATCAACAACCCTATTTTGCAAGGCAACCAAGTTGGATTTCCTAACCCAAATTAATGGAGAATGACTATCTTGAGGTGTAGGAACTTTCACTACCATGGTTACATTACTATGGGATTTTCTAGAAATTCGTTTAAGATCAAGACAAAATTTCCTAAGATGACCTTGTCGACCACAATGTGTACAAGTGAGAACATGTCGAAAAGATTTACTTAAGGAGTGATCTTTAAATGTATTCTTAGTAGATTCTCCTAAAACATTGGTTTGGGCATTATGAGTAAATTCATTACAAGTATTGAAGCCTAAACCACAAGTGTCATTTTTAATTTGGACCGTTCCTAACATTTTATCTAGTTTTTCCGAACGACACTCCAAATCAAATTTGACATTACTAGAGTCTTTTAATTTATCTTGTAATTCTAAAATGTTAGACTCTAATAAAGCATTTCGCTCTTCAAAAGCAAGAAGCTCCTTTTTCAAGGATTCCATTAAACCCCTAAGGCTATCTCTTTCGCCTTCTACGTATTCTAGCTTCTCTCTAAGAGTACTCTCACGTGTCCTAAGGTCTTCTATTAAATCATTTTCATCAACGACCTTGACACTCTCTCTTAAACTAGCTTCTAACTTCAAATTAGCTCTTTTCAATTTAATAGATTCGGTATACAGTTCTTGAAAATCATTTTGAAGTTCACTCATATCAACCTCTTCTTCATTTTCACTCTCTCTTTCTTCTCCACTCTCACTATCATTAAAAACAAGGGAATCATGAACAATGACCTTGGAAGTGGCATGTGCTATCGTGTCATCAATCGATGAGTTCTCATTATCACTCACATGACTAGCCATAAAAGCCACAAAATTTTTCTTAGTGGGGGAATCGGGCTTTTCTTCCTTATCACTATCACTAAGGGTTGCATTATATGCAGTGGGTCGTTTAGCCTCTTTCCTTAGTTTAGTGGGACACTCATAAGCTCGATGGCCATAACCTTCACAACCAAAACACTTGTTAGACTCGTCCCTATCTAAATTGTCATTATTAGGTTTAGGGATCCTCTCGGCTTTAGAAATCTTCTCGCTTTTATCATGTTTAGAAGTATCAAATTTCTTAAAATCATTTTTAAATTTATCTTTGTTAAATTTAAGAAATTTTCTAAATTTACGAGCAAACAAAGCCATATCTTCCGAGTCACTATCACTCTCGCTCTCTACTACTTGTTTGACCTCTTTTCGGGCTTTTAAAGCAACGCCCTTTCGATTTTCTTTTCAGATTTAGAGGGAAACATATCTAGTTCATAGGTTTGTAAATCACCTACAAGCTCTTCTAATTTCGTAGAGGCTAAAGTGGGTAAAGAATTTAAAACGGTCACCTTTGGAATAAATCTATCGGGTAGGGACCTTAAAATTTTCTTTACAACACGGTCGTCAGGTATTTTCTCTCCCAAGTTAAAAGATGAATTAACAATATCAGAAAGTCTAGCATAAAATTTATCAAAAGTTTCTAATTCATCCATTTTGATAGTTTCAAATTGAGTGGTGAGGTTTTGGAGTTTTGAACCTTTAACGACACTAGTTCCTTCATGAGTTAATTGTAAAATGTCCCAAGCTTCTTTAGCGGTTTCACACGTCATAATACGTCGGAATTCATCCGGTGCGACAACGCTAAATAAGGCATTTAAACCTCGGGAATTAAAGTTAGCAAGTTTAAACTCATTTTCAGTCCATCTATCGGCGGGTTTGATAACACGTTCATTTTCAACTAAGTAAGTTGGTGGGGAATACCCGGTAACAACAGACATCCAAACTCTCTCGTCGATAGATTTTAGTGCCGATCTCATTCGCGCTTTCCAATACGCGTAGTTTGAACCATCGAAAATAGGAAATTTTGAAAATGGGGAAAAATCCATTTTAGCCAAAAATTATTTAAAAAGATCGTTAACGAAATAATTTATCGCTTTGGCTCTGATACCAATTTGAAAAGCCCCGAATTTTAAATATCTTAATAAAAATATAATTTCCTTTTATGTAAAAACGAAAGATGCGGAAGCGTATATAAGTGATGGTTCAACAACAAAACAAAGCAAAATTTTAATTTCTTCAATACAAATTAAAATAAGTTAATCCAAGTCCTAGAATTTGCCTAAATTATATTTATCAAAATTAACAATTTAGGCAAAACCAAATTGTAGCAAATGACTTGAATTAATTAAACATTACCCAACATTTAATATAAGTCCAAATTAAATGAGTGTGATAATTAAACCAAATTTTATCTTGAATTAAGCCTAAATCATGGATTCTAAATTATTGTGCAAGATAAAATAAACAATATCACACTACGCCGCAATGTACGAGGAAAAACCCAAGACGGGAAAAAACCTCGGACGGCCCTAGCCACAACTCCACTAGATACGGAATTACAATTACAAGACAAAAGACTTACATCCTTGACTCAAACCCTCTCAAGCCTTGTTGCTCCTTCTTGTAGAAACCTCTTCCTAGCGGACAACCACGGAGCTCCACCACGATCTCGGAATCCACCGATAGGACTTTGTATGGTCACCGTCACCCAAGCTTGGAGCCTTTCTCCAAGTGAGTAATACCGTAACAAACTTATTCTTCTTTGTGATGGGATGTAGAAGGAAACCCGAAACGTCTCTTTTTCAATTCGGTAGAGAAAACCGGTGCCAAAACTCCAAGTAAAGATATGTATATAGAACTTGGATAAACAACTATTGGGTGTAAACACTAGAGTGTGTAGGATTTTTCATTAAAGAATAACACTCAAAACTTCATCTTTTTCCTTAAACAAATTTTGTCTCAAAACACTCTCTAGGAGTTTGTATGGTATGAAAAAGATCATTTGGAAAAAGTCATTCCCGTACATTATTAAGTCTGAAAAAGTTAGTTAAAAACCAAGTGGGGAAAGTGGGTAAAAACTGCTCAAAACTATTCCCGCCTGGCATTCTCGTTCGAACGACATTGACACTCGTTCGAACGAGACTTCTAACGAGTGACCAGTCAGGGCTCGTTAGAAACTCGTTAGATACCTCGTTAGAACGAAAAACTCGTTCGAACGACTGACCAGTTTAGGTTCATTGGCAAACTCGTTCGAACGAAACCTCGTTAGAACGAAAAACTCGTTCGAACGACATATCGAATGACTGACCAGATTAGGTTCGTTGGCAGTCTCGTCCGAACAAAACCTCGTTAGAACGAAAAACTCGTTCGAACGAGATTTCGAATGACTTCCAGAAATTTTTCTAAAATTCTATTTTGGCCCAGAAACTTTATATACGTTAAATTAAAGTTCCAATTAAATTATTCTGAAAGTAAAACATGGTTTTTTATTAAACCTAACACCCAATAAATATTGTTCCAAGCTCCTATATAAATATAATTACATTCATACCTTGGGAGCATGGAACCATTAGTTGATGACGTAGAAACGAGGCACGCAAATCGGCATTTTGATGAAGCTTTATATTCTTTGTCGCTACGTCTTCAACAAACACTTCATAGGCTTGAGAATATTACAATTAAATACTATCCTATGAATAAATGTTTTTGTCCGGAATTGAGCCAAAACTACATATGGACTCAATTGGAAATTTGTGTCCTTACATCAATGGTGTAAAAGATATCATAGTTTATCGTGCCACTTATGTATATTATAATACATTTTATTGAATATGAGTGGGAGTCTTTTGGTTCACATTGTTATCTAGCACACACACATAAATTATGCATTATATCAAGTCTAGTCGCAGTTAAGTAAAGAAATTTGCCTATCATACTACGGTATAAAGTAACATCTATCATTTTACCAAATAGGTCTTTTGACAATTTGATAGAGGAACTCATAGAAGTTCTTGCAGTCTTCACCGTAGTTAAACCAAAACGTTTCATTAAATAGGTAGCATATTTGGATTGGCAAAGAAAAATATGATTTGATTTTTGTGCTACCTGAAGTCCTAAGAAGAGTTATAATTCCCCCATCATATACATTTAAAATTCAAAGTTCATTAAGTTAGAAAAATGTTCATCTTCTAAGGGAGAAGTGGACCCAAAAATTATGTTGTCGATGTAAACTTGAGCAATTATCAAACAGTTTTTGTTATGTTTGACGGACATTATTAGGTCCCCCCCCCCCTTCGATTAAACCATTTTCTATTAGGAAATTTACTACCCTATCACACCAAGAACTAGGGTCTTGTTTTAAACCATAAAGAATTTTGTTTAATCTAAAAACAAGATTTAGAAGGAAAGGATTAAGAAAGCCTTTAGGTTTTTCTATGTAGACCTCTTTATTTAAAATACAATTTAAAAATGCAGATTTTACATCCATATGATAGAGTTTAAATTTTAAATGGAAAAAAACAAGTAAGAGTCCAATAGATTCTAATCTAGAAACATGATCAAATGTTTCATCCACATCTCTGCCATCGATTTGAGAATAACCTTATTCTACCAACCTAGCCATGGTTCTTAGGAAATTACCAGATTCATCACACTTATTTTTAAATATCCATTTGGTTATGATTACATTAGTGTGAGTAGGACGAGGGACTAAGTATCAAACATCGTGACGTCTAAACTATTCTAATTCATCTTACATTGCTAACAGCCATGATTCCTATATTGAAACTTCTTTTACATGTTTAGGTTCAATTGGAGATGTAATCATTAATAGATTGTGATATAGTTTTAATAGAGTTTCTAACATCTCTTACAATGTTTTTTTAGGGTGATTTACCTTAACCCGATTAGGAACATGGCATTCATCAGTTTGTAAGGAGTTAGAATCATTATCTTTGATTGTTTTGGTAAATCTTCATCTTCATAATTCTCAACAGGTAAAGGATTCTCATTTTCTTCCAAGTAATGGGAAACAATATCATTAACAACTACATAAATGGATTCCATTATAGTTTTTGTTTTGAGTTTAAACACATGATAAGAATGGTTGTTTTGTGAGTGACAAAAAATAGAGCCAATTCACCCCATTGTCAAATTTAGATAGGTGTTCACTATCCTTATAATGTAACATTCACTACCAAACACCTTAAGATATTTTAAACTAGATTGTTTGCCATACAAAATTTTGTAAGATATTTGTTTATTATTTTTCCTTAAATACACTCTATTTTTAATGTGAGATGCAGTTTGTGTATCCTCCACCAAAAACTATTTTGACAAATTCTTAGCTTGAAGCAAGACATGTGCCATTTCTTAAATGGGCTGGTTCTTTCTTTCTGCTATACCATTTTGTTGAGGGATTTCTAGTGCACTAGATTCATATATCTACCCATTTCCTACACAATATTCCACAACACCAGTGTCTTTAAATTCCCATCCATGTCACTTTGAATCCTAGTTACTTGGTTGTCCTTTTCATTTTCAATCCTTAAAAGGATTCTTAAAATGTTTTGAAAAGTATTTGATTTTTCTTTCAAAAATACCACCCAGGTAAATCTAACAAAGTCTTTTATAATGATAAGGATATAAGAGTTACCATATATACTAGTAGTCCTAGAGAGACGCATTAAATTCACGTGAAGTAACTCAAAATGGTGAGAAGTTAAAACATCTTCAACTTTCTTGTGCGGGGCTTTATGCAGTTTACCTATTTGACATAGCCCATTAATAGACTATTTGATTTTGGGTATTTTTGGTAGACCAAGTACAAGTTATTGACTAGTTAATTTAAAAAGATTATCATAATTAATGTGTCATAGTCTTTCATGTGGCAAGTCTATGTCATTTATCCTAGAAAATAAAGAATTTTCAACTTCTTTGTATTGAATAATAGGAAAACAATTATCGGGTGTTCATTCACCATAAAGAATGGTTTTTCCATCTAGACTAACAATTTTACACTTTGATTTAGAAAAATTAATAGTGTGATCAGTGTCGTAAAATTTACATATACTAAATAAATTAACTTTAAGCCCCTAAACTACTAGGACCTCATACAAGTTAGAAAGCCTATCACCCAAAATTGTTCCCTTTCCATCTCCAAAAGTTACATTTCCTCCCACAAAAGTTTTCAAAGAAGAATATTTTGATTGGTCCCAGGTCATATGCATAGAACAACCCAAATCAAGGTACCAATTAGAATTTTTATATAAAGCATATAATGCTGATACAATAATATTCCATATCAGCTAGTAACTTAATTATTCTTTCCTTATCCAATTCTCCTTATTTTTTGGAAAAATTGTATTAGGCTTGAAAAGCATTGGGTTATGTGGTGAAGATTTAGCCTTAATAGGTATCCTGGGTCTATCAACATTAACACTTTTTCTATTTAGATTTAACAATTTATAATAGAATATTTTTAAATAACCATTTTTTCAACATAATCTGCAGCGAAATCTATCTAGCACGATAATGATCTTGAGTCTTATTCTAGTTTTTAAAATTCATAATAGAGTTGCGAATTTTTGAACATTTTGGACACTCTACAACTGAGGAAGAATAATTTGTTTCTAAGATTTATTTTCCTTCAAAACCAATTCTCTATTTATTAATAGGGAAGACTTTGAAGAATAAAAAAATTGGTAGACTTCGATATCAGAAGTGTTGAAAGCACTCTGTTTTTTCAAAGCTTCTTTTAGTCGACATTGTGATTCTTCAAAATCATTTAAGTTAACTTTGTGTTTTTCCTGTAATAAAAGACTATTTTTAATTAATTTTGAAATGTTTTCACTAGCACTTGATTTTCAATCTCAAGCTCTTCTATTTGCATAGAGGGTTCATCATAAATTATGGGAATTTGATTATTAAACACATTAATTTTAAATAACATCCAAGCATTGATTTTGCCTAAATGAATACACTTTTTCAATGTAGATTTGTTCAGTTTCTTAAAAGGCAGGTTATCATAATCACATTCACTATCCACAAATTCAGTCCTAAGGGATAGTTCTATATGTGTATCATTCTAATCATCCCAGTTACAATCATTTAGAGTTATATAAATAGTAGCAGTAGTGTGATTGTGTACACAAGTCTTACCAGGTAAAGAGTTGTTTACAGCAGATAAGTCATAATTTTCTATGAGTAATTCAGAATGATTAGACATAATAGACATAGTATCAAAATCATTTAAAAAAACAAAGGTAAAATATATAATGCAATTATAACTCTCACTGCTCTCACTATCCGAACTATCATCCCAAGTTTTAGATAAATAAGCCTTGTTAGAAGATTGCTATTTTTTTTTTAAAAACATTTGTTAATGAAATGACCAAAGTCATTGCACTTCCTACAATAACTATGACTTAAATATTTATTGTTGTCATATTTAAAAAAAAAAATCTTTTAAAACTGTTTTTCATGCGGCCTATTTATATAACTAGGCTGGATCTATCTAGAGGAAACTTTGTTCCTAAAGTTAACAAATTTCTTAAAATGTTTAGATAACAGGTCAATTTCATTATCTACTGACTCAAGAGAAACAAAAGAGTCATTCGCATTGGATAGTGAGTAAAAAAAAATAGAATGTTTCATTAGATTTAGACACTAATGAAGGTTGTTTAGTGTGTTCTTGTGCTTTTCCCCTTTCATTTTAACTTAGGGCAGATTCTAATTCAAAATTTTTCATTTTTCTACACAATAGTTGAGGAGTTATGTTAGGGTTATCATTTCATCTATAACGTGTTTATTCGTATTCAAAGTATGAGGTAAAGACTCAAGTATCTTAGAACATATTTCAAAATCATCATAAACTATACCATTTTCATGTGATTGATTAACTATATCTTGTAATCTAAGGTAAAAATCATCAGAAATGCGTACTAAAAGTTGTGACATAGCCTATTAACCCTAGTGTTACCCTCATAGATGGACAATAGAATATTCTAAGCTTCATTGGATGTAGTGCATGCTGAGATTATTTTAAAATCTAACTCAACCATGATTTGGAAAATGGCATTTCTACATTTATTATTATATTGTGAATTTTATTTTTCCTCTTTTGTCCATTCAGAAAGGTGTTTTCTTTCAAATCTTTGAGCATCACCACCTCCATTAGGTTTAGTAGATATAGTAAAATTAGTTTTAATCATATCCCATACCTCATCTCCTAACTGTTGGATATGTGCAATCATTCTTACTTTCCAGTAAGAAAAGTTTGCACCATTAAACATAGGATGACATACATAACTACTATTATGGTCTTCAATTTAAAAAAGTATTTGAAAAGAGTTCAGGATAATAAAGAGTAATTTTTTTCAAAGAAAAGTAATCCTGATTCTTTGATACCACTTGCAATAATCTTATACACTACAGTGTCAAGAAAAAACCTTTCTTTTTACTCTTTGGTAAAACCCTTTTTAAACTTGAGTGATTGAACACACACATAAAAATTTTGTTATCGTTAATGTGATGTTCAACTTGCAAATGGATTTAGATTTCAAATAGAATGAGATCAAGAAAATTAGATTCGTAAAAAAATAGTTGGATAATGGGAAAACTAGCATAATGGAAAACCTCGGGTCTTTTAGTACCAAGACCACAAAAAAACCCAAGTCCACTATAACAACTGTTTGAGTACATAATACATATCACAATGTGTAAATATATTGATACATCCAATATAACACATATACCAGGGTTAACGCTAAATAACCACTTAACTACTAAAATTCTACTAAACACAACAAATAGTGAAACTTTAAGGAACACAGAAAGAGAGCTTCACACTCAATAATAGAGAATCAGTGAAGATGAACAAAAATAAGTTTTAAAATATTTTCGGTTTTAAAAAAATAGTGAAAGTTTCAAACCCTAAAGGCTAGATAAAAAGAGTCATATGTTAGGTTGTAAGTTTTAACAGTAAAAAAAACCTAAGAAACATTTTTTTGTAAAAAGATTTTAAGATCAAGATATTTAACACACTATAGCTCGATCTACACAATACCAAAACAAAAAGAAACCAAGTCCTATTTTAAAGGTATAACAACTCTCAACAAGGTTTAGGTTCATAAAACAATATCTGGTAAACATGCAAATAGTGTAACAATTTTAACAACAGGTTTAGAGAGATCTGGTAGTAAATATGATATAATAATGTTTGGGTTTCAAAGAAAATAGGTTCTGTTGTATCTTAAGTTATAAGAGTTTAAAAACATGCAAAACCCCAAACTCACATAAAATAGATTATATATCAAAGTTAGGATTTCAAAATTTTTATTTTGTCTTAGAACATGTTGGAACACACTAGATCGTGCAAAACCAGAAACGTATAAAAAACACAACATCAATTAGTAAATAGTTTTTATATGTAAAATAAGAGAATCATAAAATATACCCCAACAATGTTCAAATGTCCAAACAAAGGCAAAACTTGCGTTCACCTACAACCTTGAAGAATCCAGAACTATAAAACCTCAAACACGTTCAAATACCAAACCCAAGAATCTTAAAACCTTTCAAACACAATCTACCAAACTAGAAACCGTTCAAACTCTCAATCCCTAAATAGGATCGAACCACACAACCTAACGCATATGATTTAAGGATAAAAAATGTTTTTAGAAGTTTGTGGGGTTAAATAAAAATTACTCTATAACGAATACGAGACTCAAGTTTTAGAGAGAGAAAATCGGATAAAATTTGGTAGAGTTTTTGCTTAGTATTGGAATTTGGTTCGACAATTTTGAACTAACCCAAAGCCTTTTATTTAGAGAGGTGGGTGAGGAGCCCTGGTTTAAATGCAATTCGCAAACAAATAAGGTACAAGTATCAAACGGCATAATCGGTAACACATAAAAGGAGACTTGGTGGGAGTAATAGGGTAAATACCCTAGGGACTTTGAAGGGTAGTTTAGTCAAACCAACCTAGACAAATAGTCGTTGCCATAGGCAACTCCCCGAACTCAGCATAAATAACTCGTGTGAGTTAAACACCGACCTCAAACTTCAAAACGATGTTGTTTTATGTGTGTTGAATTAATATTAAGAAAAAAATAAAATGTTTCTTTAACATATTTATAATACTAAAAAATTATAAAACCATAAAATATGTAACATACAAATATTTAAGTATAATATACAAATTTAATGTATTAATACAAAATAATAAATTTATAAAAAAAATACAAATTAGGGTTTAAAAACCACAAATTGAGTTTAGAAAGGTATTTAAAAATCTTTTTAGGAATGTTTATAGTGCTTTCCAAGGTCCAAGGGTATATTGGACAGTTCATTCAAAATTGAGCTAGACAAAAACCCCGTGGGATTTAAAGAATGTATTTTCAACATCTCATTCTGGCACACCAAGGTCTTTTACTTTTTTGTTGAATGACCACGCAATACGATGATGGCATACTTGTATATTATATATGACCTTTAATCTTCTTCTAAGAGTACGAGTTCATCGTAGCTACTTTGCTGCTAATCTACCTAGCTGACCTTACCTTCGAGCATGACTAGCAGGAAACGTATTTCGAGTTCAATAAGTAGGAACACCTTCATGTTGTATGCTATGGAGTAGGGGTAGCCCCAGTGGGTGTTCTGTTGGAGGTATGGTAGCTGTAGAGAGCATATAGGATTTGGTATGCCCAATCTCTATAAATTTAGGTCATATAATGATTATGGTCTTAAGGCTTTTATTAGAGGCTTAGACAACCACATTGGTTTATGATCAGTAGGGAAAGGACTTGTGCCTTTAATTCTATACTCATAGACTAACTATGTTACTTCATCGTCAAAATGGAGCCCATTGTCTGATACCAGCTCATGGGGAACTCCGTAATGGAACATGATGTTCTTTTTTATTAACATGGCTACTTTCTTTGCATTCAATATTGTGTATGACTCGACCTTCACCCATTTGGTGAAATAGTCAATGCCGAACAGGATGAAATCGTACCCATTTGATGCCTTGGGAGTGACTTTCTCGATAATCTCTATGCCCCAGGTTCAGAAGGTCCAAGGAGAAGTCATGTTGTATAACTCTCAAGGAGGCAAGTGTTGAAGATTGGTAAATTACTGGAACTTAAGACATATGCTGACATAAGAAACACAATATTAAACCATGATGGTTTAATAATATCCCTAATAGATAATTTAATTGCCAAGCATATGACTATTCATGTGGGGTCCATATTCCCTATTGTGGATTTTTTTATATCCCCAACACCAGTTATGCAATGCAGATAGGTTCCGTTAAAGTTTTTCTTGGAGAGTTCCTTGTTACAGATGATGTCCTAACTAGCAAGCTCGTAAAGGTTCATGCGATCTTTCTTGTTAAAGTCCTGGGGATATCTACCATACTTGAGGAGGTGCCAAATGTAAGAATACGAAAACCCATCTTTTTCTGGATCTTCTTTTGTTACGAGACCGATGTGGTAGTAATAAGAGACTAAAAAGGGAGCTATTGTTACTCCCTCTGGCAGGTCGACCACAAAGGCCAGGGTCGCCAATGCAGCGTCTAGGATGTTTCTTAAGCGAGGAAGGTAGTGGAAGGTGTTGAATTCAAAATTGAAGGCAATCTCTTCGAGGTGAGAATGGAAAGTTAGGAGTTTGTTGTCTTTGACTTTCCACTATTTAAGGATTTTCCCTATGATGAAAGATAAATCTCCATAGGCATTGATGCACCTTATTACTCTCTCAAGGGAGATCTTGAGGCCTATGGTGCATGTTTCATACTCTGTCATGTTATTAGTGAAAGGGAAGTCTAACTTGATGGTTATGTGAGTGTGATAATTATTGAGAGCAATCCGGAGTATCCCAATACCATATCACTTATCATCAGTAACCCCATCAAAAAACATTTGCCATCCGATCTCACCATGGGAAGTGTAAAGAAACTTTCATCTAGGAACTCAGAAATCCAATTCATGGATCCCCTTTGGGATTTTCGGTAAGATGGACCAAAAAGTCTCTTACCTTTATAGACTTTTGAGTAACATATAGGATGTTGAATGAAGCTAGTAACATCCACTGTCAAGCCATGCAACTGGACAAGGCATTCTTCTCAAATAGACATTTCACCAGATCCATTTGGAACACCAATTTGATGAGCAACGTGAGAATATGATGTCAAAGCTTCCATGTGACCCAAAATAAGATTACACATTCTTTATCCATTGCAGTATAATTTAACTCATACCCTGCTAGCTTTTGACTAACGTAGTAGATGGGTCTTTCTTTGCGTCATTATTTAATGTATTAGGCTAGCATAGCCCTTGCCACAATGTCCGTGATAGTGAGGTATAGAAGGAGGGGAAGACCTTACCGCGGTGGCACGAGCATCGAAGGTTGAGTAAGGTATCACTTGATTCGGTTAAAGGATTCTTGACATTCCTTGTTCTAGATTTTGATTGAATTATTCCAAAGAAGTGTGAATATGGGCTCGCAGATGGAGGTTAGTTAGCTAAAGAATAACAAATATATTGGAGTTTTCCCAGGAAGCTGTGAACTTCTTTTTCTTTCCAAGGTGGTGGCATTTCGAGAATCGCTTTAAGTTTGGCAGGTTACACTTCGATCCCTTTCTCGTTGACCATGAAGCCTAGGAGTTTTCCTTTTGTAACATCAAAAATGCATTTTTTTGCATTGAGGCGTATCTGACAGTGCCACAGTCGTTCAAAGAATTTCCTCAAGGTAGGGATGTGACCTTCTCGAGTTTTGGACTTGATGATCCTATAATCAACATGGACTTCATCCTCTTTATGGATAAGATAATTCAAAATGGTTGTAGCTTCCCTTTCGCCGGTAGCTCCAGCATTTTAAAGATTGAACAACATGACCGTGTAGTAAAAGGTTCCTCAGGGGGTCAAAAAGTAGTTTTCTCTTGATGGTCGGGATGCCTCTTGATCTGATTATACCTGAAGAAACCATCAACGAATGACTTAAGGGCTTGACTAGAAGTTTTATCAATAGTTATGTAGATATTAGGAATAATGACATCATCCTTTGGGGATGATTTATTCAAATATCAATAGTCGACATAAATGAGGACATTTCATCATCATTTTTTATAGAAGGATGATGTTTGCAAGCCATGTCAAATATTTGACGATGAGAATGAAGCATTCCTTTGAATACTTTATCACTTCGTCTTTGAACTTGAAAGACCACTCCGTCTATATATTTATTAACTTTTTCTTGATAGGCTTGCTTTCTAAGAAGATATGAATCTTGTGTTGTGCGATTTTTTGGTCAATACCGAGCATATGACTGTAGGACCATGCAAAGACATCCGAAAATTCTTTCAAAAATTCTTCAAATTGCGATCGCTCATGCTCATCGAGGGTGAACCCAATCCTAATCTTATGTGAAGTGCTACTACTGCTGAGATTGATAAAAATGGTCTAATCATCATTAGTTTGAATGGGGTTATGCTATTTAATTTTTTTCTTATTGTGATTTGTTAAGAATTGTTCATTTATTAGATTATCTTCATCAATTGTTTGATTAGAACCAATGCAATTAATTTGAGGGAAGAAAAGATACTAAAAATTAAATCTATTTGATTAAAAACCTATTTTGGAAATAAATAAGTGAGAACCTCATCAAAGGAGATCTTATTTACAATAATATCAAGGATAGAAAGAGAAAGGATATACTCCAGTTCATTTTGGATGGGGTGAACAACATGGATCGGATTTATTTGGGCAGGCTTAACTGGAATACCATGCTAGTTAAGGGGTGGTTTCTCAGTAGGGATGATCTTTTTGGATGAATCCAATGGCTCGACCTTCATGAGGATCATGCAGAGTTCTAGCCCCAATGTATATAGATCCAATGACTCATCGTCGTAACTGCCTTTAGAGTTTTCACTGCTTTCCACGGCATTTATGGTAAAGGCTCTGCCTTGTGTTTTTGGTCTTTATCCCAAGTAACTTTGTCCCCAAAGAAAATCTCTAGTCTTTTTTTAATCTTTTTCTCCATGGGGTCCTACCATGGCTTGGCAATCCATAGAAATGAAGTCGTTACCCTCTAGTTCATCACATGATCTTTCTAAATCATCTCCCCATCTAGTGGAAATAATATCATCTTTCCATGAGAAATTAATGTATTCCACCATTTTAGCAGCTTTGTCACATAAATCTTCCCATTCAGCAAAAAAAGTGTTGGAAAGAGGAGGCCATATACCCTTTGAGCTACGGGATTATAAGAGGTTCAGTTCCATACATATTTCTTTCTTCTTAACGAACTCATCAGACATAACATGCACAATAATATCCAAACCAGACTCTTTTGCTGATATGAACCATACATTTGATTGCCCAGCCCACTCCAATTTTCTATGTACATAGCACTAATATTTTCACAATAGTCTCCTTTGAGGGTCATTACTGAGGGCAGCTTCAACCAAAAATCTCATAGTTAATTCAAAACTACGAGTAGCTCAATAATTATCCTTTCTGAATGGGTTCAAACGACTATGTAAGCCCTGGTTATGAGGGATATGTCTTGGTCGAATGCATTCTTTAGACGTAGGAGGAAAGAGGGACAAACTTTAAGGGGTTTGGGTGAACTAGTAGATGAATCAGGTGCTTTGATGGGCTTAATTCTACTGAAAGGGTCAAAATTTGAAAGAATTGTATTGGATTATATGGAGGGGCAATGATTCTTGTGTCAATAAGGCTTGGGATGCCATTCTTCATGTGAAAGTACTAGTCGGTGGTGTGCCCGCTAATTTGGTAAAAATTGCAATAGGCATTATGCTTGAAATTTTTAGGAAGTGGGTCTAGCAATGGTCAAGGTTCTAGAGGCTTGATGAGATTTTGGGCTTGGAATGTTTGGTAAACATTTGAGATGTTGGAATGGAGTTCGATGTATTCTCTTTTGACTGAACTGGGAAGATGTTTTGATGTACATGGGGTAACAGGTTGAGAGATATTATTGATACTTGAAACTCAGGTATTGACCGACTTATCATACTTTTGAGGAATGATATGCCCAGATTAGCCTCTTCGTCTCGGATTTCACTTTCAAACTGATTACCCCATCTTCAATCTCAACCCCTTCTTCTAAAAAAGCTTTAAAATGGGGGTAGTACTAGTTTCCAATTGAGGTTCTCATATGTTTTAGTAAATTCTCTTTTTCATAATACTCAGATGTTCTTCCTTAGACGATTGATTCATTATGTCTATGGCCTTTTCTCTCCATCATCTAATGAAATTCCTAACTTATTCACTACGGTTCTGCTTGAGTAGCTCCAGGTGTCAATGGGTGACATATATCTCCTCGTTGTATCTTTACTGGGTCATAAATTCTCGGGCCATATCCTCCAAACTACGAATTCAAGATTCCTCTGGTGACATGAACCATAAGAGAGCACTTTATTTGAGAGTCTGCTGGAATATTTGATCCATTATATTTTCTTATGCTTTGAGGAGAGTCATAGAACAATGATAGTTGTGTCAGTGTATGATAGGAGGTTTCACTACACCAAACTGAGCGAATAGAGGCCGTGACTATACCCAAAATAGGCATGACGAAGTCCATGATGTAGCATGGAAATGGCTCATCTCGCATGTAGTCACGGATAATCGCAGTGGCTCGTATGAGTCACGGATATAAGCCGTAATCCATCCATGACCATTATGGCGCCAAGTTTCCCCCCAAATTTGGTCTCGAATAGGGTCACGGCCTTAGACCGTGACCATAAACCAATACCGCACTAATATAGTCACGACTTTTAGCATGACCATTCCGGGAACTGAGTCACGACTTTTGGTCGTGACCCGATTATTATTTACACGTTGACATGTTAAAAATTAATGTTGTCACGAAATGTGGTCACAGCCCTTAGTCGTGCCCATTGTCTTTATACTTAATACCAAGACGAACTATTTCATTTCCCTCGCAAAAACCTTAAACCCTCCAAATTTTTGGCTCTCATGCGATTTTGTGCTCTCAATCCGGCGATTTCAATCTCCATCTCTCCTTCAATCTCTAGGGTAATATTTAAATCTCGATGTATTTCTATTTGTGTATGTATGTGTGTATTTGGGTGTGTGTTTGTGTATTTTAGTGTGTACGTGTGTGTGAGTTCATTTCAGTGTATGTATAAGTGTATATTTGTATGTATGTGTGTATATGTATAGGTGTATGTATGTGTGTATAGTGTAAATGTGTGTATGTGTACGTATATTCTATGTGTATGTGTGTGTTGATCCTAATGTTGGTTTAGGTTTAGGGTTGAAATATAAAAAATATATATATAAAAAAATGTGTGTCCTTTAATATTGATCATAAAAAAATATACAAATATATATGACTAATGTTGGTTTAAGTCTAGAAACAAATATATGATTAATGATGGTTTAAGTTTAATATTAATGCTAAATATGGGATTCGTTTTAGGGGTAATGTTTGTAAGGGATTAATTTTTTGACTAATGTTTGTAAGGGCAAATTTTTAGACTAATGTTTTTAATGGTTAATTTTAGGGTTGATGTTAGGATTTATTTTAGGGATTGCTGGTTTAAATGACAAAAGTAGGTATTGAAAACCTAATAAATTAATGGTGAGATACACACACATACACAAGATTCACTTGTGGGAGATACAGACACATACATGGGATTCAAAACCTAATAAATCAGTGTTCCCATTACTGATTTTAGATGGTGGAGTTCGATTTTGTTGAGGAGAGTGAGGGGAAGTAAGGCTTGTTATGCAACTATAGTTTGATTCCACGCTCTCCTTCTCAAATGCCATATTGTTAGGGGGAATTTCCATTGTAAAGTGAAGACTTAATATAATAAAGTAACCCTTGTGTGAAGGAAATTAAAGGTCGAGTCATAAAGATTTTTGCGACCTGGGTCGTACCGTTCTCTTCTTCAATTACAAGCTATGTCAGTTGTGGGATTATTCGACCCGAAGTGGCTCCAAAATCGCATTTATATATCTTTACGTGTATATGTGTGTATATCTTTGTGTGTATATCTTTGTGTGTATTTTTATGTGTATGTGTGCATGAGATTCATGCCCTCGTACATAATAACTAGTTAATGATTCATTAGAGCCATTATTAATAGGAATCATAATCAAGCCCTCGTTCATTTTTCTCCAGAAAAATGAGTCACGATGCTAATAAATGGCAACAAGAGTTGTAAAGGTTGCAATTGGATCGCACTCATACATCTTTAATTAATGAGCCTTATTCAGTGGGTACTCTGATTTGTTGGTATGGGAATAAGAAGATCGAACAATTTAACTACCTTGTAAACCGTGGAGTTCTTCTCCAGCAAGAGTATTTGTTTGATCATATTATGTTTTCCCTACCAGAATGTTGGGATGAAGCTGTACAATATATATTTTTCATACATAATCCCAATACAACGCTGAAATTTCTTATAATGTTAGAGAAGGCATAAAAAAACTCATCCTTTATGGATAGAATTATGTACAAAGATCATTGTAGAAGAATGTGATGTCTCATGACACATGCACGTCAAAATCAATCTTGCCAAGAGGCAAAAGAGGATGAGATTTCGAGTTCATGTCGCTGACATAATGCATCGATTATAGATACGCTTCCTCATAATTAGCCACGTGCAAAAAATCCTTATGTTTTTAATAACAAATCCCAACTGGATAGATATCAGACACATTAAACTTTTATTAAAGTCTTACCATGACAAGGTAGATTGTAATATATGGTCAAATAATTATTTTTGTTAGTTATAATTTCATATTGAACTTTGAAATTATGCATATATTATTATAGATACACATTGAACTTTTATTATTTTTGTAGATAATATCGGGCGATAACGTAACTAATGCTCCAACCGAGGACGTGACACCAACACAAGGAGAATTCTCATCACCATTTGGTGAGGAATACTAACCTCCACCAACGGTTAACTCCCTTACTTAGAGTTGAAGTAGGGAAGGTACTCCCATTAATACAACATACACGTCCAATGCTCCTGAAATTGCCGGGTTGGTTGAGAAGAAGCCCATTGGGTTCTCTCTAATAGGAAATAAACCCACAGGGAATAAGAATCACGTTCTACAATTTAAAGCCCAATTTTTGTCCTTCACAAAAATAAATGTGGGAATGGGAGGAGTTGATAGTTGGAACTTCGAGATAAAGCTATCAAAGATGACATTAACAAGAAACTCAAGCAACAATTTTCATTTTTGCTAAATTCAAAAATGAAGGTTCTTTCTCGGGTTGCTGAACAACTCCAAACATATCGAAGAAACCTTAGGCAAAAATATTTCCCTAATGGAATATCGAGCTCCGACACTTTGGAGCTCAAAGACAAAGTCCCTTCGACGTTGAGATGCCAATCGGTCAATGGAAAAAATTTCTGGAAAATGAGGCAAAGGACTCGAAGATGCTGCAAAGGGAGAAAAATAAGAAGAACAGGGCCAAAAAAAGAGATGTCCACCTACTTGGCACAAAATCTTATGAAGATTTGAAGAACGAGTGGTCGACCAAGATAAAAGGCAGCCCAGATGAAGGAAAGACACCGAATAAGGCCAACTTGTACGTGCATGCAAGATGAGACAAAGATAATAAATTCCCTCCTCATTTGGCCAATAGTCTAGAATCAATAGAATCTATCAGTAGTCTGTCAGCTTCAAGCCCGTTCGACGACATTGACAATGATACCCTTGTAAAAACCTTGGGTAAGGACCATAGAGGGAGGACGTAAAGACTTAATAAACCCCAAACGGAAAAAAACATGACTTTAGAGGGTAAAAACACTAAACACCCCACTAACGACCACTTGAGAGGTGCAAACACCTCACACGGGACCAATGTGACTCACATGAACCGATCGCATGGTCACAGGACCCCCAATTTGAGAATATGACAATAATTTAAAAATATATAGACTTAGGCTTAAATTAGATGAATAATCGCAAAGCAACCCCCAAACACCCCCATGAGCGGTGCCAACACCTCCCACAGGACCTACATAGCTCGTAGTAACCGACCACATGGCCACGAGACCCACGGTTTAAGAGCACGGACCAAATTTCAAAATATACACACTTAGGCTTGAAAACGTACCGTTAGAGGGAGAAACCATGACCCACCCCCCAAACGATCTTGTGAGCAATACTAACACCTCCCACGAGACCAACATAGCTCGTAGTAATTAACAGTGCGGCCACGGGACCCACGATTTGAGGGCACATGCCAAACTTTAGAATATCCACACTTAGGCCTGAAAACATACGGTCAAAGGGAGAAAACACAAAGCACCCCCCAAACGGCCCCGTGAGTAGCACCAACACCTCCTATGAGAACAACATATCTCGTAGTAATGGACCGCGTGGCCACAAAATCCACGGTTTGAGAGCATGTGCCAAATTTCAGAATATCCACAATTTGTCTTGAAAACATGTTGTTAGAGGGAGAAACAATGAACCACGCCCAGAACGGCCCCATGAGAGGTTCCAATACCTCCCGTGAGACCAACGTAGCTTGTTGTAACCGACTGTGTGTCCACAAGACCCACAGTTTGACGACACGGGCCAAATTTCAGAATATCATCACTTAGGCCTAAAAATGTTCCTTCAGAGGGTGAAACCATGAACCACCCCCAAACGTCCCCGTGAGCGTTGCCAACACCTCCCACAGAACAAACTTAGCTCGTAGTAATTGACTGCGTGGCCACGGGACCCATGGTTTGAGAGAACTATCCAAAATATTACCGTGCTCTCAAACTCGGGGTCTCGAGACCACGCGGGCTTTAATAATTTTTTGTTTAACATTATGGCTTTGCGAGGATTACATTATGTAGGTTTTAGAATGTCCAGAAAACAAATCAAATTATGTCCAAATTATTTTCAAATATATTTAAAAATGGAAAAGGATATAGTCCATGACCAACCTTGTTATTTTTTATTGTTCATATTTGGGGTCACGGCTGTTGGTCGTGACTAGACTAATTACATGAAAATATAGGTTATGGACTTAGACCGTGACAACGTCTATGATGATTTTCATACGCCGAAGATGGGGTCACAAATTTGAGCCATGACCCTATTCGTGAATATTCGAGTAAATAGAACATTGGGTCATGGCCTTAGGCCGTGACCAAGTCTGGGATGGGTTCACAACTAGTAGCCGCGATGACAGTTCATGACCTACTTAATCCGTGACCATTACTCTCCTCAGGGATATGATCCATGACCAGTGTTTATGGTCACGCCAGATTTGGTCACGGACCAAATCCGTGACCCATTTCCAATGGTCAGGGATAAAATTCGTGACCATTCGCCCAGTTTGGTGTAGTGTCTGCTGCCTTCAAACTTTTTGATATTTGGCATTTTGAACTTCTCTGGCAACCGAGCTTTAGGATAGGGAGACATGTGGGTTTAATCCAAGTAGTTCCTCGAGATTTTAACTTGGTCAAACTTTCTAGACAATAACCTGTGGTCTTCTTTGACCTTGTTCAACTCTTATTCTTTAGGATTGATATGGATAGGTAGGGAAAATTAAACCCTAACTGGGAAAGATTTTGTATCGATAGATTACCTAGTGGAATACTGTTAGAAGGTGGGTCACACGAGATATGTTAGTGCACTTTCAGAATCCCCATCGGTTTTGGAGCTTGTGGACCCAGAGCACGGGGAACATGATGTCAATATAAGGAGGTTTGGGAGTTTGAACCCTATTTTCTTACATCTCTTGGACCTCTGCCTGGAGAGTATCAATCTTAGTACTAAGCTGAACGAGGACTTCCATCAAGTTTGGCTGGACATTAGCATTTTGGTCAAGATTCTCCATAAATAGTCTTAGGAGGGACCGCTTGAATTTTGTAGAAGTAGTGGAACACCGAGGTGGCTTGATGAAGGATCGAAGACAATAGGTACCGAAGATAAGACTAGGGTATACGATCGCACCTGAGAGGGAAATGGATTTTTTTTGTTTATTCTAATGGAAAAAGAATAATTTTGGTATTATCTTTTGAAAAGGGGAGAAAATATTTTTAGTATTTTAAAAAATGGACAAATATTTTTAGCATTATGGGAAAGGGAAATTTCCCAGTGCAGTTATTATTATTAGGCTTCACTTGTATTGTGTTTCTCCTATGGTACAAGTGAAATGTTGGATATGACCCGAGTCTGTGGGTGATATGGTATACGTTTCAAGACGCAATTTGATTCCAGACTCACGGGCAAGGTCTTATTTTAAAAATGGGCGAAATAGCGCAAACTTTGGGTGGTAAGTTGACCCAAAAGTTTACTAGAGTTTTTCATTGAAATCGATAGAATATGTATGAGTGTCTTAGTGCACAGACCTATATGTGGTTGATGCATTAGGAGGTTAGTGGAAAGGTTCCCCTTTTGGCATGAATTCCATGATATACCTCTCGCCTATAAGGGAAATCTCAATACGTGTAGACAAGCCATTTGATATACCTGA
Source organism: Sambucus nigra (assembly GCA_949130495.1). Lineage (NCBI taxonomy): Eukaryota > Viridiplantae > Streptophyta > Magnoliopsida > Dipsacales > Adoxaceae > Sambucus > Sambucus nigra. Next base: position 434,610,077 of record OX422215.1, read on the forward strand.
GTGCACATGAATTGCCTCACAATATACCTCGTGGAGATGGTATGTGTAAGATGAAATACAAAATACTCGGCGTACGTGAATGAGTTTCTTGTTATATACCACCCATCGTGAGTTTGGTCAAGCGATATGATGTGGGGGAACCATTCGATATACATTGAAGGTACTAGGACAATGTAAGGTGGGAATCATATCGCTTAGGTTAAATTCACCTCGCAGAATCGACAAGAATCACGAACTGATCCCCTTGTACAAGACAATATTTTGGTCAAAATGTAGTACTCAAGGGACGTAGTGTGCAAAAATGCATAAAACTTAATTACTATTTTTTGGAGGGTTTTATATATACCAAGCGAGAGAAATACAGCTACTATGAGGTAGAGCATAGAATATACATGAGTTAGCATGGGATAAAGGGGATAAACATGAAGAGTAAAACTAACAAGTATGTACATGAAGCAGGGAGCATATAAAAAGCATGATGGTATATACAAAGTGTGAGGCATAAGACTAAGTGAGCATAAGGTATGTACAAAGTGAGAGTGATATGGGAATAGGTTTAAATCAAAGAAATTTGGCAATATATACAAGTGATAGAAAGGTGTGATATTACGAATAAGAATGAATTTCCACAAAAAATATTGATCATGTGTAAGTAAGTGGAGTGAAGCATGGAAACTATACACAAGTTAATAAGGCAAGAAACATTTGATGGAAAAGGTGGTATATACATGTAATGATAAAAAGAGCATGATGGTGAGAAGGATATGCATGGACATCATGATATGATGAAGACATAAATACATTATGTAAGTATGATAGTAACAGGAATATACAAGTGTAGGCATACACACACAAGCAGAGGAATAGAGAAAAGGAGAAAAAAGAAAATAAAACCAACGTGAAATAAGTTCTACTCCTCTATTTCCTTTAGGTCTCTCATTGGCTATGATAATATTATCATTTTTTTTTCCAAAATGTTATGAGTCATTCAAAGGAGTATAAAAATAAAGAAAACAACATGAAAAGGCATCCAAAATATGAATGACTTGTCATATCATAATCAATAGCGAATAACAGAATATGCGTTTATGACGGATCCTCTAAAAATATGATAAAAATTGGATACAATTTATACAATACACCAAAGGTTAATCCACTATAAGGAAGTGGATATGCATGTCTAACGAGATTGTAAAAAAGGGAAATATAATAAAAGAGTATAAAAATATGATGTGAGTAACCATCAGATCATGATTCACTATAAGGAAGTAAATATGTATGTCTTACGGGGTCACTAGTAAATATATGTATATATACACATACTATTAAATGTGAGAACAAGTAAAGTAGTGAAATAAGAAAATAGTATTCGAACCCTGAGGATGACTTGGTACGCCTACATAGCCAAAAGGCATTAAAGTTCACGTAGTTTGATAACACGAACCGATGAGGTTTAATCCATGGACCCAAAATTATAATTTTACTTAGTTCATTAAAGAAAAGTGCACAAGTGTAGAGAGTTTGAAAAAATATGGGGAAATTTTATTTTAGGGTTTGAACCCTCTTTTTTGTCTTTTGTGGTTTTATGGAATTATGTTTTGTGCATCTGAATAATAATAAAAAGATTATTTGGGGTGAGAAAGTGAAATAAAGAAAAAATACCAAGAGTGACGAAAAAAATAATAAATGATACTAACTAAATGAGATGTAAAAAGATAAGGGTTGACCTCCTATAGAACTTTCTAGGGTCCTGATAATTCCACCCAAAATATATCTCCAAAAAACCATAAAAAATTAAATAAACAGTTTACTAACAATACCCAAAAGTTTTGTAGCTTTTTATTTAATCAAATGTTTAAAATACCCTTCAATAACCAAAAAATCATACACAAGGTTAACCAAACCCAAACTCTTCACATTTCAAACTCTTCACATCCCACCGAAACAAACACTTCCACGGTTAAACCTAGGCATTTTCACCTTATTCATTTGTGCAAAAAGAATGGTTTTCGTTGTTTCCTTGTGTTGTTGTGGAGTTGTTTTAATACAAAAAAGTGTTTGAAAGAGGCTACATTGATGCGATAAAGAAAAAAAAGTTGATGTTGAAGCTTCTCAAAAGTTGGACATCCACTGCTCCTTGGATGATTTTGAGGTATTAAAGCACCTTTACACACTTTATAATGCCTAAAACTACCTAAAAACGAAGAAAAATAAAATAAAAAATGGGATATATTGTATCTACGGAGGCTCGTCACCATAGGTTATAATATATTTCGTCGACATCTGGCCATAAGAGATTACATATCTTGGTGGCATATAGATGTACATATACGGTTTGATGTAACCGTAATATGGGGTCATACGGTGAGCGTAAACCATGGGTTTCATGCCATGATTTCGAGCAGCCGTGTTTTCCCCATATCACAGTTACATCAATCGTGTATACACCATTACGGTTTACTTTCACCCTTTATTTGACATTTATAGTTTTCATTAATCGTGTTTATTCGAGTTCGGTTTCAACCCACCGTACTCAGTGCAAATCCTTTTTCATTTTTACCCTGACCATTTTTGTCAACTTCTCAAACCAAATGTTTTCTAAATTTTGATTGTATTTCAGATCGATGAATCGGTCCTAGATGGTTCATTTTGGTAAGATATAGACAATGTTGTCATACCGAGTGTTTTGAGTAAATGTGGTTTACCCGAGAAATCAAACATGGGTAAACACGGCATAATTGAGCAAAAAAAAGCATCAACATCCTAAAATTAAAATTATTGAACAAGGTACGATTGAGGAACCAATGACATCAACACCCGATAAATAAAACATGGGTGAATGTTTTCACAATTCTTTCCTAGACTTGTCACTGTCAACGGTAATAAATAATCATTTCTATTCATTTATCTAAGTGTATGACATAATTGGATCACCCAAACATTTGATTGTATACTTTGATAGGATGTGGGAGTAGATAAAGGCTTGGATGTTAATGCAATTACACAAGACCATGCAGTCTAAATCATTACTGATGAGGCATGTGTAATTTCCTTATATGTGACATTCGTTTGTGTAATTTCAATTAACAATGCATGTTACACTTGTACATACATAGTTATGATTTCCATATATGAGTAATTTCAATTAACAATGCGTGTTATACTTATACAGATATTCAATGACCGTGAAAAAATGATTGATCAGTGTAAACAAATTGGTCATAAACTTTATGCCATTGTCATCCTTTTGAAATCTGACCAGGTAAGTTTAGTTAGAAAGGGAAGGGTGATATAGGTTTATGAGAAAACTGGGATTCACAGGAATAGGAAAGATAAGGGGTGGACAAAAAGAGGAAAAGAAGTGCTAGTAATCAAATATGTTATTCTCCATTACGATTAAAAGGTGTTCCAAGAGAGGATGACCAATGGGGATGGAAGTTGTCTGTCGAATACACAACCACGAGGTATCCAAAACACTTGTTGGACATCCTTATGCTGAGTGACTATCGTAAGAAAATTGGAGTATAGAATGTGAGTCGATTACCAACAGAGTGGGGCCAACGAAAGTACTCTACCCATTAAAATAATGGAAAGTATACAATTGCTCTTCCATTAGAATAATTTAAATGCAAAGAACAAGATGAAAGATATTGAGATGAAAGGGAACACAACGATGCAATAACTGATGCATTTTGCTAATAGAGAAGTTCTATGTCCACTGGCATAGGAGAAATAAGAAGACCGATGTTGTGGAGGATATCTTTTCCGAACATCCTACATATTCTTTGTTGTTCAAGTTCTTCATAACCGTACTAATGATTGATTACACCTACAAGACCAATCACTATAATATTCCCTTAGTCGGGATGACTGGAGTCACATTAATTGGGAATCATACTTTATTGCCTTTGTATTATTGAAGAATGAGAAGGAGAAGAATTTTCTTTAGGCTTTGCACCATTTGCGATCATTGTACAAGCTGTAAGCTTTGCCCTGAGTTGTTGTTTCTGACAAACAATAGTCTATCTTAAACACAGTTCAAAAGGTGTTTACACTTTTCACCCTTCTTTTATGTCTGTTTCACATTCAAAATAATATAGAGGGTGCATATTTGAAACACAACATTAAATATCAAGAGAATAATTTTCTTATGCAAGGTTTGATTAGGGTGGTGGAATCTGAGTCGAGGCATGATTTTGAGAATTCGTGTTCATCTTTTCATAAAAACTAGAACAAGTATCCCAGCATTACTTCTTACATATACATTAATTAGTTGCCTCTACGATATCAATTTGCATTTTCCTGTACTAACAAGGCACCTCACTATGGAAACCACACAACTAATAGAGTGGAAGGAGGCCATGCCCAACTGAAAAAACATATAACAAGTACCACCGTTTCTTTTGCAACTATGTGGAAATAAGTGGATGCATTGATTGGCCACCAAGTGACTCAAATACATATGGACTTTCAAAAATTGATGCAAACAACCAAGAAAGACCACAATTACTCGTTGTTGTATGATATCCGTGGTAGGGCATTGCACTATGCCTTATTCTTGATTGATGGGGAGATTGATTGCATGAGATTAGTGTTGAGATAATTGGTCGACAACACCCAATATACAGAGATACGATGATCGCACCAACTTCGTAATATCTACTGACTACCCTGTGTACATAATTTGATGCAATGAGAGAAGATAGGCTAAGAAATTCCCTAATGGGTTCTAGACGGTCATTGGAAGATGCTTACGATTTTTCCGGACATCCTAGTGTACCGTGAGTTTGAATATACTCCAAAGATCATATTGTTTAAGAAAAGGTGGACTGAGGCAGATCAAGTGGCTAGGAAGATAATGCAAAGTAAGTTACTAGAGATTGTTCAACCCTCTTGCACGTCGTTGATAGATCCCATGCAGATTCAGAAATAGGGTAGGACTAAAGGGAAGAAATCTGTTAATACATCTACAAAAATAATCCCGTGTACTTGGAAGGAGGATGTACCTAGCATATCCGATTTGGAAATGTCATTTACAAATTAGGCACCATTAATGGGCGTAAAATCGAACATGTGGTTTAGGAGAAGGATCTATATTTATCACATTCCCTATTTCTATTAATCATCTGTGGAAGAGATATACAATGTTAGATCGAATGGGAACTGTGTTTATATAGCCATTTCTAAAGTATTTAGTGTTAGGGATGGACTTAAGAACTCTCATGCTATTCATAGTGCGTTGCTGTCCAAGCTATATAGGGACGAGCCTTTATGGGTTAGTATTATGGATGCATATGATATTGAAGACTATGAAAGGAGATTGTACATGTTTATACAATCATGCACTAGAGAACATTAGTTTATTATGACCAATTTTTGGGTATCTTGTAGCTAATGCACTGATGCTTAAGGTAGTCATAATATTCAAACTTGAATGATTAACTTTTGCGCCATCTGACATTGGTCCAAAATGTCCGATAGAAGAGAATTTCATAGTATTCATCCTAACAATCTCAAATTCTCATTGGATGAATCTAAAATGCACCCAGTTTTGTCCCATTCCACCATTGGACTTTCACTATAGATCCACGATAACTCAAGATGCTATTGTGAGGGCTCATATGTTCAAGACTCGTTTGAAGAATTTTTAAAATTTATTCCTGAAAGATATTGCGACGAAAGATGAACCATGCTTGATTTCATCTGATGAAGATGAGAACTTAACTGTGCCTTTGTGTAAATATGTGACTTTTGTGGTCATAACATTGACAATAACTTTTTGTGGAAATATGTAACTTTTTTTGTTAGAGAATTGATTGTAACTTTTGTGAAAAAATATAACTTTATATGGTTATAGCATTGATTGTCACTTTTTATGGTGAAATATGAAATATATCGTCTATGTGTGAACATCATTGATTATAACATCTGTTAACTTTTTTGGGGTGAAATATGAAATATGAAATATCATTTATCATTCCATGTTGTTAATTAAATAAAATTATCAATTGTCCCAACATGATATAAGGAACAAAACTCTTTAGTTTTCAAACATGTCAACCACGATGGAAACTTACATGTAAAATACATTACACGACAATACATAGCCATAATATAGCTAATGACGATCGAACCACACCGTGAATTATAACATCATGGTATACTTAGACAATGTTGGGGGTAAAATTTTTAACCTTAAACTACGATTTCCTCTCACCATGGAACTCAAATGCATGGTAGTATTATACTTTCAAGGTTAACATCATGATTCCTTTTGGTTGTGGTATTTAGAGAGTGTTGGGGCTTATAATTCTAACCTTAAACCATGGAGTCATCTCACTGTGGAACTTAAACTCACTATTGTCTTATACCGTAAATGATAACATCACGGTTCCTTCTGTCCATGGTATTTAAAAGTGTTGGGGGTAAAAATCACAATTTTAAACCACGGTGTACGTTGGATTTCCTTATGGACATGTTATTTAGATAGTGGTGGGGGTAAAAATTGTAACCTTAAAGCAAAGTGTCATCTCACCATAAACTCAAACTCATGGTTATCTTATACTGTGAAGGATAACTGAAATTACTTAACCAAGTTTTTACAATGTTAAAGGTACGGTTAAGTGTCTAAGAAAACTCTTTGAAGAAACTCTTTTTCTTTATGAAATTATTTCACACAAGATGTGTAAAAAGTTAAACCATTTATAAACCATAAAACCTTAAGAACATTGGGAACTCAAGTTTTTTTTGTTTAAAAGATATTTGATCATCCTAGTTAACCTTTTAGACAAAAAGTATAATGCATAAATTAAGAGTCATTCACAGTAGTTTACATGCAATATTTTTTTATGCGATAAAACCACAAAAGTTGTGGAAATATCCCTGGTGACCTCTACACCACAAAACAAAATTTACTAAAAATGGAGCAAGGTTACAAGCTACAAGTATGGAATCAAATGATCAAAAAGAGGCAAGAAGATATATCACAAAATTTCCATAACTACACCTCCCTTAGGTATTTCTTCTCTGACCCAACAATTACTTGAACCTCCTCTCCTTTAGCTTTTTTTATGTCGACTCAGTATCATGTCTCTCTAGGAAAACAACACATGTTCTAAATCATAAAGTGTATGAAATTTGATGGTGATGCATGTTTCAAATATGTTATATGAGCATGAAAGAACACGCCGACATTTGAACAAATACTCCTACAAATTACACAGAATGTTATAAATGCTCTGATCTAAAACTTCAAATATCAGAGAAATTAAGAAATTTAGATCTAGTTAGATCTTGATAAAAAAAACTCTAAAAATGATTTATATACACAAGATAAATTTCACAAAAGGTAAAATCAATTTTAGAAAATAAAACAAGATCTAAACCAACATGGTATTATTTTTCGATATTTACTGTTTTAAACCTGACATGTTTGTGGATCTGAAATTATTTTAAAATATTTACAGAGACCAAATAAAGAAAGGATGTTTCTAACAAGATATCAACAGATATGTGTATATAGCAACATATCTAACTAAAAAGTGTGTTCAAATGTTTCACTTGAGTTAGATCCTTGATTTCACAAAACCAATCAAGTCCCTAATAGTTGTGAAGGTTGTTTTATAGGAGAAGCTAGATTTAGAGGGGTTTTGTTGAAAAATACAAAATAAACTCTCAAAACTCAACTTTGTTTTTGAAAACCCTAAAAAGTTTGCAAACTATGAAACTCTGGTTATTCAAAATGTTATGGAGAAAAACACACAAAGGATAAACTTTCTGATTTTTGAAAACTAATTTTCTCTCTATTTTCTCTCTCTCTAAACTCTCATTTCCCTCTCTAACTTGACCTCTCTCTCACTCTTACTTCCCTTTTTAAAATGCCAAAATCTATGAAAAATGAAGACGAAGTACGTTAATATAGGGAGGCAGAAACATTATAAATCAAAGGATTAAAATGGATGCTTGAGATTGATTATACCAGTTTGATCTCAATCCAAAGGCTAAGGCTAATGCATAACATTCTAAATCAAAGGGTTGAAATGGATGCTTGAGATTGATTATACCAGTTTGATCTCAATCCAAAGGCTAAGGCTAATGCGTATAAGTTAATCTTTAACGGTTAACAACAGGTATAAGTGATGCCTTCTAATTGGTCCAAACTGTTTTCACAAGAATTTATTAAAATTGGTTTTAGGCCATTGATAATAATAGATCAACGGTGTACAATAAGCTTTAGTTATGTGTGTGTAGAGAAACATAATTCCGCGAGTAAGGCAAAGACAACTGGCATAGAGGTGTCATCTATTAACAGAAGGATCAAACGCATGTTATAAGTTCGGATTAAAGGTTTAGGTAATTTTAATTTCCTCCCCAAAGGTTTGAAAAACTATTTTAACACTTTAATAAAAAGTTTAAAAAATTAATTTAAGTCTAAACAATTTCAAAATTTTATTTTTAAAATTTTTAAAAATTTCTAAATAGTCTACAAAATTATTATAACACATACAATGCATGTATGTGAAAAATGTGACCTAAAATATGTCATTTTTATACCTTTGGAAACCATGAAATTTGAAGTACCTTTTGAAGTGGCTCTTTGCTACTAAAAATATTTTGTCTCCATATGCAAAATAGTTGAAAGAATTATATGGTATAGACTCTTAGTAAGTCAACCATATATGGTGTTTCAATCTTCCCCTTAGGATATTAGAGATAAAATCCCTTTGAGTACATCACGGGTAATCATTGGTAGAAAAAATTTCCACATCATATTCAAAATTTTAACTACTCAACCCACCCTCGAATCGAAATAAGAGAAAGAAAGCAAATTAAATTACATAACACAACTAAAATACAGACCACTGCCCTAACATGAGATATTAATAATGAAGTCCAAGTCCAGTAATAGTAATACACAAGATAGAATACTAGTCTAAACCTTATCGATAGTCCCGTGATGGACTCAAAGCTTTTCCCCCATTTTTCCTCAAATATACAACGGGTAGATTTAGAGAGAGAGTATATAAAAAAAATAAACTACCTAAGTTAAGTCATTGAAACAGGTTATATCAATTGCCACCTACATTAAACATGTAAAGGATGCATCTTTTATCATTTATCAAACCACCTTGCCCTAGATCCTTAGAGACATATTACTAACAAGATATAAACAAGAGGGTATGACTAATTATGGTAGGAAAGAAATCAAGAAAAATCATCCCGATAGATTTTCTTAAGGATTCAAATCTTATATTATCTAAAGGCTTGTAAAAATATCATCTAGTTGTTTTTTAGTTTACAAATATTCTATGATAAGTTCTTTTGATTCTTCGAATTCAAGAATAAAATGATGTTTGATCTTAAAGTGTTTTGTGCGTGAGTGGTGAATAGGATTTTTTGATATATTGATAACACTTTGATTATCACATAGGAATGTGAATTGGTTTTCTTTAATGCTATAATCACACAACATTTGTTTAATCTATAATAACTTCGGGCAGCAGTAACTAGAAGGAATATACTCAGATTCAGTAGTAGATAAGGATATACAATTTTGTTTCTTACTTCTCAAAACAACTAGATTATTTCGCACATAATAATAAGCACCTGAAGTGCTCTTACTATCGTTGGAGCACCCTGCCCAATCAGCATTTGTGTAGCCAACAATGGAGCTATTGATGTCCTTTGTATACCAGATACAATATTCTAGTGCGCCTTTGACATATTTTATGATACATTTAACACACAATAAATGACATTCTTTAGGGGTGCATTAGTATCGTGCACAAGCACACACGACATACATAATATCTGGTCTAGATGTAGTGAGACATAGTAAAGTTCCTATCGTACTTCTATATCGAGTAGGATCAATATTTTTCCCATTTTCATCTTTTGATATTTTAGTTGTAGTACTCATGGGAGTGTGTGAAATCTTAGCATTTTCTAAACCAAATTTTGAATCATATCATTCGCCCACTTAGTTTTAGAAATAAACAAACCATCAAATGATTGCTTAACTTGCAAACCTACAAAATATTGTAACTCCCCCATAAGAGACATTTGAAATTCCCTATGCATTATTTTTGAAAAATCATCAACTTGTGCTAGGGAAGTTGTACCAAAGACATCATCAACATAAATTTGTGCAACCAAAAAATCTTTGTTTATTTTATGAAAAAATAATGTCTGGTCATTACCAGCACGCTCAAACCCTTTATTGACTAAAAATGTTGAGAGACATTCTTACCAGGATTTGGGGGCTTACTTTAAATAATTAAATCCTTCTTCAATCGAAAGATATGGTTAGGTTGTGAAGGATTAAAAAGCCATTTAGTTGTTCTACGTATACTTCCTCGGTCTGAATACCACTCAAAAAAGTGAATTTGGCATCCATTTGAAAAAGCTTAAATTACAAATGACACTCAACTGCAAGGAGGATATAAAAAGACTCGATTCTATTCATTAGAGAAAAAGTATTGTCAAAGTCTATTCCCCTTATTTAAGAATATCCTTGGGCTACCAGCCTAACCTTATTTCTAATTATTCCCCTAATTGATCAATTTTATTTCTAAAATTCCAATAGGAACCGACAACCTTTTTGTTTCAGGGTCATGGGACAAGATACCAAGCATCATGACTCTTGAATGAGGTTAATTTTGTAATACCCCATATTTTCGAAGATTTAAATAACTATGTAGTTTTTATTATTTTGGGATTAATTAAACTAAAATGTGAGAATTAATTATTTATTCCGGATTTAAATTGAATATTTACTAGTGTGACGAGAAGTTAGTAATTATTAATATCACTGCGAGAATAAGAAATATGGAATGACGATTTTATATAACTTGTTGTAATTGAGAAATATGATAGTTTAATATATTAAGTCGGAACGCGCGTGTGAGTCGTGTCAGGACTAATTAAGTGGAATAAAAAGGTAAATTATTTTTAAGTAACTCGTATGATCATTTCGAGTGCACCGTTGATTCTAGAGGGGTTGAGATAGTAAGAAAACTCTACCCGGGTATTTTATTTGGACTCCGGGACATTTTTAGGCCAAGCAGGCACCCGGTAGGGGTACTTCTGTAATTTGGATTTTTGGAGGAATTAAATGGACGAAAATTAGAGGAATAATATATCATCTAATTGGTGATAATTAGGGTTAGGTTACACCAAAATGAAGAGAGAGACACAGTGGGTGAGGGAGAGCAATTTCCAAAGGAGGAGAAGCTGTTTTCACCACCTTGCACAACCACCACCACCATCGCGTAGATCGGAACGCGCGGAACGCATCCATACCAACAACACCAACGGATCAGACCTTTGAAATCGAGGCAAGTGTTTATTGCTTTCTTCTATTAGAGATAATTATGTTCATGTTAGTCTAGGTTAATAAACCTTGTGATGAAAATTAATTTGGGTGAAATTGGAGAACTATATCATTAATTATGGCTGATTTGATAAGGATTTGAATACCATATATAGATAGGATGATGACTACGTAATTTGGATGATCTCTATGAACAAATCTGGGTTTAATTTGAAGTTATGCATATTAATTTAAGAACTAGGGTTCTTGACAATAAAATTTGGGGATTTCGAATTATATGAATGATTGGTGATGACTTAATGATTCTAGGTTGTTAGAATTCATTTACAAATGTTAGGATTCAATTTAGGAATAATTGATTGGAGTTTGGGATGATATTTTAGAGGTTTTAGGGTTGAGAAATGGTGAAAAATGAAGTTGTCTAAGGTTGAAGACGAAACAGCCCAGGTCGCGCGAAGTCGTTCGCCCGAGATAGGGATGTCACTCGAAGTCGTTCGAGCGACAAGTTGAAGTCGTTCGAGCGAGATCCCTTTTGGATCGAGCGAGATTGTTAATTTTAGGGAATTTCCTATTTTGCCCCTATGTAGGTAAATGGTTAATTTGAGTGAGGAAAACTAGTGTTCGATGAACCTAAAATAGTGCAGAATTATTGGGAGTTATTTAGGGGTAATCATTTCAAATATTCGGGACGGTGAGATTACCTTGGAGATTTCGAGAGAGAGATAATCGTAATTGTAAATGCGTCGATAATATTGAGTGATAAATACTAACGATATTAGTCCTGAAGAAATAGAACTTATAAGAATAAAAATTAGTGGTTCATTGTGGGATTGATTGTGATTCTGTATTAAGGATTTTTGGGGTGACATATTATCCTTAGAAATATATTACGAGAGAGGGAATATCATAACTTTAAATACGTTGATAGTATTTAGTGATAAAAATACTACGTATGGAAAATGACACTTGGTTGTGTATACTGTTTGATTGGATGGGTTGTGTGAATACCTATTACTTGCTAGTATTATGTGTATGACATACCTAGCTGCTTGATATCATGGGAGGTGGTGTATAGACAGTCTTATCCTGAGAGGATTTTGACTTATATCTCAGAACATAGGACTGTGAAGACTTACTTGTGAGTTGGTAAGTTCCTGATTATGGGAGCGTAGGTATGTGTGTGACCCATAGGTATGTGAGCTATGTTCCCCTCCATTATGTGTGTTTTGTATATATGGTTCGTGGGAGACTTCCGAACCGATAGTCCTTATTTGAGTACGAGAGGTACCGAGACATGATAGCAGAGTATGCAATGCACTATAGGTATAGCCTTGGGGTGCTGTGTTAGTATATATATAATGAGTGGTGGATATTTATATATACTTGTGTTATACTTATAATGTGATATTTGTAAGCTATTAAGATTGGGTTAGTGCATATATATAATAGTGAAATATATATATATATATATATATATATATATATATATATATATATATATATATATACTTGGGTTAGTGCATGAAACTTAACAAACGTTGGAGGTTGGTGGAAATTTGCATTTAATTTATGGATTTAGTATCATAATGATTACCCATGTACGTAATTATAACCATGAGATAAGGGTTATGTTATAGATTAAGGTCGATGAGGCCGTATAAGAAATAATATGTGATAATGTTATCAATCGTTGACACCACGAATAGACCGGTGGTACAACCTAAGATATGATTAGGTGGAAAGGGTAAGGTGACTGAGTAGGACCTTACCATATAGTCATGCCAAATATGTGGGGCATCATTTTTTATTTATAACACATCTAGTATAGAGGTGCTGCAATGCACAAAGCATAGGGTGTATGGGCGCCCTAGATATTTGAGTAATAAATTTTTCTTCCTTAAGTGAAAGATTGCGAGAAAACGCGTATTGCGAGAGGTAAGTGAATGTAGAAGAGTGTGACTTCAGGATTTAGCTATTTGATGGGCTTGGGCAGTTTGGACCGTTAATTCCCAGAATTGCCACGAGGATGGTATATGAGTAATCCGATAAAGTTTAACTCGGGGAAGTTGTGACTTACTTGATAGGACATGGAGAGAATATATTTTATAAGAATCTAAAGCTTAAAGAGAGAGGGAAGGAATTGCGACATGCAGTGATGACACTGTCTCCTGAGCCATAGATATGGATGTGGTAATAGGAAAGGTAAAATACATATCAATATAAAGCCGTAGTAGTGATGGCTTAAGCAAAGTAAGACATTTATGAGCTTCAATTGAAAGTTTACCATCAGGAAATAATAGAGTTCCTTCAGCATTAGGAATTCCTTGGTAGTAATGGGAGAGAGTGAATCCCTAAACAATTACAGAGTTAATTACTTCGCAATGGAATCACGACCCTATGTGGGTGAAAGTGGGTCGGGAAATTTAAGTATCTCACGTTATGACAAGTTAGGACAAATCATAAGGTATAACAGAAACCCCAACCATTATTCCTGGGGTAGTAAGGTTAGAGGGGGTACAAAGAGAGTTTTTGTCCGAAAGAGTCGAGAGTTATGACTCGATTATTGGGAAGAGTTCCGGGAGGCCCTGAATATCAAGATGCGAACATATTCGGCCTAACACACTCGCAGACCGACGGTAAGTTTGAGAGTTTTAGTTGCACATTGCGAGGTATGTTGTATCTCCAATTATGGGAAGGTTTAGTGTAATATTTTCCACGGGTGGAGTTAGTGTAAGACGACTTCCATCAACTTATTATCGATAGAATTCCATTCGAGGAGATATATATATTTCCTTGTTATCCTTGTGCTTATTGGATAGAAGGGAGGAAAATAATCTACTAGGTTCAAAGGAATTTTAGGGCCCGTCAACCAGGGTGGAAATGACTGGGAGTTGCATTATTGCATGTTGGAATGAGGAAATTGGTACCGAGTGATGTGGGATCTTTTCCTATTATTATTATGTTTGATCCGGTAGCGTACATGCTTAGGTTCCATAGTCCTTTGCGGAGGCAGTATGGAGAAAATGTGTTAACATTTATTGTATGTATCGTGTGAAAGACAAATTTGTATATAGCTAAATATTAATTAACCTATTAGTGCGAGTAATAGGAGGCTAGATAGTAACTATATATAAGTTAAGTGGTGAAACTTAAATGGTAAGGCTTGGAGAGTAATCGATGAGTGAGGTGTTCATTATTAAGGGTATTTGGTAACGTACTGTATGGGCGGTATTGCGTAGATTACATGCGATGTGAGGTTAATACCCGGAGTTGTCCTTACCAAAAATGCCTTATTTTCTGAATTTCGGGACGAAATTCCGTTATTAGGGGGAAGTATGTAATACCCTGTATTTTCGAAGATTTAAATAATTATGTGATTTTTATTATTTTGGGATTAATTAAATTAAAATGTGAGAATTAATTATTTAATCCGAATTTAAATTGAATATTTACTAGCGTGACAAGAAGTTAGTAATCATTAATACCACTGCGAGAATAAGTAATATAGAATGACGATTTTATGTAACTTGTTGTGATAGAGAAATACGATAGTTTAATATATTAAGTCAGAACGCGCGTGTAAGTCGTGTTAGGACTAATTAAGTGGAATAAAAAGGTAAATTATTTTTAAGTAACTTGTATGATCATTTCGAGTACGCCGCTGAGTCCGGTGGGGTTGAGATAGTCAGAAAACTCAACCCGAGTATTTTATTTGGACTCCGGGACATTTTTAGGCCAAGCCGACACCTAGTAGGGGTACTTTTGTAATTTGGATTTTTGGAGGAATCAAATGAACGAAAATTAGGGGAATAATATATCAGCTAATTGGTGATAATTAGGGTTAGGTTACACCAAAATGAAGAGAGAGCCACAGTGGGTGAGGGAGAGGAATTTCCAAAGGTGGAGAAGCTGTTTTCACCACCTTACACATCCACCACCACCATCGTGTAGATCGGAACGCGAGGAACGCATCCATACCAGCAACACCATTGGATCAGACCTTCAAAATCGAGTCAAGTGTTTATTGCTTCTTTTATTAGAGATAATTATGTTCGTGTTAGTCTAGGTTAATAAACCTTGTGATAAAAATTTATTTGGGTGAAATTGGAGAACTATATCATTAATTTTGGCTGATTTGATAAGGATTTGAATACCATATGTAGATAGGATGATGACTACGTAATTTGGATGATCTTTATGAACAAATATGGGTTTAATTTGAAGTTATGCATATTAATTTAAGAACTAGGGTTCTTGACAATAAAATTTGGGGATTTCGAATTATATGAATGATTGGTGATGATTTAATGATTCTAGGTTGTTATAATTCATTTACAAATGTTAGGATTCGATTTGGGAATAATTGATTGGAGTTTGGGATGATATTTTAGAGGTTTTCGGGTTGAAAAATGGTGAAAAACGAAGCTGTCTAAGGTAGAAGACGAAATAGCCCAGGTCGCGCGAAATTGTTCGCGCAAGATTGGGATGTCGAGTGAAGTCGTTCGAGCGACACGTTGAAGTCGTTCGAGCGAGATCCCTTCTGGTTCGAGCGAGATTGATAATTTTAGGGAATTTCCTATTTTGCCCCTATGTTGGTAAATGGTTAATTTGAGTGAGGAAAACTAGTGTTCGATGAACCCAAAATAGTGCAGAATGATTGGGAGTTATTTACGGGTAATGATTTCAAATATTCGGGATGGTGAGATTACCTTGGAGATTTCGAGAGAGAGATAATCGTAATTCTAAATGCGTCGAGAGTATTGAGTGATAAATACTAACGATATTAGTCCTGAAGAAATATAACTTATAAGAATAAAAATTAGTGGTTAATTGTGGGACTGATTGGGATTCTGTATTAAGGATTTTTGGAGTGACATATTATCCTTAGAAATATATTACGAGAGAGGGAATATCGTAACTTAAAATACGTCGATAGTATTGAGTGATAAAAATACTACATATGGAAAATGAAACTTGGTTATGTATACTGTTTGATTGGATGGGTTGTGTGAATACCTATTACTTGCTAGTATTATATATATGACATACCTAGATGCTTATTATCACGGGAGGTGGTGTAGAGACAGTCTTATCGTGAGAGGATTTTGACTTGTATCTCATAACATAGAACTGTGAAGACTTACTTGTGAGTTGGTAAGTTGCTGACTATGGGAGCGTAGGTATGTGTGTGACTCATAGGTATGTGAGCTATGTTCCCCTCCATTATGTGTGTTTTGTATATATGGTTCATGGGAGACTTCCGAACCGATAGTCCTTATTTGAGTACAAGAGGTACCGGGACATGACAGTAGAGTATGCAATGCACTACAGGTATAGCCTTGGGGTGCTGTGTTAGTATATATATAATGAGTGGTCGATATTTTTATATACTTATGTTATACTTACAATGTGATATTTTTAGGGTATTAAGATTGGGTTAATGCATATATATAATAGTGGAAGGTATATATATATATATATATATATATATATATATATATATGCTTTTGGTATATCTAAAATGAGAAAATATTAGATAATTATGACAGTGAAATCTTTAGTAATGTAAATAGTGAATACTTGACTTTAGTGTGATAACACTTATTTAAAATGATAAATGTTGAGATCTAAAATCGAAATAATACTACGAGGGGTAGTTATATGGATAAGCCTTTCACCTAGTTAGAAGTGTGTCAGATGGCTAGGTTTCAGTAGATGTACGTTAGGCGTGCACACAAGTCGAAAGGTGAGAATCTCATGTGAGAGTTCGAACTAACATGCATATAATACTTGCTTTAATGCAGTTTTAAATACTTGCTAAAACAAATATTTTTACACATCGAACTCTGACCTGTCTCTTGCATCTCTTCTCTCTTTTGATATATATATATATATATATATATATATATATATATATATATATGTATTAGTACTGGTGCTCAACCACAGGGACACCGGTTCTAGATACTTGGATGGTTTGCCGAGCTGCAGCTGTTGTGGAAGTTGCGAATTATTTGAGATTAGATGCTTCTCTCATTTCATTCAGTTCCTAGTTCAGATATCTCGGTTAGCGCATGTGTCGCCCATTCTCATTAGCAGAGTTAAACTCAGTTTCCCTTGTAGTTCTTTTCAGTTGGTTTGAGTATTTATTATGGTTTGGTTTGTAACTGTAAACTGAAAGGTTTTATCCAGTCTTATCTATTCAGTATTTGATTCAATCAGCATTTAATTCTTGTGTATGGTGTATATTTACATGTTCAGCATTTATTAAATTAATTGGTTTAAAGTTTAGTTGGAAATTGTTTTGACACTAGCTTAATTAAATGTTAGGTAATTAATTGGATTTAAGTTTTCGACGTTGATGCAAAGAATGAACCAACCGAACATTCTGTTATAAATTTTGTAAAGGACTGATCACCCGATATTTAATTGGGCGGGAAGTCACAAATTTTTCCTACAAAGCATCAATTTAGTAAGATTCATTGATGGCATCGTTTACATTCTTTGATTTTATTTGAGAAACAAAGTATGCAAAGTTACCCATATTATGAAGTTGGGATCTTGTTCTCATAGTCTCCTTAGGGTTACCACCTACCTAATCCAGGGGGTGATCTTTAGATACCCAAGTTCCCACCGCAGGAACTTCAATCAGTAGTGTTTCAGTTGTCTAAGATGAGTCAATTTCAAAAAAACTTTCAGACTCATCCTCAACAATTTATTTAGTACCAACACTCCCTTTGATAGTGTCATCAATAATTACTTTTATAGATTTCATTATGACCTTGGTACATAAATTGTAGATAAGATATTCTTTACTATTTTAGTAGTAACTAATAAAAATTCCTTTATCACCTCAATTATGAAGTTTCGAAAGGTGCTATTTATCTTTGCAAATATAATAGAAACTCCCAAAGGTTCTAAACTATTTTAAATTTGTTTTTTTTTACCAAAGTTCATATGAATTATCCTTTGTATTCTTTCTAAGGTATAAACAATTAATAATGTGACACGCTGTCTGGACTGCCTCATCCCAAAAGTATTTTTGGCAACCCCGTTTGTGTAACATAACCCTAGAAAATTCTTAGATTGTTCGAGTTTTCATTTCAGCAATACCATTTTGTTGCGGAGTTTTAGGTGCACTAAACTCATGTCGATTTTCATTACCAAAATAATATTCGATTACTCCAATCTCTTTGAGTTCACCTCCTCTATCACTTATAATACGTAATACTTGGGGGTATTCTTTTCATTTTAATTTTTCAAAATGATTTATTAAAAAATATGGGAAAGTATCCTATTTGTTTTTCATTAAAGCAACCCAAGTATACCATGTAAAGTCATCTATCGTGATAAGAATGTAACTATTTCCACAAAGGCTCACAGTACGGGAAGTACCCATAGCGTCCGTGCGGATATGTTCTAGAGGTTAAAGAGTCATTATATCTTTAACTTTCTTCTGAGGCATTCTACTTATCTTTTCCACTCGGCATGGACCACAAATAATGTTTGACAAAATTTTAAGCTTAGGTAAACCTCTAACTAATTCTTGGGAGCTCAATATGCGTATGTTATCAAAATTTGTATGACTCAATATATTATGCCACAAATTGGAGTCATTTAATTTTGCTAAATTACTTGACTCATTACCAGGAATTATTGTATAAAGTTATCCGGAGTTCTGTTTCCTGTAAGAATGCAGTTTCCATATTTTTTCAAAATTTTACATTTAGTTTTTGAAAAGGTAATTGTGGGATTAGAGTAAAAAAATGAAGACATACTAAGAAAATTGGGTTTTAAGCCTTTCACTAAAAGAACATCATTAAGGATATGAAGACCATTTTCTTAAAGTGTTTCTTTACCAATGATCTGGGAAGAGGCTCCATCATCAAACAAAAGATTACCTCCTAAGAAGTCTGTTTTGTTTATCAGTTTAGTCTCATACCCGACCATGTGTTTAGACCACCCAGAATAGAGGTACCATCCACCTAAGGTGCATTCGACTTTAAATGCACTTACAACTACATTGCACCTTAGTTGGGGTAAAAGGTCATATTTTCTACCTCAAATGGCCCTGGTTTTAAAAAAATTCCTGGCCTTTAATCTAGAAAAGTTTTAAACGGTTTTCCTGACTGATTTCCTTTTAGTGCGAGACTTTTTCTTTTTATTTATAAAGTTAGAGTTTTTGGTGGTCTACCTTGGGAGAACATAATTATTTTTTCACTTTGTATAATAGTTAAAGTTACTATAAACTGGCATATTTCGAAGCTTTTGAAAACATTCAGCAAGAGAATGACCATAGACATCACAATATCTACTGTATTGTTCTGAGGTTGGCTATATTCTATCTTCTAAGCCTTTAAAATAGTTTTAGATGCATTTTAAATGTGAGGATCAACCACAACAATTTTTAAGTTTTGCCCAATGTCTCTAATAGGGGAAGACATACTTAACTTTATTATTAGGTTTCTGTTTAGGACTACAAATAGTATTTGTGTCTTGTGAGACTGATATCTTCAAAATTCCTTTCAATGATTTTTTAAAATCGTGACCTTGTTTATTTGGTAATGTCCTAGTGGAAACAAATAAAGTTTTTGAACCATTTTTTATAGTACCCTTTGCTCCTTTAGGATTTTTGTCAAATCCTAGGATAGTTTTATCGTCGGAGTTTATTTTGCTAGAACTGATTCTCTTATCATATGATTTTGCATTAGTCTCAAATAAAGACTTTTTTTAAAAATTGTTGAGAATTTTTATTCAGACTCTTCCGGTTCTAGCAAAGTAGAGTTATATCTTTTTTAAAAAATATTTTTTTTTCTTATAAAGCTTATTAATTTTAGAAACATAATTTTTTTGTTTTAGTCTCATAAGCCATGCATTGAATAATGTATTCATGCGCATTCTTCCTAACAGTATTACTTAAGTTCATAATGCGTTCAGTCAAGTGTTTAACCATTTTCTCAAATTTATAAATGTTTTTCAGAGTCTTAGAATATAACTCTTGTATGTTAAGCAAATCATCATCATCGTACTCACTAAGTGAACTGTGTATTTTGTCCCCTAACACTTAAAATTTTGGTTTGGAACTCATACACCCATTCAATTTGTCACAATGATTTACACTTTAACTCATGCAGATGTTGGACTCATTAGAATTATTTAAAACAACAATAGTGGACAATTTATTCGCATATACATAAGATAGAGTGTCAATAACAGTATCAACAGGTAAGCGTGCTTTATCATTAGTGTAAATAATTTTAGCAAAAAATGATATGCACGATTCATATGTTTCAGATGACTCAGGCTCATCATCCTCTGAGTCGTTAGACTTGTCCCAAGTCCTACACATGTGGGTCTTAGGGGTAGTCCTAATCTTGGATTTACATTTATTAGCATAATGACCCACATTACCACATTTATGACACATTATATTCCTTAAGTCCTTTTTAGGTCTCTAACTATTATTTAAGGTCTTCTTGCCATTATTTCAATCACGTGGTCTTGGAACTTGAAAATTTTGATATCCAACTTTCCCTTGTTTAGTTTCCATAGGATTCCTAAATTTTATCTTTTTAAAATGTTTTCTCATTAGGTCTATCTGGATATCCATGCTTTCAAGTTCACAATCCTCATCTAATCCTAATTCATAGTCAGGTAAGTTTAACTTAGGTATAAAGTCATTTGAGAAGAGAAAACAAGGTTGGATCCAAAGGATCTTTTGACATTAGAGGTCATGTTCTTCTTATACTGTAACTCTATTTCAACATTTCTTAATTTTCTAATCATTAACTATGGAGTTAGGTAAGGAACATCCATCACTTTTATAGCATAACATTTGTTATAAAATTTAGCAGCTTGATATCTAATAATTTTCTACACTATTTCTTTTCTATTATATACAAATCCATTCGCATGCAATTTGGTAATAATATTAGAGAGCTTAATATAGAAGTCATCAAAGGTCTTAGACTCATCCATTATAAGGATATTTTAATATTGCACAAGCGTTTGAGTTTTTCCAGCCTTAACATGCTCATCACCTTCATGGGCAGTGACAAGAGTATCCCAAGCCTCTTTAGATGTAGTTCATGTAGATATTCTTTTAAATTCGTGTTCATTTATTGACATGAATATACAATATTTACCCTTACATCTGTTTCTCTTCTTTTGTAAACTCACTAAGGTTTTTTTAACCCTTAGGGTGCTACCTTTTGTCAATGGTTTAGTAAGGTGAGTGTAACCATTTTCAATATTCTTCAAGACTTCATCACATAAGGTGCCTTAAATAAACACAATCACTCTAATTTTGTAGTAGGGAAAGTTATGTCTATCAAATAGTGGGGATTTTGAGAGATTACCAAGTTTCTCAAATTTATCATCCATTTTGGAATCACAATAACCGTTTTTAAATCCGAACTGATACCAGTTGAAGTTACTTAACGAAGATTTTAACAAAGTTAAAGGTATGTTTAGGAGTTTCAGGAAACTCTTTGAAGAAACTCTGTAATACCCCGTATTTTTATAGCTTTTAAATTATGGGATTTATTAAATTTAATTGAGATAAATTAATTTAATTTTAATCCGGAATATTGCTTTAAATATTTACTAGCGTGACGAGAGTTAGTAATTATTGGAAATTTGTTATTTGTTGCATATTACTGGATGAGTATAGTAATATATGAGATTTATTTTTATAATATTGTCACGTGTGAATAAAATGGCAATTTTGGAAATTTAAGTCGGGACGCGCCTGTGTCGTGTCGGGACTAAATGTGAATTAATAAAAGTGAATATTTTATAAGTTGTTCGGATGGTCATTTTGAGTGCGCCAACGTATCCGGAAGGTCGAGATATTCAGTAAAGTGTACCCGGGAGTTTAGTTTGGGTCTCGGGGCGTTTTTAGGCCTAATTAGTAACCCGGGAGGGCATTTTGGTCATTTTACATTTTTGGGTAATTAAACCCACGAAAATTAGAGGAGTTATATCAGATACCTAGGTTACCTTCTAGGGTTAGAAACTCTAACCACAAGTGACGGCCATAGGAGAGGAAGGAGAGAGCTCTCAAGGCAAATTCAAGGCCCGAAACTCAACCGTTTGCACCGCCGCCACCGCCAACGCGTAGATCGCGAGAAGGGGAACACAACCATACCGAATTCGACGCCAAATCAGAACGTCGAAAATCCCAGGCAAGTTTTTATCTTGCTATTTTCGTTGGTGCATCTTTCATATTAGTTTAGGAGTAATTAAGATGAGTTTTAATGGAGGAAAACCCGATTTATGATATGAAAATCCATGTAGTATTGGTTTAATTGATAATTCTGGAAACCCTTGCCATATAGAGGAATTTAAACCACGAGATTATGATGTGTATAAGAAGAGAATTCTGGAAATAATTGTTAGAACCATGTTTAAGAGAGTTTAGGGTTCTTGAGATTTTTGTGTGAAATTGGGGCTGTTAATCCATGATTTAATCACAGAAATCCACATGCTTTACGTTGAAAATACCAATTATGATGATATAGGGTTAGTAGTATCAATTCTGGGTCGATTGGGATTAGAAAAGATGGAAATTGTTGGTGTTTGGAGATGAAACCCGTAACTGCAGAATTCCAGTTTTCGTAGACCTGCTTGATCGATCGATCGAGCCCAGGGCTTCGATCGATCGAGCCCCAAACCTCGATCGATCGACCCCTCCTGGGAGACTCCTATTTCCCTTATTATATGAGTTAAATTCAATTTATTATGAGAAATTCTTGGGCATCCTTAATGAAATGTTTTGGGAGATAGGGGAGACCAGTAGGACATGTGAATAGATTTTTGGACCCTCGATGTCGGGCAAAGATTGTATTTTGGGATAATTACATAAGGGTCGGTAAATTTATAATTTAAAGAGAGAGAGACACGTAAGAGAGTTACTTTGGGACAAATGTGTATACCTACTGAATTTTATACTTGGGAGGATAGAATCCATGAGCGTTATGTAGTAAGTGGAAAGGTTCCTCAAATTAAAGTAAGATGTGAATGGTTATACGTGATAACTATATAATGAGAAATAAATGCAAATGACGTAATTATGGGAATTGAGAATTTACCCATTATTGATATTGTAATATTAGTATAGTTATATGATTGTGTATGCATATACTATCTATGTGTGAAAATCATGCCCACGCTACTTGCTATCCCTGAGGTTTCCGCGCTGGGACAGTCTTATCTCGATGGGACCTTTATGGGGGATATTGACTTGTACCCTAGAAGATAGATATCCTTGGTGCATGCTAGTGATGTGATAGTTCAGACGGTCCTAAGAGACGGAGGCATGTGCCATCCTCTTAGAGACTTGGAATCTATTCTTCGCCTCATCTTATTTGTGTATAGATATCCTTGGTACAGGCTATCGCAGTGATAGTTCAGACGGTCCTAAGGGACTTGGAATTTATACTTCGTCTCAATATTGTTTGAGTATGTGTTAATACAATTCGAGAGTGATTCCGAATTTGTATTCCCCTTAATGTGAGTGATATGGGGTTTGGATAGTAGAGTATGCCCGCACCATAGTTTTATTTGGGGTGCTGTTATGGTTTATATATATATTTTAGGAGTGGTTAATATATATTAAATTCTGAAATCTGGAACTCTCTACTGTGATGTGATATGTAGGACGTGGTTGATAACTCAAATTATAAATACTTGTGTTGAGAAAGTATAATACGTCATTGGAAAAACTATATTGATTTATAAGGTTAAAATGAGAACTTTGGTTACTAATTGAATAGTATCTTCAAACAATTAAATCGTTAATTTTGAATCTTACGAGTAATATAAGATAAATTAATCCATTGGGAAAGGATAGCATGTTATATGATGAGATAGACCATTGGGAAGGTTAGTGCGATAGGTGTGCACATTAGAAGAGAGGTGAGAATTTCTCAAGAGAGTGTCGCACTAATATGTTGTTGCATTGGCCTGTATCAATTTAAATACTTGCTAAACGTATTTTAAATCAAAAACACTATCGGGCTCTAACCCGTTTCTTTTTCTCTTTCTCTCTCTTGTATATATATGTATGTATTACAGGTGCCCAGCCACATGGGCGTCTTGCTTAGGATCTTTTGGAAGGAACACGCTGCAGCTTAGGTGGGAGTTGCAGGTCTTTTGGTTAGACGACTTCGTTCATTCGGATCCACCCTTAGTACTTTCATCTAGTTGAGCATGTATAGATCTTTCCATTATTCCGTTGTTAATGGACATTTGTATTTCAGTTATTTCCAATATTGTTATTATGGGATTTATTCTATTTGGATGTGTGACGTTAGATTTCGTATGTTGTCATTCGATTGACGAATGTATTAAATTAATTGGATTATATTGCAGAAGTTAATGTGGTGTGATTCCTACTTATTGAATGTTGTTAATAAAAGAAATGATTTTTTTTTAAAAATAAAATTTGGAAAGTATGTATAAAAATGGTTTTGACACTTAGCTTAATTATTTAGGATGTTTAATTGGAAAATTTATTTTTATCGACAGTGATGCTGAGAATGAACCAACTGTTTACCTTGATTTAATTTAATAAAGGAGTGATCGCCCGGTATTTAATTAGGCGGGGTGTCACAGGTGGTATCAGAGCATCAGGTTCTAGTGTCCTTAGGATCTGTACGGCTTATTATGCTTTCAGCGTTGCTTTATTTGTTATAGAGCCCTATGTTTAGGATTGTTGATCCCCTTGACGAGATTTCGTTCTCCTGCTATAATGTGTATACATTAGTGTATTCTAATTTCGTTCGGATGTGTGCATATACCGAGCGATGACGGATGTCAGAAGAGGACCGTTAAGCGTACATCAGGAGGCATGGCTCAGTTGAGATGATGAAATATATCCGAGGATGATGACCGTAGTCGAGGTCACCTCCTTTATGGCGCGAGAAGCCACGACTAGAAAGGCGACTAAGGTACAATAATGATTTTCAAATGCTATTATAGTCAAGTCAGGTACTAGGGTAAACATACCAAATGTATTACAAAAATGTGTAGAGACTGTCAGTGGGAAATTTTAGAAACGCGAAAATAGTATGTGTTTACCAACGGAGGTAAAGTATCCAAAGGCGTAAATATAGGACGGAGTGTGGAAAACTGAAAGTGAAAATTTAGAGAAAATCTTCTTGTCTTTCGGGACGAAATTATATTGGTTTGAGTCAACCACCAATTTTAGAAGTGGAATGCTATACCTATAGGAGAACCTTAGGTACAGTGCTGACCGTATGCTCCTTCCTTAACTGTTCAGGATTAGAAGCAAATGTGGTTCTGAACGCATTGAGAGAGGGCATGTCAGGGGTCCATTCGTGAATATGAATCTTAATCGTTAGCGAATTTTGTATCGGAAGATGTAGATACAAGTGGGGGAAACGACTCCAAGCGTAAGACCAACTCATAATATTAGTTGATAAAACTCGAGGAGGAAATTCTGATCGACGAACGATTCAGAGGTTGACATTGTCATATTTTGTCAGAATAAATGATAACGCTTCCTTGTGGGGGAAGTTAAAGGAATCGAAGAATTTAGTCGAGAATGAGACTGAATGCAACGATGGTTGTATAGCACCACAAAAGGATGTGGATACACATGAGGAAAACCATTTAAATGCTTTATATAGTTAAATTCTTGCCAAGTGATGGTAAATTCAGTAAGTACTATTATAGATAGTAACATGATCGTTATGGCCTAAAAAGTTAAGGGAACAATTGGGATGGCTAACGGGAATCAAGTCTACTAAAGTCTGAGAGAAGGACAATCCTAACCTGGTTAGTAGTACAGGTGATAAGTGGATTATGTGTTGAGGTATTTTGGTGAGGAGCGAAATTACTCGCGATAATATGTTCCAAAGTGAGAAAAAAGGGGCAAGAATACGGTGCCTAATAAAAGACAACGATTAAAGTAATTTTGTTTGGTTTGAGTAGACGATTTACGTCCAGAAACCACTTGCGCAGACAAAACGATTGGCAAGGTGGAAGTATAAGTTGTATCCCTAGACGATGCGGCGTGTTTATGTGACACGAGCGAGTCACCATATTTTGTTCATTGCTAGATTAGCATGTGAGATGAGTTTAATGCATATCATTATAAATGTTACCATTATGTGAATATTTTTCCGTAGTGTAGCGGGATTTTTCTTTAGTACTATCCACGGAGGATGAATGAGTATATTAATAGTGTTTTATACCTTATTGAGGTTACTCATTGTAGTGATGCGATACACGAGTATGATATTATCTTTGTTAAAATGTTATAGAAATGGGTAGTATGATAGTGGACATTTATTGCAAGGCTATCGGAGTAGTTGCATTGGTGCAACATGTTTTATGTTTGTTTTGGCGAGGCTTTACCTGTAAGAAGGTTGGACTCGCATCTATATTATCTATCCAAGAGACTTCGGAGGAGATAGTGGGCTCGAGATATTCGATGCCAATGTATGTATAGACTTTGTTAGTATGATTCGGTATGTATCGGGACTTATCGTTGAGCGAAAAGATTTGACGCAGTATTATGTTTAGCACTCCGGACTTAGTGATAAGGAAAGTGCATTGTTATATTTATCCTTTAGAGATGTGGGAGCTAATATTTATACCCCTATTATTAGGGAAAGGAATTTCGAGAATTCCGATTGTATGTATTCGAGGTTTATGGAATTCTATTACCACCAACCTATACTGAACAATAGTGCAATTAGTGAAACGTTCTTTGTTAAGCATAATTGCGGGGGAAATTGTAACTTTTCTGTCAAGGGACGGAATAAAGGGGTATATACTATGGACGGAGGACCTAACGGATTTCGATGACCGACAATGCTAGGTAGTAGTGTATCGGGGGGGTTCCTTATTTGGATTTTGCTTTGCGAGACATCCCACGCATGAAACTTAGCGTAAGGTTGGAAATAGGGAGACGTTTGGTCACTATTCCATGAGTTCGGTACCCTGATCGAAATGGGATCAAGTAATTATGTATGTAAGTTGGGAGTTGAATTTTGTTTTAAGGTCATTGGAGCCGGATTTTTGTGGTAGGAAATCATTGGAAGTTATCCCCACGAGTTGAGAGGTGGAACTATGATAAAGAGAATTTAAGAATTTTGATTTCTAAGGTGATTGAGAGTACCCAAATGTCATAACCGCGTACAGAACACAAGGTGAATAAAGAGTTGGAATGATTTTTAGCATGGATTGTATGGAAATAACTTTATATTATACAAAAGAGATAACCTGTAATCATTTTGATGAATAGAGCGTTAGTGAATTATTTTGGTTGTTGTACAAATTTGAGAAATTTTTGTACTTATCTGAGGAAGGTTGAGAATTATTATTCCTCTTTTATTGTCATGGAATTTGAATGCCCTATTTCTTCTATTCTGTTGAATTTAGTTAGTCCTACATAAGAGTAGCCGCCGTTCGCTCTCCCAGGGCGGTCGGGGTGTTGCAAAAATGTGGGCATATGGGTTAGATGCAGTCAAAATAGTCCGAGTCGAAGGGACGTGGTAATAGACGTGTGAAATAAATGTTTGTGGGACTAGTATAACAAAGTGGAAGTGATAGAGTGGATTAAACGTCACATGAGGGGCGATAATCCATAAGTGTGCAATTAGAATAGCACGCCCTAACTTGATTGGAAGGCTGTGGGAAGCCATTCAAGAATTGGTATTCCTTGAATAGGGTAGAATTTAATTGTTATGAAGCACACCCGGAGCGGAATTTTTATTAGCCAAGTGTGAGAATGACTTGCGCATACAAAGAGTAATGATGTTAGTATGGTATAAGAGTTCCAGAAGTGCGCTTCGTGGAGAGAAGAGCACGGGTGGAACTTTCGGCATACTACAAGGAAGGAAGGGGAGTATTACGTGTCACTTAATGTGTGGCATTTCAAGAGAAGAATCGATGTTTAGCGAGACGTGGTGAGTAGTCTCTACATGCACTGCCCATAGGTAAGGTTTGGTTGAAAGAGGAGAAGAAACCAAAGAATTTTGTGTTTATCGAAAATTCCTGAACTTGGAAGAGGTCGGTAAAGCCGGTTAAGATCTTGGATGGGTTGCCATCCTTAAAAAAAGATCAAGGGTTTATCCCGAACATGTGAATTAAGTCGCCGAGAAGGAAGTGATTGATATTCCTTTGGACTGGCTTACAATATTAACTAGTATGCCCCAGACTTCTTTTGAAAGGAAGGATTGCACCAGTGCATGGTCCGGCGTAGTATAAATTTCTAAATCAGGATGAGATTTAGTGAATCCCACCTTTGATATGGGATTTCAGGAACCATCGGAGAAAAGATTTCGTTTCGAGTAGGATGTATCACCCTTAGCCAGGGAATGAGCGCACGGTGATTAAAGATTTGTGGAGCCACATAAAAGATTTTGGAATCTTGATACGATGATTTCAAGAATGCTCTATAGAAGCACTCGTACCTGTTTGTCGCGTACAAGGTACTTATTAAGGTTTTGTTATGGAAGAACCTTGACTATTATCCTTCCGTATGTTTAGAGGAGAGTAGGTAATCACAATTTTTGGATCGATCGAGAGAACATCCGATAAATGCGGAAGAATTCCACGACTGTTTTAAGCGAGCAAGAGTGATCAAATGTTCGTAATATTTTCTTAGAATGGGAGTTTTGTATAAGAATAAATCCGAGTATTTGTCATGTAGTGAGGTGCAGCCTCCTAATGTTAGTGAGATAGTGAAATTTATAACGTATAGGCGTGACCTGTGCGAATGTTGTTAGTTGGGAGCACAATGTGAAGTGTGTCCAATGAGAATGTAAACCGATGTTGCTGTGAGGAAAAAGCTATAATGATTGAGAGTCGTACTATGTAGATAGTTTGCGTACTGACGAGAGATATCCAGATTTGTTCTTACCAGGTATGCCTTGTTTTCCGAATTTCGGGACGAAATTCCGTTATTAGGGGGGAAGTATGTAATACCCCGTATTTTTATAGCTTTTAAATTATGGGATTTATTAAATTTAATTGAGATAAATTAATTTAATTTTAATCCGGAATATTGCTTTAAATATTTACTAGCGTGACGAGAGTTAGTAATTATTGGAAATTTGTTATTTGTTGCATATTACTGGATGAGTATAGTAATATATGAGATTTATTTTTATAATATTGTCACGTGTGAATAAAATGGCAATTTTGGAAATTTAAGTCGGGACGCGCCTGTGTCGTGTCGGGACTAAATGTGAATTAATAAAAGTGAATATTTTATAAGTTGTTCGGATGGTCATCTTGAGTGCGCCAACGCATCCGGAAGGTCGAGATAGTCAGATTAGTGTACCCGGGAGTTTAGTTTGGGTCTCGGGGCGTTTTTAGGCCTAATTAGTAACCCGGGAGGGCATTTTGGTCATTTTGGTCATTTTACATTTTTGGGTAATTAAACCCACGAAAATTAGAGGAGTTATATCAGATACCTAGGTTACCTTCTAGGGTTAGAAACTCTAACCACAAGTGACGGCCATAGGAGAGGAAGGAGAGAGCTCTTAAGGCAAATTCAAGGTCCGAAACTCAACCGTTTGCACCGCCGCCACCGCCAACGCGTAGATCGCGAGAAGGGGAACACAACCATACCGAATTCGACGCCAAATCAGAACGTCGAAAATCCCAGGCAAGTTTTTATCTTGCTATTTTCGTTGGTGCATCTTTCATATTAGCTTAGGAGTAATTAAGATGAGTTTTAATGGAGGAAAACCCGATTTATGATATGAAAATCCATGTAGTATTGGTTTAATTGATAATTCTGGAAACCCTTGCCATATAGAGGAATCTAAACCACGAGATTATGATGTGTATAAGAAGAGAATTCTGAAAATTATTGTTAGAACCATGTTTAAGAGAGTTTAGGGTTCTTGAGATTTTTGTGTGAAATTGGGGCTGTTAATCCATGATTTAATCACAGAAATCCACATGCTTTACGTTGAAAATACCAATTATGATGATATAGGGTTAGTAGTATCAATTCTGGGTCGATTGGGATTAGAAAAGATGGAAATTGTTGGTGTTTGGAGATGAAACCCGTAACTGCAGAATTCCAGTTTTCGCAAACCTGTTTGATCGATCGATCGAGCCCAGGGCTTCGATCGATCGAAGGTTCGATCGATCGAGCCCCAAACCTCGATCGATCGACCCCTCTTGGGAGACTCCTATTTCCCTTATTATATGAGTTAAATTCAATTTATTATGAGAAATTCTTGGGCATCCTTAATGAAATGTTTTGGGAGATAGGGGAGACCAGTAGGACATGTGAATAGATTTTTGGACCCTCGATGTCGGGCAAAGATTATATTTTGGGATAATTACATAAGGGTCGGTAAATTTATAATTTAAAGAGAGAGAGACACGTAAGAGAGTTACTTTGGGACAAATGTGTATACCTACTGAATTTTATACTTGGGAGGATAGAATCCATGAGCGTTATGTAGTAAGTGGAAAGGTTCCTCAAATTAAAGTAAGATGTGAATGGTTATACGTGATAACTATATATTGAGAAATAAATGCAAATGACGTAATTATGGGAATTGAGAATTTACCCATTATTGATATTGTAATATTAGTATAGTTATATGATTGTGTATGCATATACTATCTATGTGTGAAAATCATGCCCACGCTACTTGCTATCCCTGAGGTTTTCGCACTGGGACCGTCTTATCTCGATGGGACCTTTATGGGGGATATTGACTTGTATCCTAGAAGATAGATATCCTTGGTACAGGCTAGTGATGTGATAGCTCAGACGGTCCTAAGAGACGCAGGCATGTGCCATCCTCTTAGAGACTTGGAATCTATTCTTCGCCTCATCTTATTTGTGTATAGATATCCTTGGTACAGGTTATCGCAGTGATAGCTCAAACGGTCCTAAGGGACTTGGAATCTATACTTCGTCTCAATATTGTTTGAGTATGTGTTAATACAATTCGAGAGTGATTCCGAATTTGTATTCCCATTAATGTGAGTGATATGGGGTTTGGATAGTAGAGTATGCCCGCACCATAGTTTTATTTGGGGTGCTGTTATGGTTTATATATATATTTTACGAGTGGTTAATATATATGAAATTGTGAAATCTGGAACTGTCTACTGTGATGTGATATGTAGGACGTGGTTGATAACTCAAATTATAAATACTTGTGTTGAGAAAGTATAATATGTCATTGGAAAAACTTTATTGATTTATATGGTTAAAATGAGAACTTTGGTTACTAATTGAATAGTATCTTCAAACAATTAAATCGTTAATTTTGAATCTTACGAGTAATATAAGATAAATTAATCCATTGGGAAAGGATAGCATGTTATATTATGAGATAGACCATTGGGAAGGTTAGTGCGATAGGTGTGCACATTAGAAGAGAGGTGAGAATTTCTCAAGAGAGTGTCACACTAATATGTTGTTTCATTGGCCTGTATCAATTTAAATACTTGCTGAACGTATTTTAAATCAAAAACACTATCGGGCTCTGACCCGTTTCTTTTTCTCTTTTTCTCTCTTGTATATATATGTATGTATTACAGGTGCCCAGCCACAGGGGCGTCTTGCTTAGGATCTTTTGGAAGGAACGCGCTGCAGCTTAGGTGGGAGTTGCAGGTCTTTTGGTTAGACGACTTCGTTCATTCGGATCCACCCTTAGTACTTTCATCTAGTTGAGCATGTGTAGCTCTTTCCATTATTCCGTTGGTAATGGACATTTATATTTCAGTTATTTCCAGTATTGTTAATATGGGATTTATTCTGTTTGGATGTGTGACTTTAGATTTCGTATGTTGTCATTCGATTGACGAATGTATTAAATTAATTGGATTATGTTGCATAATTTAATGTGGTGTGATTCTTACTTATTGAATGTTGTTAATAAAAGAAATGATTTTTTTAAAAATAAAATTTGGAAAGTATGTATAAAAATGGTTTTGACACTTAGCTTAATTATTTAGGGTGTTTAATTGGAAAATTTATTTTTATCGACAGTGATGCTGAGAATGAACCAACTGTTTACCTTGATTTAATTTAATAAAGGAGTGATCTCCCGGTATTTAATTAGGCGGGGTGTCACAAACTCTTTTTGTTTACAAATTTATTTCACACAAGATATTTAAAACATTTTGCAGTTATGAACCAGAAAACCTTAAGAACCTTTGTAACTTTAGATTTTTTTCTTTAAAAGATATTTGATTATCCGAGTTAACCTTGTAGATAGAAAGTATCAAGCAAGAATTAAGGGTCATTCACAATAGTTTGCACTTAATTATTTTATGTGGTAAAACCTCAAAGGCTGGGTAAACATCCACGCTAACCTCCACACCACACACAAAAAAATCTACTAAAAATGGTATAAGGTTATAAGTAACAAGCATGCAATCATAGGATCGAAAAGAGAAGAAAATATACCTAAAAATGCCCAGAATTACACCTCATTTGGGTGCTTCTTCTATGACCCAACAACTACGTGAACCTCCTCTCCATTATCTTTTCCTTATGCCGACTGACCATCAGATCTCTCTAGAAAAATAGCATACTTTTCAAAATGTTAAGTATGTGAAATTAGATGGTAATGCATGTCTCTAAGATCATATAAGATCATGGAAGAACATACCAACTCTTATACAAAACATTCCAAAAAATTACATATGATGTTCTAAATGCTCTGATCTATAATTTCAAATATCAGAGAAATCAAGAAATTTAGATGTGGTTAGATCTGGATAAAAATAGATCTAAAAGTTATATATAGACACAAAGCATATTTCATAAACAACAACAATTAGTTTTAAAAAATAAAACCGAATATAAACCAACATGGTATTATTTTATAAGATTTACAGTTTTAAACCTAACACGTTTGTGGATCTAAAATCATTTTCAATGATTTATAGATATCCAACAAAGATAGGATGTTTCTAACAAGATAGCAACAAATCAGTGTGTGTGTGTGTGTATATATATCTAACTCAAAAGTATGTGCAAATATTTCACTTGAGCCAGATCCTTGATTTAAAAAAAAAATCAAGTCCCTAATAGGCTATTTTACAAGAGAAACTATATCTAGAAGAGTTATGTTGAAAAATATGAATTAAACACTCAAAACTCAACCATGTTTTCGAACACCCTAAAAAATTCTAACTATGAAACTCTAGTTTTCAAAAAGTTTTTGGGAGAAAAAACACACGAACCATTAACTTACTGATTTTTGAAAACTAATTTTCTCTCTGGATTTTCTCTCTCCAAACTCTACTTTCTTTCTCTAACTTTAATTCACTATCACTCTTACCTCTCTCTAAAATACCAAAATATCCCAAAATAAAGACGAAGTACATTTGTATAGGGAGGCAGAAACTTTTTTGGAATAGAGGGTTGAAAGAACTCTTGAGATTGATTCTATCGGTTTGATCTCAATCTAACGGTTGAGAATAAGTCATATAATGTACGCTTTGCCAGTTAACAACGGTTGTAAATGATTCCTTGAAATTTGTCCAAATTTTTTACATTAGGATTGATCGAAATTAGTTTTAGGCCATAGATAAAAAGAGATCAACAGTGTACAACAAGCCTCAGTTATATGTTTGCTAAGAAACACAATTCCAACGAGTAAGGTAAAGACAAGTGGCATACAGGTGTCATCAATTAACACAGGGATCAAACGCGTTTGATAAGTCCAGATAAAATGTTTAGGTAATTGTAACTACCTACCCAAAGGCTAGAAAAACTACTTTAATACTATAAAAAATGTTTGAAGAATTGATTTAAATCTAAACATTTTTTTTTTAAATTACTAAAAGTTCTAGAAAATTAATATAACACATATAATGCAAGCACGAGCAAACGTGTCCTAAAGTGCTTCATTTTTATTCCTTTGGAGACCATGAGGATAACCAGTTGATGTAGATATCCATATTTTAATTTTGAAATACCTTTTGAAGGGGCTCTTTGATACTAAAAATATTTTATCTTCATATCGAAACTAGTTGAAAAACCTATATGGTATAGACTCGTAGTAATTCAACCATACAGGGTGTTTCAATAATATCACGATTCCTTCTGGCCATGGTATTTAGAGAGTCTTAGGGGTAAAAATTATAACCTTAAACCACAATGTCATCTCTTCATGGAACTCAAACTCACAATTGTCTTATATCGTGAAGGATAACATCACGATTGTTTCTAGCCGTGGTATTTAGACAGTCTTGGGGGTAAAAATTCTAACCTTAAACAACGATTACGTCTTATCGTGGATATTAAACTCTTGGTTAACTTATACGGTGGTGTTTGAATCCAATAACAATGAACATAATACATACTTTCACAAACATAACATTAGAGGCCCAAATGTAAAATACAACCGCTTTGATGAAATAACATTCAGTGAAATTCATTAAATAAGAGCACAATACATCCAAAACAACAACAATACGTCCAAAATTGTTTCAACAACATACAAAAGCAAGAACAAATTGTTTGAAAGACTGTTACAACCACTTTTACTTACAATAATTATGCATTTTATCCTAGAGATATTTTTATGAGGGGGAGGTTTTTTTGTTGAGGGGCCTTTTGGCGGAGATGGATCATATCGTCCCTTTGTCCTCGCTTCACGACGCTTAGGTGCCTTACTCTTTTTTTTTGTTTTTATGTTCCATTTTCCTCGTGTAGGGGAATTAATTAATGTACATAAGGAATCAATGACGTTAGAAATATCTTGGTCCGAGTCCTCATCCATTATCTCTTATATTAAATTGATGGATTTATCAATCTCTTGAAACTACTATACATATAACCATCAATTGTGTGTTAGAGAAATAAGTGCGACAATGAGAAATCCATTTATGAATAATTGTAACTTATCGTTTTTATCGGAGTGTTTTACTTTAGGCATTCTAATACGATGATCGGGATTTTGAATGTACGGATGGGATCTTTCTAGGAACGAGGATATATAACCATCCACACACTCATATGGCATGTTAATCAATACAATCAATCATATAGACAAAAAGAGAACATGGCCCACCCAGTTAAGTTGATATCATTTCTCGATAGAAACATCACTTTTTTGCGTGCTGGGTCTTTCACCGCTCTTTCGATAAAGGGTACATTGGGAGTCTAGAAATTATTTGTACATGGCTAGCCTGACATAGCACCCTCTCTGGACAATAAATTTAAGTAACATCATAGAAAATGAGGATGTCGTTGTAACAAGAGACCTCCTGGAAGGGGTAAGCCTCTGGATTTTCAATGCGGGGATTCAGAGAACCTACAAGTTATTGCAAATGTTAACATATATAACAGAGCAAGAGAATTGCGTTTAAAATAATGAGTTTTTAAATATACTCGCATTAGATGCTTTTAGATCATTTAGGTTCTCCCTTAACTCCACCATTTATGCAAATGCATCACCTAACACCGTTTACGTCTTTCATTTACGTAGACACAAATATGAAGGATAGAACTCCAAATTTCGTACACCCCTTGCCAAATTAGTGTGGTCATATATCTACGTCTCCATCGAGATTGATGAATTAATTGGAAATTTTTTATTTAACCCAAAATAAGTTAACTATAATATTATAAGTGAGAAATGTTTATCACTAATATAATGATATATCTAGCCAATTTTTGCATGTCTACATCGGATGGAACCCCAAGTTATCAATACAAATGAGCCAATATGCCCATCCCCAAAGCGTAATCATTACACTTTCCAATTTGTTTCAACTTTTTTAGGTACTAAATCGAGACTCGGTTCCCTGATTTTCCTGGGAACAACAACCACCTGATCATGAGGAACAAGTACCCTTGTGTTGCTTGTGTCGCTTGCTCAATGTCTCTTTTCGTAACATCTTACCCAAACGTTTTCACCTTCCCCTTGCTGTGATTCATTGGCCAATCAAAACGGATCAAATAAAAAGACTATCATTCTTCCAATGCCTCCTCCTCGCCACTTCTCATGTTTTTGGTAAGACATTTAATTTTTTAGTCTTGTCTTCGGCTTTCCCGTAGACCAATTTACCAACGATTCAAATTTTGAGGAGATGGTACACATCATTTAGGTGATGGTTATCTCACTGAATGGCATATATAATGAATTCATCTCTGACTTCCACCATTAGATGTACTAGTAGTAGTGTTTTAGCAATCCCCATAAGCGTGCATTTTTATCTAACTCAACCACCAACTCATCCTCCTTTTCTATATCACGCTCGATAAATGTTATGATGTGGTACAAATATTTCATCATTCCCCTCTCCTCGTTGTGGTTCCA
The DNA here is from genome assembly GCA_949130495.1 of Sambucus nigra. NCBI lineage: Eukaryota > Viridiplantae > Streptophyta > Magnoliopsida > Dipsacales > Adoxaceae > Sambucus > Sambucus nigra. Next base: position 434,646,701 of record OX422215.1, read on the forward strand.
TATCGAATAAGAAAAATGGTTCTGAAATTTATTAAGAAACTAAGGGTTATTTGGTGTGCACCCTCTAATGGCTGTGAATCTGAGTGGCTAATTATTTTCGATGTTTCTTCTCGGGTATTTTTACAAATGTTAAAGGATGTATTTCCTCTTCTGAAGTAGAAGGCTCACCGTCAGTCTCATCTCCATGTCCTCATCCACCTCTTGCCTCCTATTGTCCTTCCCCAACCACCTCGTGTGAACTACCCTCCTCTACCTCAGCACTCTCTCCCTCATCACTATCACCCCCTCTTCCATAGGAACCTCCTCCAAATTGGCTAACTTATTCACATACCCATCCACCCATACCTTATCATCCACTTTCTCAATAACCCTATCTAAAAACTATCAAGGAGAATACCCTCTACTTTTTTCATTGTCACTACCACTCGACGATGCAGGTTGTTCACCTCCTTTAGCCGCCTCTAACATCCACGTTTTCTCTAATGCATTAGGATTATTTATAGATGTTCCAATTTATATAAACTACAATTTTAATACCAAAAGAGTACATGAGACTAAAAGCATATGTATTAGTCTTCATACTATTAGAAGAAATCATAAGAGATAAAAATCGAAGAGAACTAACTATATATGGAAAACAACAGTTAGATGTAATTGTGGATGGAAAACAATGGTTAGATTAGACCGAGTAAGATAATCTATTACAATGACTCATAATTTTATCCAACAAATAAAAATGACAACAAATTGTTGTTGTTCATACCACGGCTACCTTGGATTCCTGTGTATAACTACCACAGTTTATTGTTCTGGTTTTTCTTCAAACACAAAATTACTTGTCACCTACGGTTACTCCACACTGTAAACTGCACGGTTACTCCTCACCGTATCTACTTCACCACGATAGGAGGTCACCGAAGATAATATTCACCTATGGTAACGGTTCGTCATATGCTCAGTGTCTCAGATTGTTTTTAGTTTTTTTGTGATTTACAGGTGTTTTATTCGCATTTTAAGGAATATATTTTCTAGGCCGAAAAAACGTATGATGCAAATGCCATTCAAAGTGTTTTCATTTAAATTTGTAAACAATATTCATGGTAGGGCTTGCTTGATATGTTTTCTAACATTTTAATCTGAATTTCAGACAGACATTGTTCAAACAATACAATAATGTGTATTAGAATCACATACTCGAAGTTTTTTTCTCTGGAAGGTAGAAGTAGGCTTTGTTTTTGGTTTGTGTCGGTTTATAGAAATGGTTAGAGATAAGTTATAGAGAGAGAGATAACATAAGAGTAAAATTTATGTTTAAATTTTTTTGGGTTTATATATGATCCCAAATTATGTGGTGTTAGGTTCTTAGAGTGTTTGGGAGAAATAAGTGGTACTTATGTGGTGTTATAGAGAAAAGGGTTATTGGGAGAATTTTTTTTTCAAAAATGGAATCGCTTTGTCTGGGAATTAGTGGAAACACTTGATTAGATAAAAAAGTATTAGGAATACACCTAATGCTTCGACAGTGGGAAGCCTCGGGTTCATTATATTGTGTGATGCATAAAAAGGTGATATTCTTTCGGCACGGTTAATAGATTTCAATCATGTAGTATTATACCTTCATTATAAAAAGACTAAGTTTTCAGTGAGATAAGGATTACAAGTTATCTACCTCGGAATACATGTTTACCCATGTAGATTGAGTTGTTAATTGGAGGAATGTGACGTAATCTTGGAGTACTGGATCCATTAAGGAGGCCAAAGTTGTTGCCACTTCGAAGGAAAATAAAGAGGCTATATGGCTCGATTACTTCTCAAGTAACATTGGTGAGGTTCCTATAAGAAAAATTGGCTATTGCGCTTTTAGTGCTGGTAACAATATAATTACAAGTTTGAGAGAATCCATAACCCATAACCTATATAAGGGTTAGGCACTAGTTCGAGAGATCGAACAAATGGGTGATACGGTTATAACCGAGGTTTTATTTTATAACATTTGTTTAAACCTTCTAAATAAAGACAATAAACTGCCAAATAGATGGGTTAGGAGTTGGAAACATGACTTTAAGACTAATGGGATATTGTTGGGGTTTTATTCTTAAAACCATGTATGTAGTTTACTTTTGAGTAAAGGTGTGTACATTCATTTTAAAATAGAAATCATTGTTGTGAGAGTTCCTTATGTTTATTCTTTAAATATATTGTAGACATGTTAGTCAATTTTACATAGTAGGAATTTTGGTGAGTTGGGTTTGGCTTGATCATTGCTGATTGGAATTCCAATTTTAGTAAAATTGAACAGTTCCAAACCAAGATATTGGTTGACATCCTATCGATATGGTTATGTGTACAATCCTAATGGCTTATCTCTAATTATGCGAACCTATATGATGGTTCGATAACATGTTTGAGTTTAAAAGAGGATTGCGACCGGTACATTCCGGAATGTATTGTACATGATCACTTGTGAAATTTATACCCAATGGAGGTCTTCATTAGACTTAGGCAATCTCATACCATTTGCAAATGATTAAAAGATTATTAATCCATAAAATTATGAGGTTTGGAATTCTTCTAAAATTATTTTTTTAATTACTGTTGGTGTGATTAAATTATATATTAGGTAAATAGATCCCCTCAAGTTGGGTAATAGTTATGTGAGTAGATTTTATATCATAATTCATAGGATTTCACATTGAGGAGATGTCTCGGAGTGTGATACCCTCTTGATAAACTTTGTGAAACCAAATGTATTTGAACAAAAAAGTATTATGTATAATGAAAATGCAACTGATATAAGATTATAACTTCACTATCTTTTTTATAATGCACTTAAGATTAAAACGAGCATGAAATACATTATGAGATATGTTACCTAGAACGCATCAACCATGAAACCTACCAAAATGCTGAAGCAACATAATGAAGATCCCAATCAATACACGATCAACATCAACATGTCATAAAAAATCTCAACGAATATAGTGAAGATCATAACCATAGTCACAAGCTATTAAAATGGTGACTCAAAGCTCACAAAGATCACCTCTTAAACCTCAATCTCAATTCAACATCACCTGTCACACAAGCAAGTTCAAAACCACATCCCACAACATATAGTGATAAATATCAAAGAAATAAACATATCATAACCCCTCATTTGATGATTCAAGGAAGTCAACGAGTGCTCAAATTACTTGATGTTTACTATTTATGTGTATTTTACTTTAGGAACTATTGTAAAAAAGTAAAGTGACATGTTTCAACATGTATAAGCTCAAAACATATTCAGCCAAACCCACAATAGAGATCCCTAATCCTTCCCTAAAGAGTGGATTAAAACCAAAAAACATTTTGACTAAAATGTGACAGGTTTACTCAAATAAACTTCAGGTTTAATAGACTAAAAGTCCTAGTAAAAAGTTTAGCCAACTAAACTTTTAAAAGTGAACTAAACCTTTGGGACAACATCATCTAAAGGAGTTTTAGTTCACTAAAACAAAAGGTTTAGTCGACAAAAAGTGTAAGATCGGACTCATTTCTTTGGTAAAATCCTCCAAACTTTTGTACTAATAACTCATGTATTACAACATGAATAAATTTTTTTTTACCAACTTATGGAAACCTCCTAACACTATAAGTAAGACCATTGACATGCATCCCAAATTACCAATCCCAAATCAAAGATTGAGTTATCCCGATTACCTAAATTCCTCTTCCATCTATGTGATATCCCTATCCAAATGTCCATTCTAAACGAACCTTATCGAACTTCCAAACCCAATGAATTCTAATAATCAAAACTCACTATATTTATAAGGAAATATTTTTTTTGTTTGAAGCATTGATCAAACGAGGTTCAAATGAGGGCTTATTGTTTTGATTTTTTGGATGTCTTTAGAATCAAGATTTTCTTCTTTCAAACGAGATCCTTATCTCATTGGAAAGAAGTTAAAGTTTCATTCGAGCGACATTATTCTGCCTCGATTTTCATGTTTCTCTATAAATTCCTATTTTCGGTAGGGTTTTTGAAAAAACATTTAATATTACGAAAACTATAGACCTACTATAACAAGTCTTCACTTTTAAAAAGGTAAAAACACATTTTTGATTAATAAAACTCAACTGAATTCGTTAGTGAATCATCTTTGAAACTGAAATCACTTTTATAATGAAGTTACAATTTTAGAGAATAAGTCTCTACTGCTTCTCTTATGATTCTTGTAGTAATCATTGCGGAAGGAAGATTGCGAACTTTATGGGACTTGAGAGAACCATTGCATAAGAAGATGAAGGTCTCCTGCGAGAGATTCATTGGGTTGTATTTCACTTATTAGGTAGCAGGTTGCGATTTGCAAACTGTATTAGTGAAATAGAAGGTTTTTCCCTAATTGTTTTTTTCCTTGAAATAATGTGTGGAATGATTTTCTGATTGCATGTTTATTGTTTAATGTCTTGAATCACGTAGTTGCATGTTTTAGGTTTTAAAGGAATTAAAATTTGTTTTTAGGTTGACCTATAATTAAATAAGTTTATTGCATTAGAGAATAACACCTCAAATTAGTATCAGTGCCTATTGCACAAATTTACTGTGTGATTTTTTTTCGCAAAATTTTTCTCTGATATCAATTGTTTTGAAAAATGATTTTGAAAATTGCAAATTTTTCGATGAAAAACTTATATAATAGGATGCCAATTTTTTATGGATCGAACTATGCCTATTGGAAAGCCTGTATGAGATCCAATTTAAAAGTCATAGATGAGAAAGTTTTGTTAGTTTGTGAAAAAAGGGTGGACTCCTCCTGTGGTCACAGTTGAGAATGTCATAAATCCCAAACTTGTTTCTCCCTGGACTAATGAGGAATTTAAATGGAGTGCCTATAACTCCCGTGGCCTTAGTACTATTTCTGGAGCGATCATCCCTGACGAGTTTCGACATATCATGATGTGCACTATATCTAAGGAAGCATGGGATATCCTTCAGTTGACACATAAGGGTACCAACACTGTCAAGACATCAAAGGTTTAAAATTTGACCACTCAACTCGAGACCATCACTATGTTAGATTATGAGAGTTTTGATGAATTTATGCTAGGTGTAACACCCCGTATTTTTGAGAATTTATAATTTAAATAATTCGGTGTTATTGCGATTTAATTAATCTAGAACATTTAATTAAATTAGTGGATTGAGATTGAATTAATTCGGGTTATTTTAAAATTTTACATGTGTCGTAATTTGAGGTCGAGATTAGAGATTTTAGTTAAGTAACTCGGAAGATAATTCTAAGTGCACGGTTGATTCCGAATAGGTTGATATGGTCATAAAAGAGTACCCAGGGGTAGTAATTGGGTCTGGGGACATTTTTAGGAATAACTGGACTCATACGGGGGTGTTCGGGTGAGTTGGTCTTAACCCATAGGCTTAATTTAGGGATAAGTGATATATAACATACATTGGGGATTTTGTGGTAGACATAACTCAATAAGAAAACCCTAGTTTTGCATAGGAGAAAAGAGGGAGAAATTGGTAGAGCTTTGGGGATCCAAACCCAGAGAAGAAGGGTGTGTTCTTTGTCAAATATTCGTCTACATCAAAGGAAATCAGACCCTACGAATTTATTCAGGCAGGTAGTTAAATTTGATTTAATTTAATTTGTAGTATTTTGATTCATATTATGGTGGGTGTAAATCATATTCTTTTTTGGGTGAATTATCGCATAGAAAATGAGTGTTTGTGAATTGGTGAGTTTACGCAGATTAATGGAGAAATCATTATGTTGTTACGAATCAAAAGAGTTCATATATGCTTTTTATTCATAGGATATAAATCCCTATTGTGTAATTTGATGTTCAAAATCAAATTTTGAGAAAACGGGTGTAAGATAAATTATTCGGAGTATTATGATTTATGGTTAAGTATTGTAAATTGATGATGGATGTTGATGTAATTGAGGAATTGAAACTTATGGATAACGTATAAATCAATATGGGTTAGTTTTGGGTTGTATTATCAACCTTGAGATTATTTAATGGATAAACTGGTATCGTAATGGTAGAAGACGAGGTTGCTAAAAAAGTAGGGTCGTTCGAACGACCAGGTGAGTCGTTCGAACGACAATGACAGTCGTTCGAACGATCACTCATCTCGTTCAAAAGACGACGGGGGTGGATTTTGCCAAGTTTCGTCTTCTACTTTGGTTTTCCTTTGGTATTTTTTGGGTTTAATTAGTGTAAATTGAAGGGACAAAATTCTTAGGGGCTTGGGAGAAGGGCACTAAGGAATGCTGAATTTAATAAGGGGTGTTAAACTGAATAGTGATATTTTGGGTGTAATAATTTAAAAAGGACACAAATACGGATCAATTAAGGGAGTTCGTGCATTTTGGTTAAGTGGAACTACGTTGATGAAATTTATGGAGGTGGAATTAATTTAATTAAGGGTCGGCGATTCGACTAGGATATTTTTAGGCTAAGTTCTACGGGAGTTGGGCACGGGGTAGCCAGTTTAATTTATTATAAATTTATATAATTAATTATCAATTATTAATGTTAATAAAAGAGTTTTACTTACTAGTGGGAATTCGTGTAACAAATTCTAAAGGTTGAAAATACGAACCGAATGAGTGAGTCTGGATATTGTAGTTGGGTGACACTACTTTATTAAAATATTTAATGTGTGATTAATAAAATTACGAGGTGGGATATAGACTTGGGTATTTTTGTGCTAGTTTTACGGGTGTTAGGCAAGGGTTAGCTGGACTTTATTAAATATGTGTATAGAGTTATGTGTGATAGTACATATATATTTGTGTGATCTATAGATCTCAGTGTGAATGATATTTATAGTAATACATGCCCCTCTAGTGCTATCATAGCAATTTGCGCGATGTGGGTGAATTCCCTAAATTGAGGAGTAGGGAGAGTATAATCCCCAGGTCATATGACCTATTTTTATTCCGTGATTTATGTTTACGAGGTGAAATGCTTTGGGAAGATTCGGTTTAAATTTTGGGGGGAATATGACTGCCTCCAATACGTTTGCGAGATTTTTTCCTAAGTTCGGTGTGAGATAGTCCGGCTTGGGTGGCCGGGTTAGAGTGAGCATGCCTAGGACATGATAACATTTTAGAGAAAGCATCTGATGATTTATTACTCATGAAAGGATGGTTATTATACGCGACATGTGTGTGAATGTTGTAGTGTACTAGTACGTATATATAATGAGTAGATAATTATATGCGGGAATAATACATAAGTTCGAATGTATTTCTTATATAACCAGTGTAAAATTTATATGATTTAAAAATTGGTTTCTTATATAACTAGTGTGAAAGTTATATGATTAAAAAGGGGTTTTCCCATATAACTATGGTGAATGTTATATGATTTAAAATAGTTTAACCAATTAATAAGTTAATGAGTAAATAACTTAAAAATCAAAGTAAGAATACTCGTGTTATGTGGTAGAAAAAGGTGTGATACGGATAGTTATGTGGGGTAGCTTAGCTAGGAAGGTAGAAGGCAAGCATTAGGTTTGCACATTAGATGAGGGGTGAACTATCCTCAAGAGAGTGCGACACTAGCTTAAATATGAAACGTGTCCATGCATATTTAATTATTGCAATTTAACTGCTTGCTAAATATTTTCAAAATGTTTTTCTTGGGCTTTGACCCATGCCAAAATCTTTTTCAAAACCTTTTAGGTGTCCAGCCACAGGGATGCCTAGTTTGAGGATTTTATCCAGGGATGCACAGCTGTAGCTCATGTGAAAATTGCAGGACTTTGCTATAGATCCTTCGTTCATTTATTCCTAGTGTGGTATCTTTTCTTCAGTACTCATTTGGGCATATCATCCTCGAAATTAGTATTCAATTTATTCATGTGACCTTGTGTATCAAGGTTGTTGTTTCAGTTATTGTTGTATTTTACGGTTGAAACAAAGGTTGATTCGGTCATTTTTATTTATATTATTCATTTGTGTTGGATTCAGTTATCAGTATGTTGATGGTTTAATTATTATTTAGTTCTGCATGTTGTTACTTAATGGGAGGTAAAATTTGGCACCAGTCTAATTAAATTAGTAGATAGTTAGTAACTTTAAAAATATTTTTGATAATGATGCTAAGAATGAGCCATATGAGACCAACGATTTATTCTGATCAAGGTTGGACACCCGGTATTTTAGTACGCAGGGTGTCACACTAGGTTGTTCGACATTGTTAATACTAATTTTAATTTTGGTGAGAAAATTCTAGAGACTAGGGTCGTTCGAAAGATTTTGAGGTCACTCCCTTCCCGATTTATTCCTAAGGTCACCGTGCTTAACTCTTTAGGGATTTTAAACACTTTTAGGTTAGAAGAACTCATAGGAGACCTTCAGACTTATGAGATAGATATGTTCCCTAAGGATATAGTGGTTGTTTTAAAGATACAAGCAAAGAAGAAGAAAAAGGAGAAAGTTTGTGAGTCTGAATCTGAGGGTGAGAATGATTTCGATTATTTTCCTTCTTTGCGAATTTTTTAAAAAGTTTATCAAATTTTCAAAAAAGAATTCTTCTATTAAAATTTAATTTTGAGAAAAATAAAAAACAAGAATGGGGTCAAGGAGCGCGGCGAGGCAGAGGAAGATATAAGGTGTTTTGATTGTGGAGGTAAAGGGAACAAGACATTTAAGTGTCTCACTATGGAAAAGAGAAATGGCAAGAAATTTGCTAATAAGGCCACTCTTAGTGATAGTGACATCGAGTCGATTAATTTAGGTGGAGAATCATCACATGAAAATTGTGTTGCTTTCATGTATAGTCATATGAGTACTTCTAGTTTATCCCACGACGATGAAGACACGTGTAAACTTGAGAGCTTCAATGATGTTTCAAGCCATTCGAGTGAGTGTGAGGATGAGATTGCACGTGAGGGAGAAGGGGATGTACACAAATATTTTAATAATGATTTGTAAACCGAGACGTTGAAAACCAAAAAATTGAACAAACATTTGTCTTTTAAGGTGTTAGATTTAGAGGTGTAAGGCATTAACGAGTCAACTCGAGAAGGTGAAGGTTTCTTTCTATGAGCAGTTGATCATCTTAGGCCGGGAATATAGTGAATTGACCAACACTATTGCTAGTCTTATGAGAGATCTTAAATATTCATTGGAGACTCGTGAGAAACTTTAAGCTAGTGTAACCCAACTCGAGAGAGATCTCAACGTTCCTGGGAGGTCAAGGTCACTTTGGAGGATACATCTAAGAAGGTTGGAAAGATGCTCCTCGATCCCGCTTTAGGTCATATTGAGAGTCTGGGAATAGGTTATGATGGTGCGTCCACTTAACACGTTGCACCTGAGTTGGTTCCCAAGTTTGTGATAGATCTATATGGTTCTCGATCTAACCCACCTAAGAATTTCATTCCCCATAGGAGAGCATGTCCTAGATGTTTTAAGAGTGGTGGTCTTGAGCCCGTGTATCTTTATTCCCATTTCAAGCAAAGAGGACACCTTAGGGAATTTTGTTTTAAGTTGGGTAGTGTGTCTCATAGGTATATTCCACAATACTACATGTGTTCCCGAACTCACTCCCACACAAGTTACTCTGCATGGTCCCTCACATCACATGAGAGATTTTGAGAGTTTTCAAGAGCAAGTTGAGTATTTGGTCAAAACTTCACATGATCTACTGGATGTTTTTCATAGGATGTCATCCCCTTTGGAGAACTCCTCCGGGCCTAATGATTGAGGTTTAGAATTGTTTTCTATCATAGGATGCTTTTTATATCAATAACTTCATGCATATTGCGAGTATGCAGTGACATTGTATTATCATTGTATTTATCTTTATCCATTTTCATATAGTTTTCAAAAAATCCAAAAATAATTTTGTTTTTCTTGAAAATATTTGGAAAAATACAAAAAGATTTTTGATTTCTTTTTAGAAAAAGTGAAAAAGGCAAAAATATTTTATTTTTGATAATTTTTTTTGAAAAATCCAAAAAGAATTTTGTATTTTTTGACACCATACGTGGATAAACATTAATGTTGTTCGAGTCACCCATTAATTTCATATTCATGTGACTATTTTATAGTGTTTTAAGGCATGACATCATTTCATTTTTGTCCTTTATAATGTGTGGAGTCATTACGATATAATATGATGACTACTTTCTACATATTTGCTCTTTGTCACTTTTAATGCACACAAGCACGAACTTATTTGATAATTGAACTTACGTTACATGTGTTGGTTGTAGTATTTTTATCTCAATCCTACTTTTAAAATAAACCAAATGCGATAAAATAAAATAATGAAAGAAGTGCTTATAAGAACCATTGCCCGAATTGGATAAATTAAAAATCCCATCTCTGGTAAATGTGTTATATATTTACAGCAATGAAATCGAGCTGCGAAAAATAGGTTGTCTTTGCGTGAATGGCCACCATTGTAAAAGGAAAAGAGTCTAAAAGATTAAATGCACAAGAAAAGACAAAAATATGAAGTGCTTGGACAATTCCAAAGAATATTGATGCTTCTCTACATATGAGAATTGATTTTTTCAAAACAAAAGAGTTAAGAGAGTATTCAATATGTGAGTTTTGAGGGAGTTTAGTCGAAGATCAATGGGTTTTCACATCCTGAAAAAGTCTCATAAAATTATTACATAGTTTTGGGATTAATTAGTGTGGAAAATCTCTCATGACCTTGATTGGTTGAATAGGTTGAGTCGATTTCACTTCAGACACCTAAGGTAGAATTTTAGATATTCCATATGTGGTGTCTCATTCCTTCTTGGACATATGTTATGTTTGTCTATGTTGATTAACCTATATAATGTGTTCACACCCCTACATTCTATTTCCATGATTCGGGTACTTTTGTGTTTCTCCATGGTGTGTTGTTTTCGTAAAGTTGTATTTTCTTGAAAAAATTAGAAAAATAAAAAACAGTTGGTTTTGCATAGTTAATCATTACTTCATTCTCATTTCCTTGTATTTGTAATCATATTCTATGATTGTTGTGATAAACTCCGGTTTATAATTTTTGTTTTCTTTCTTTGTCTATTTCGAACAAATAAAAATGAGTAGAACGAATTATGAGGAGTGAGAGTTTGATTTATGAGGGTGGATTTATTTATGAATTTTACCTTATTTTTAACTCGATACGTCACTGGAGTATATTTTAATGTCTATTATGTGCAGGAACACTTTGATTAGAATATGCAAAATACACGTAAGACGAAGCTCCCAAATAGAAGATCAAGAGAAATTGGGAGAATTGAAGATTTGAAAAAGTTGAAGATTTTGGAAAACTTATACATCTTTAGTATCTTTCCATTTGTTAGTTTTTGGGAGGGTATTTGTTTTTTTATAGAATTTTTTGGATAGTTCAATTTTTTTATTTTGTACCGGAATAGCCCCGGGGTGGGGGGGTGGGGGGGGGGGGGGGATTTATATGGGCAACTTTTTTGTTATTGCCCCTAGAATCTAGGACTTGTTCATAGAATCTTGGATACATTGAGAATGGAATATCCCATTACTTCCATCATGGTACTTCATGTTCCCAAAGTTCAAGAAGAAGTATCAAATTATCAATCATCATTCAGTTCATCTTCAACAGGCTCCACACCATCACGTAACATTGGTATAGTTGTTGCTTTGAATTTCGTGAATTTTTTACATTGTATTGGGTGATTTTTTATTCAAATGTTTTACAAAAGGAGGCAGTTTTTTGAACTTAAAAATATTTTAATTTTACCCTATTTTATTCAAACGGGATGGAAATCTCGTTAGAACAACTTTGTATCTCATTCAACGGTCGTTTGAAGCATTGATCAAAGGAGGTTCGAATGAGGGCTCACAGTTTTTACTTTTTTGATATCGTTAGAAGCAAGAATTGCTTTGTTCGAACGAGATCATTATCTCATTAGAAAAATGTTGAATTTTTATTGGAACAACATTACGACGCCTCAATTTCCAAGTTTCTCTATAAATACATGCTTCCGATAGGGTTTTTGATAACACTTTACATTTTAGAAAAATTACAGACCTGCTGCAAAAAGTCTTCACTTTTAAAAACGAAAAACATGTTTTTTATTCCCACAACTCTCCTAAATACTTTATTGAATCATCTTTAAAACCAAAATCACCTATATATTGAAGTTACGATTGTAGAGAAGGAGTGTCTACTGCTACTCTATTGATTTGAGGGAATCATTGCTAAAGGAAGACTGTAGTCTTTGTGGGACTTGAAAGGACCACTGCTGATGAAGACAAACCTCAACTGCGGGAGATTCATCGGGTTGTGTTTCACTTGTAAGGTTGTAAATTGCGATTTGTAAACTATATTTGTGAAATAAAAGGCTTTTCCCTTAGGGTTTTTTATCCGGAAATATTGTGTTGAATGATTTTGTGATCACATGATTTATTGTTTAATGTCTTGAATCACATAGTTGCATGTTTTAGGGTTTTATGGAATTAAAATTTGTTTATGGGTTCATATCTAATTAAATAAGTTTACTCCATTAGAGAATAACGCACTCTCAATATCCATGTTTGCACCAAACTCTATGAGTTCCAAGAAACAAAAACCAATTTCATGAAAGTTACACACCCGAAACTCATTTAACCAAAGTTCATAATAGTGCTAGAAATGATGCCTATCTAGAGAGAGAATGTTGCAAACACCCTAAAAAATTTCTTTTAAGAAACAAACCCATGTGAACCAAATTCCCAGGATCCAAACTCTCTTTAGCCAAGTTCAATATCTAACAATCCACTTTTGTTTCATAGTGATTTAAACATGTAGGGGAGATTAAAGATAAAATTGTATTAGAGATAATTCCTCACGTTAAATAAAGATAGAGGAGGATTCATGAAAGTTCACATGAGACTACAGAGGAGTGTAAAGAGTCAGGTGAGATGGCTCATAAGTTATCTTGAGTAAAGGGCAGATGAAGTTGAAGGAAGCATAAAGGAGACTGGAGGAAGAAAAGAGGAAGCTCGAAGTAAGGAAACTAGTTCAAAAATTTGAAGAAGGCACTGAGGAAGCCTTTGCAAGGAGCTGTTTATGGTACCTATGTATTTCACTTCGACTAAAGTCATGTGTACTTATGAGACATATTGTAATAATGAGTTGTATCGTAATACTGGTGAGGGCGATTGGTATTCGTGAGAGACCAGGTCTGGCAGGATTTATGAGAGCCTCCACGCTCTATCGAATAACCTCAGTTAGGGGAACCTTTGAGGGAACTGGTTTGGCGGATTGAGGAGCAAGATAATGCTAAGACATGACTTAGCCTCTTTAGATACACCAGTTAAAACATCTGTTAGAAGAGGAAGCATTATCTCGCATAAAGGAATATTCTTTTTACACATGGTTCCATGCTGGCAGAGTTTATGTAATACATTGGGCAGAGAGATTAGTACCTTTTCATTAAAATAATATTTCCTTCCATGTTGGGGAGATAGCTTTAGGCCATGCCATACAGTTTGTAATTCACTAGAGGATGGATGATGGATCAACATGGGTATGCTAACCTAGTTTAAGGTATTTGAGGGTCCACAAAGTGGGAAAAATCATATAAATAGACTAGGTTATTATAACGCCCCAACGGGATCTATGGGTCACCTGTGTGTCAATCCGATCTGACCCGAAAATTGGGTGTGAAGTGCAATGAGACAACCTAAATAATTTTGCAAATCCAGTTTTATTTTATTGAAATTTCACTTGTTTATCATGTGATTCCAATTTATATCAAGCTATGTGTGGGATCCGTGGGAAACATCCCTAGAGTCCAAGCATACAGAGCTACTAATGTAGAATAAAAGAATACTAACCTGTATAAATCTCTAAAAGTGCGGAATCGCGTAAAGCCTGACGTAACAAAGGAAGGGAATGAGTCGAATGCCCAGTGGGAAATACAACAATGCAGCATAGAATCGAATGGCAGAAAAAGATACTGTATAACGTACCATCTACATGCACATGCAAGTACCATATATATATATATACACGAACATATACTATTGTATGATTTTTTTTTACTCTAAGAACGTTACTTGACTTGTGTAAATCACATTAATCTTACGAAAGAAACTTTCTTGCCACTTATTATTTATCTTAGAGTTATTTTCTTAATATAACGCACTTGGTTAAATACTTAAACAAATACAATTTGTTTAGGAAAAACACTTTATTCAGTGAAAATTTCCATTTACTCACACCAAATCCACTTTAGTACGTTTCTTGAAATCCACTTTTCAACATACACGCACTCCGTCATAGGAAACACTTATTTTCCTATTGAAGATCATTCACAACACACACTTACGTTAATTACGAGTTAAAATCATCTTAGGCTGCTTGATTACCCATGAACCACTTTACTCGTGTCCTTAACTCACCTTTTACTTGGACTTGGTCATTTTCATACTTATTTTCCAAATTACCTTTTCAAGACATGAACATTTATCGATTTCATTTCATAAGGGTTTTCTTTTCTTATACTATCAACGCAACCAACTTCCTTATCCTGTCCTACTTTTCTCATAACGGTCTTCACATCGCCGACTATGCTACCATATTATCTTGCCAGTGATTTTTGGTCTTTCATCCTAGGCTCCGAGCCCTTCTTAATTATTCCCGATCACATCCAAGTCCCTTTTCAACCTGTTTTTATATTTTGCAAATATCCCAAAATCTCGGGAACTACGCCCCACATTTGTGTTACACTAGAAATTACCATTTCTTGTCCCTTATACATTTATGTTGATTTCTTCCGAAAAATTATCTTCTTTTAGAACCATTTTATGTATCAACCTTTCTAACATTTTTGTTTCATAAAAATTCCCATTTTACGTAAAATTACCATTTTACCCATTTGTTTCTAAACTTGCCTTTCCTCCACTTTCACAAGTGACATTTCTCCGAATACAATGTTAAGTTACACACACTAACTTCTTAAATGTTTGTAATTCATTAACACTTGGCAATATCTTCATTTAGGTACATTATTTATAAATGAAATCATTTTGCATTTTCAATGCTACTTTATAAAGGAACACCATTTTCCCTTATTATCATATGTAGTCTTGAAAACATACACTTGTCAGATTTTCCATAGTTATTAATACATTTTAAGGGATGAAATTTATATTTTCTTTATTTCATGTTAAAACTCATTAAAACCTTTACCAAACTTGTTCATTGTAATACCCCATATTTCGACGTATTTATAATTTATTTAATTCTGAAATTAATTGAGAAAACACGTTTTATTTAAATTACGCTAGTGAAGTAATTTAATATGATTAAATGATAAATATGATTATTAAATATTAATCGAGAGATAGATATTGATTAATATTATGATATTAATTTACTAAGTGTGGATAGTAAATAATTTATAATTAGTGTTATATGGCATAGCGAGTGATATGTGCGTATTCTATTTTATCTCAATCGGGGGTCGCGTGTAGACTAAATTGAGGTCGAGATAGGAAATATATTTTAAGTGACTCTGACGATAATTTAGAGGTCACGAATGATTCCGAATGGATCGAAATAGTGTACTCGGGGGTATAGTTTGGGTAAAGGATTAATTTTAGACCAAACTAGCGCCTATTAAGGGCGATTCGATCATTTGGCAGATAGAGATTAAGGGACCTACGAAATTTAGAGTCCTAAATATGATGATTAAAGATTAGGGTTAGGGATAGAAACACATAAACCCAAAGGAGGCCATTATAGAGAAGAAAGAAACCACTTTCACGACATAAGAGGTGTTCTTGAAAAATTCGACCTAAATGTTGCATCCTAATAAGGAGTGCATATTTGAAGAGAGAAACATCAATCCATCATCATCACCATGAATCATACCCCCTATATTAAGGAAAGTTTTTTATTGCAAATTAATATGAAGTTATAATATACCCATGTGATTAGGGTTTGAATAATATTGATTTCTTTGATATGGTTGGGTAGGATATTGCATGTAGATTGAATGAAAATTTGTAGAGGACAAGTTATCTTACATTTTTAGACAGTTCTACGAATTTACATCTGGGTTTCATATGAGTATCAATGGAGAATATTGAAATCTAGGGTTCTTGAGGATTTGAAGAAGAAATCCCTTTTTAATCGGTAATTTTAATGTTTTGATGATTGATTTACATTAGAAATTACCCCCAAACATGTAGAAATGGTTAGGAACATGTGGCCTTGGATTTATTGAAGTAGCATGAGAATTATTTTAAGTAAAAATGGTCAAAATCAGGTAAAAACATGAAGAAGATGAAGTGCAAAAACTGCATAGAATCGAATCGATTCGGCCTAGGGAGAATTAATTCGGTTACCCAGAAAACTAAAAATATTCCTCTGTCGCCTTAAATACCTGGATCGTTGTTGTGAGAATTTTGAGCACTTTGGTAAAATAATATTGAGAGACTAATATGTTATAATAGGCTCATGATGGGGGTATGGTTTGGTCTTCTTGAGAGGATTAAGATGAGAACGAAATTAGGTTAAATTAAATTGTAATTAATTTGAGAAACTAATAAAGAATTATGGGAATTAAATGGGTTAATGTATAGACCCATAGGAAAAAGTTAGACTTAACTACTGAACTTTATAAAGGGGTAACTAGGACCCTCTGAGCTGGGTGAATACTCTAATTAATACTATAGTGAGATAAATCGTAAAATAAAATGTACGGTAAGTATTAGGGAGAAATATACTACCTACTAATGTGAATGATCTGGTTGTGTGAATACCTATTGATGGATAGTAATACATATGTTGTGTGAATACCTATAGTATACTAAATAAATATTGGTGATCGAGATAGTATTCTGAGCCAATATAGATGACTAGTATTGGTGATCGAGGAATGATTTCGAGCCAATCTAGATATGATTAATATTGGTGATCGAGGTGTCATTACGCGCCAATATAATCAATAGAAACTAGTGATCGAGGTATGATTTCGAGCCAGGATATATAAATCACTATTGGTGATCGAGGTAGGATTCCGAGCTAGTAATCCCTAACGTGTGATACAGGGATGTGATTATAAAGTATGCACTTAGAGTATATATTGTATGTGAAATATATATTTTATGATTATTCTACTTACGAGTGTTAGTTTGTAGGCAAATGTTATATATATATATATATATATATGTGTGTGTGTGTGTGTGTGTGTGTGTGTGTGTGTGAAACACAAATTAATTAGATAGACTTAATTAACGGATTAAAGATAGATCGTGAATATCGAAGAAAATAAATTAAGTTGTGAGACTTAATTATAAAGATTGAAATATGACATGTGGCAAGTGTTACATGAGAAATAATTAACACAAGCGTGATGTTAATAAATTAATGTAATGTATGGGTGGTGCGAGAACTTAGACGTGTAGGTATGTTCAGTTGAATACTTTAGTCTAATTATCTTGGGTTGCATAGCTAGGTGGGCTAAGTATAGAACGTTAGGTGTACACTATAGACGAGAGGTGAGAAAACTCAAAAGAGTGTACACGAACTTA
The DNA here is from genome assembly GCA_949130495.1 of Sambucus nigra. Lineage (NCBI taxonomy): Eukaryota > Viridiplantae > Streptophyta > Magnoliopsida > Dipsacales > Adoxaceae > Sambucus > Sambucus nigra. The sequence goes on from OX422215.1 coordinate 434,664,232, forward strand.
ACATGTGTAATCAATAACTGAATTTTATTGTAACAAACGGTTGTTAAATATTTTCAAAACGTTCGGGTACTAACTCTTGCTATCAAAATATTTTCAAAACCTTTTAGGGTGTCCATCCACAGGGACACTGGGCTTGAAGACTTTATTCTATGGACTCGGAGTTGTAGCACGGTGGATGGTGATAGGATTTGAGTAGACGATTCTCCCTTTCAGATCTAGCGTAGGATCTCATTTTATATTCCATGTATTGACATGTTGTACGTTGACAGTTTTTCAGTTCATTTGTTATTATGGAGCATTTGGTTTTCGATTTTGTAGACGATAGTTTAATCGCCAAAACTTTATTCATTTATATATTGTGATGTCTGGACTCTAGTATATTGTGAATGTTTAATTTAATTTTTTTGCATTGTTCATTTATCTGTTTTAAACAAAGATAAAATTTGGCACCCATCTAATTTCACTTCGGTGGTTAGTAATTAAAAAGTTTTCGACAGTGATGCTAAGAATGAACCATACGAGAAACCTTTTTTAATTTAATAAAGTCCTGACCAACCGATGTTTAATTAGGAGGGGCGTCACTGATGGTATCAGAGAAGCAAATTCTAGTCTCCATAGGATCTGAACAGCTTATTACGATTTCTTCCATATTTTTAGGACAATTGTTTTATCTTGGCGTTCTTGAGATATCATGCTTCTGCTATTATATTTTAGTATAAAATTTGTAGTTATACAATATAATTCTATTTTAGTATGCTGTCGAGGAGCGAGCGATCCGAGAAGGAAGCAACTAGAGACGAGGTTAGGGAGGACCCTCAGAAGCATAAGGTATCGCCACCACCACCACCAGAGATGATTGATGATCCCTTTTATTTTCTAATGCGGAAAGTGTTTTAAGGATGACAAAATAATTTTCTCTTTTTATGAAAACCCTTTTTCCAATTTGATAATTCCCACCAAGCTCTGAATAAATTCTAACTTAACCAAATTTTATCTTGATTAATCATAAACACCGTCTAGTGATTAAAGAAAGTAAAATTTAGTAAATAATACTCAGAACACCGTATGTACGAGGAAAACCACAATTGGGAAAAACCACGGACGACCCAATCTAGACAATCACTATGAATATGGTCTTACAAAGGTACAGACGGTAGTCTTACTCAATGACTCGATCCACCCACGAGACTTGACGCTCCTATGATATTTAACCACTCCTCTCACAGCGCCCACACAAAAAGTAACCTTCTTTCATGATGCTTGTCCACAACACACGTGTCCACGTATGTCTCGGTGTCCACCGATATGGCTTGTAACGTCCACGATGTTAAAACCCGACTCCACCGAGTCTTCATCGCAAAACCAGAAATCTTCAAGTGTAGAATAACTCTTCTTGGTGCCACAAATATCACTATAGCAGATATCAATGATAAGTCACATCTTTGAAACTCTAACTATGCATTTACTTTGGAAAATCTCAGAAAACTTGTGTGTAGAAACGTTCTGGACAAATACAGATTTTCGTAGAATCAACACTTGCAAAATCTGATGGAAAACACGCCTTAAATAAAATCCTTGAGGCGGTGCATCATTCAACCGACATTGGCCTGTCGCTCGAATGAGATAGCAATGTCACACGAACGATAGAGCTTCTCGCTCGAACGACTTGTCAAGTCGTTTGAGTGACCAACAAAATTAGAGATTAATTTTAATCAAACTCTTAAGATAGAGTTCCATTTAAATTCAACTCTAATCCGTCTTGATCCGATTAAAACGAAGTGTATACCTTTTCGAACACTTATAAAACATATTAATACAATTTATAATAAAATTACATCTTATCCTCATAAAAATTAATTCCGAGTTCCATTAAATATTACGCATTCATACCTGAATGATCTTGGACATTAATTAAACTTTGAAGATGAATAAAATTGCACCAATTAAACATCAGAATAAATATTTCTTTAGGATTTTCTACACCGTCTTCAATTAAATTTTGACATGTCATAGTCTGTGTGGGATCGTGACAAATAAAAATTGAATTATAACTCAAACGTGTTTTGTTCCAAAATAAGTCAAAACAATACAATGGACTCAATTGAAAAAAATTTCCTTACAAATACCCCCCTTTGACTATTTTGGGATAAAACCAATAGTGAAATGCCTAAGTCGGGCCGTCAAGCCGTATGAAGCCTAAATCTCATCCCATAGACCCAAAAAAATAGGACAAGACTAGTAAAGAATGGATCGGCAAGCATGAAACTGCCTCTGAATGTTGGAATGTGATGTAGTCTTGAAATCTCGAATCTCGTTAAGCAAACCGACACACATGAAATAGACAAATACCCAGTGAAGTATGGAGGAAAAAAATATTTAAATCATAGTGAAACATGTGAGAAAAATATTTTGATACCAATTTGAAACAAAATAACATTTCAATACGGATATCAAATATGCACATAAGCAAGATACAAATGTAGATAAAAATGTGTGAAACAAATAAACACTGTGTTCAACATATCTCTCCTTACATCACATACATCTCTCCCCTTTTTTCTCGAGTAGACAACCCAGCGAAAAGATACCAATTTAGCCGATATCCAGCACAAGCATACTCAATGACATAATTCTAGATAATCATGCAAACAATCATCTAATAATGATCATTAGTAACAAATCTGTAGCCAGCAAACGATAATAACACAATATGAATTAATCAATCTAAGCAAGAGTGATTAAACGATCATAATGAAGAAAAAAAAAAGCTATCAATGTGAATTGCATAACAGAATATCAGTAGCAACTAGCAGTACCGACTAACCAAGGGTACTGAAATAGAAAGGCAACAATTATCCCTGACATCGCTCGAAAGAGACAGATACGTCGCTTTAAACATAAAGCAACATCACTCGAACGGTAACTTCATGCGACACGAAGATGTCACTCGAATTAGCAAACACAAAATCCCAATTCTAGTGCAGAAGGCTAATCAATGTCGCCAAGTGAAAATTTTTCATAAAAAATCTAACTGGAAGGGGATCAAAATTGCAAAATAGTACCAAAACAGTAGCTAAAGTAAGAAAACTCAAAACAACCAAATGTCAGTTACATGCTAACATAGTATCGATGTGCTCAAACATGAACATGGAATGTATGGGCGTGAACTACTATAAATGAATCAAAATTCCAACACATCGAAACGATCAAGGAGCTGTAATTGATAGCGATAAATCATCAAACTTTATTTTAGCCATATGTGACAATTAGAGAGTGAGATAAATGAACTAAACAATCAAACATGAACACAAATTCAGAATTTTTACGATTCTACAAACAATAGTGTCATGACACAATTTTTCAACGTTGGGATTCATGGTGCAAGCCCGTTTAATTTTATCCATCCAAACTCCCTTAAATATATCATATTATATTTTGAATGAACATAAACTATATGGCCCAAATTTTATCATATGATTATTTTTATTGTCTTTATTTTTTCGGGCTCTTTGAAATGATGGCTTTCATGACGAGTCAATTTTACACTCTCGCAGCCTTTTCCCGTGAACCCTCATCATTTTTCAATTACTATCCTCCGATAAATTGTTCTTATATGCACACCTCCTCCATAAGTATACTTACTCATAGATTACAAAAATGAGATAACAATGTCTCACCAAACTCAAATATGCAAGAGATGTTAAGTGTCCATATAAACTCGTGCATGTGTGCAAAGATGGAATATATACAAAGTCGAATCAAAATGAATATCAACTTAGAAACAACACCCCATAATACAATGGTTAAGATCATTCTAAGCATCAATAATTATGACCATATATTCTAGCCACATGGATAATGAAAGAAAAGGGGTCCAAACACACTAATACGCCACACCAAACATGTAAACTCTAAGACAAACCAAAAATATTTTTTATTTTTCAACATATTTTTACTCAAATAAATGCAAAATCTTTTTGTATTTTTTCAAAAATATAATAAACCAATAATCTTTTTGTATTTTTCAAATAAGACTCAGTAAATGAACAATAAAATACATTCCATAACACAACAAAGATATAAATCATGATGCAGAGACTAGCGTATGATAAATATGGCAACATAATAATCCTTTAGGTTTAGCATAGGAAGAATCAAGTACGACCAAATAAGAACCATGAAGATTTAGTCCTAAAGCCACTAAATCCGATTTCCTAACCCAAGTAGGTTTAACATGACGGTTGGGGGTTTTGGGAACCGAAACAACGTTTTTCCTAAACTTCCTAGTAGCATTCCTAAGGACATATAAAAAACTTCTAAGGTGACATTTCCTACCGCAATTTGTGCAACAGTAAATACTAAGGGAATGATTATTAAAATGTCTACCTCTCCTCACGTTCCTAGTGGTCTCTCTCACACAGTTGGTATTGGCTTTGGGAATGGACAAAACTCTATCATCGCAACCTATACCACACCTATCACTTTTGACTTGGACGATGCCTAACATCCTATCCAACCTCTTCGACCTAGATTCCAAGTCAAACTCGACCTTACTTGAATCTTTCAACTTCTCCTCCAGCTCATAAATCCTAAACTTAAGTGCACGCCTAGACTCCTCAAACTCTAGCAACTCCTTTTTCAAAGTCTTCATCAAACTAAGAAGACTATCTCTCTCTTTATCCACATATTCTAGCTTCTCCCTAAGACTTTTCTCCCGTGCCCTAAGATCCTCAAGAAATTTTTTTTTATGGCACGCTCATTCAACCAAGCTTGTAATTTAGAGTTAACCTTTTTCATGTTCATCGTTTCTTCATATAATTCTCTAAATGCAAATTGTAACCACCTACATCGATCTCCTCATCCTCACTCTCATCACTCTCACACACTTCGGATGCACTCTCAACGGCCTCAGAAGTATCACGCACATGAGAATCTGCATGGGAAGATTTATCGTCGTCGCACACATGGCATGCTAAGAAACCAATAAACTTTCTCTCATTAGGGGAACTCTTTACCACTTAGGTATCACTATCACTTAACGTGGCATTATAAGCTATCGGTTTCTTACCCTCTTTCTTAAGTCTAGTGGGACACTCGATAACTTTTTGCCACACCCCTCACACCCAAAACATCTATCCGACTCAACCTTATTAAGTTTCTCACTTTTATCTTTAGGGGTGGACTCAACCTTGTTTTTCATGAATTTCCCAAACTTTTTGTCATCTTTCGATTGCTTTTGAAACTTATTAAATTTTTCAAACTTTTTAGCCAACCAAGCGACATCCTCAAAATCGGAATCGTCATCCGAAACTTTTCTTTCAAAGCAATGCCCTTTTATTTCTTTGGCACTTGCTTGAAGGTAAACATATTGAGTTCATAGGTTTGTAAGTCACATATAATCTCTTCAAGTTATGTCGAATCAAGCATTCCTAAGAAGATTAAAATTTTCACTTTTGCATCGAACCTACTCGGAAAATATCTTAAAATTTACTTTATGACATGATTATCGAGAATCCTCTCTCCTAAGTTAAATGACGAATTGACAATATTAGACAACCTAGAATAAAACTTATCAAATGACTCACTATCTAACATTTTAATCGTCTCAAACTGTGTAGTGAGGTTTTGTAACTTAGACTCCCTAATCGTTCTAGTGCCCTCGTGAGTAAGTACAGTGTATCCCTAGCCCCTTTCGAAGTTTCATAAGTCATGTTCTATTGTACTCTTCAGGTGTAACATGTGAGGAAATTACGTGCAAACCTTTAAAGTTGCATAGTGGAAGCCTATGTTTAGTATCAGTCCATGACTCGACGGGTTTCAAACTAGTCACCTCACCCTCTCGTGTGACTAGTGGTGTCCAACCCATTTCAACTGCTAAACAAACATGCTCATTAATAGATTTTAAAGAACTTTCAATTCTCACTTTCAAATAAGCATAATTCGTGCCATCAAAAACAGGCGCACGATAACTTTCTAGACCTCCAAAATTCATCTCGAAAAAAATAAGGGATCAAACAAAATAAAAATATATTTCTAGCTCTGATACCAAATGGATGGTCCATTTTATTTTCTAATGCAGATAGTGTTTTAAGGATGACAAAACAATTTTCTCTTTTTATGATTTTTTTTTCAATTTTATAATTCCCACCAAGTTGTGAAAAAATTAAAACTTAACCAAATTTTATCTTCATTAATCCTAAACATCCTTCTAGTGATTAAAGCAAGTAAAATAAAGTAAAGAATACTCACAATGCCATATGTACGGGGAAAACCACAATCGAGAAAAACCTCGGATGGCCCAAGCCAGAAAATCACTATGAGTATGGTCTTACAAAGGTATACACTGTAGTCTTACTTAATGTCTCGATGCAACCATGAGACTTGACACTCCTCTGATCTTCAACCACTCCTCTCACAGTGCCCACACATAAAGTAACCTTCTTCGACGATCCCTGTCCATAGCACACATGTCCACTATGTCTTGGTGTCCATCGATATGGCTTGTAATGTCTATGATGTTGAAACCATACTCCACCGATCTTCACTTCAAAACCAAAAATCTTCAAGTGTAGAATAACTCTTCTTGATTCCACAAAGATCACAATAGCATATATCAATGATAACTCAGATCTTCGAAACTCTAAGGATGCATTTACTTTGGAAAACTATAGAAAACTTGTGTGCAGAAACGTTCTGGACGAATACTGATTTTTGCAGAATGCACACTTGCAAAATCTGATAGAAAACATGGGTTATACTTATAAAATTAATTCTGAGTTCCATTAAATATTGCACATTTATTTTTGAGTGATCTCGAACATTAATTAAACTTTGAAGATGAATAAATTTTCACCATTTAAATTTACGCATAAATATTTCTTTTGGATTCTCCACACCATCTTCAATTCAACTTTAACACGTCATAGTCTATGTGGGATCGTGACAAATATAAATAGACATATGACTCAAACTTGTTTTGTTTCGAGAATAATTCAAAACTATACAACAGCCTCAATGGAAAATTTTTCCTTACAATGATGTCTACTACTCAGGTGGCAGTAATAGTGGCTCAGGAAGCTGAGACAGCTATGAGGGCCATGGAGCTCACTTTCCTCAGCCTCAGGCACAACATTAAGTGGCACCGGAGATCCAGGCCGAGACAGGGTCGTCTTCTTGAGAGTGAGTCAGGGAAACCTTCAATGCCATTTAGAAGAAGAATATTAAGAGTGTGTCAGCGAGTCTGGGCAGTACTGATGTAGTGGCGGCGTGCCAAGGGAACAAGAATATAAAATGCCATCTACACATGCTTGAGTGTAGTGAAGTCTACAAACAAATGTTAGCTACCTTCAGACTTTTGGGAGAAACTCTACAGTGGTGGGAGTCACTGACCATCACTGAGGAGAGGGACTTGATGATGATTTCAGAGTTTTGGATGCAATTCGACCGCAAGTACCTCTTGCCTGCATTCGAGTCAGAGATGAGGAAGAAGTTTGGAGAAGTAGTATAGGGTGACCGTTCAATAGCGAACTACGAGGAGGGGATCACCCCCTAGATAACTTCGTGATAGATGATATGAGCAGGGAAGAGAGGAAGAAAGCTAAGTTTATGGATGGGTTGGCCTAGAGGATCATGCAACATTTGATTGGTGACCCTGCATTTATGACTTACATTGACGTCGTCAATACCGCACTAGTGCATTATCACGATCATCGATTACATGTCAAGGGGAGCAAGAGATATGTGCCTAGCTAGTAGTTCAAGGTTGTGGGAGCAATGGTAATGGGTCACCACCCAATCAACAAAAGACAACGAGTCAGCAGGGGCAAGATTCTCGAGAGGGGAACTCTGCCTAGAGGTTCAGATCTGGAGGTTATCGACCCGACGAGAGATTTAGGCAGGGCCACTAAGGTCCCCATCAGCAGAAGGTTACCCAGGACCATCAGGATCAATGGAACCAGAGGTGAGGCCAGGAGGGCCAAGGCCATCATGGCCATTGTCAGGACCAGCAGGGACAACAACAGAGACAGTTCTAGGGTTAGTGTTTCATATGTGGCCAATAGGGTCCCAAGCGTAGATCTTGTCCACAGCGAGATAGGGCATAGCGGTAGGGTGCCCAACATGGGTAGCAGGCTCTAATATCTCCCGCACCAGCACCAATCGCACAGAAGCAACGGGCTCAGATGTATTACAGACATGTATGCAACATCCTGGATATACCGATTCCTCTAGTACCACAGGTGCTGCTTGCAGTAGAGGGTACATTTCCTATTCACGAGATTGAGGGTAGGATTCTGTTTGATACTGGATCATCACATTATTTTAGTAAGACTAGATTTGCATGAGCCGATGGTTTATTAGAGACAGCTGACAGTCTACTTATGTGTGTCAAATCACTGATGGGTACTGGTTCAAGGATACATTCGATCTATAAAGGAGTTGTCTAATTGGGAGACTGAGTTTAGCGTCACCAAATAGTGTTATACATGGAGGGGTACGGAGTGATTCTAGGAATGGATTGGTTGGCGAGTTATCGAACAATGATATATTATTGTGAGAGGAGTATAGTGTTCTCCATCCCAGGGTAGGAGATGTTCCTAGTGGCGATGCCTCTGCCTGAGGGAGGATCATGCACTTACCTATACAGTATTGATGAGGAGACCTCATAGGAGATAGTGGTACCTTTAGACACGATTCCAATAGTGAGGGAGCTTGAGGACGTATTTCAGGACATACCCGGGCTGCCATCGAGTTGGGAAATAGAGTTTTTCATTGATTTAGCAATGGGGATGAGACCGATTGCCAAAGCACTATATCGCATGGATCCTTTAGAGATGCGGGAGATGAGAGATCAGATTCAACAGCTCTTGGGTCAAGGTTTCATTCAGCAGAGCACATCACCTTGGGGTGCTCTGGTGTTTTTTGTGAAGAAGAGAGATTATTTGCTTATCTTGTGCATGGATTACAGGGAGGTGAACAAGGTGAGGATACAGAACAAGTATCCGTTAACTAGGATCGATGAATTGTCTGATTAGTTGAGAGTGTCTACGTACTTCTCATAGATTGATTTTAGGTCCAGATTTCACAAGTTGTGCATCCGAGAGGCGGACGTACCTAAGATCACCTTCTTGTCGTTATACGGGTCGTATGAGTTTAGGGTGATGCCGTTTGGGCTCACCAATGCACCTATAGTATTCATGCATATCATGAACATGGTGTTTCAAGAGTTTTTGGACCATTTTGTGTTGGTTTTCATAGATGATATCCTGGTTTACTCATGGACGGAGGAAGAGCACACTGAGCCTTTACGTATGGTTCTATAGACATTACGGGACCATCAGTTGTAGGATAAATTTGGTAAGTGTGGATTTTGGCTTTGGGAGGTACAATTTCTTGGATACATTATGTCCGACAGGAGCATTGTTGTTGATCCGAGTAAGGTATCGATAGTGAGGGAATGGGGGCACCCCACGACACCGACTAAGACTCGCAGCTTCTTGGGCTTGGTCGAATATTATTGTCACTTCATCAAGGGGTTCTCAAAGATTGCTGGGACTTCGAGGAACTTGACTCATAAGGGATTACCATATGTGTGGAGTGACCATTGTCAATTGGCTTTCGATGAACTAAAGCACCGAGTGACTTCAGCATCAATACTTACTTTGCCTAGGGGCGGATTGGAGTACCAAGTCTATACTGACTCACACTTGAAGGGACTTAGGGGTGTGTTGTAGAAGGAGGAGAGGGCGATATCTCATGCATATCAGAATCTAAATCCCCACGAGAATAATTACCCCATCCACCACCATGAGTTGGCAACCATCATTTGTACGTTGATTATATGGAGACATTATCTATTTGGGGAGCATTTTACATTATTCATGGATCAAAATTCACTTTATTATCTTTTCACACTGAAGGATATGAACATGAGGCAGAGGGGATGGCTAGAATTCGTCAAGAACTACAAGTATAATATATATTATCATCCTAGTGAGGCTAACATGGTTGCAAACGTGTTAAGCCAACGAGATACTGGAGAATTAGTAGAGGTATGGAAAACGAAGTGGAGTGAACTTCGATAGGAAGATAAGGTTGCCCGAGCATGCATGGAAGTCCTGACTATCACTCCCGAGATTGTTATGCGGGTAATGAAGGCACATGCGGAGAATCAGTTCTATCATGATAGGGTACGAACGTTTTTAGCTGAGGGTGCAGAGTCTAACTTTGTTATCTCAGAGGGAGGCCTGCACTTTAATGGGAGATTGGTAGTGTCCAAGGATGAGGATTTAAGACATTCAGTTATGACTGAGTCTCATGGTTCCAGGTTTGCGGTACACCCCGGTGGGGATAAGATGTACCCGGATATGAGGAGACAGTATTGGTGGGCCAACATGAAGAGAGATATAGCAGAGTTTGTCTCCAAGTGTGTTACTTGTCATCTTGTGAAAGTTGACCATCATAGGCCTTCGGGGATGTTATATCCACTTAAGATTCCCGTGTGGAGGTGGGAGAGCATTTAAATGGACTTTATCACTGGGCTACCTACGTCGCAGCGTGGTCGTGATTCCATATAGGTGATAGTTGATCGGCTGACCAAGGTGGCACATTTCTTACCAGTTTGCATAGACTATGAGACGATACAGTACATGAAGCTATTAATTTGAGAGATTGTTAAGCTGCAAGGGGTCTCGATTAATATTGTGTCGGATAGAGACATATTTTTTATGTCACACTTCTGGCAGAGCTTCCAGATGCCATGGGCACAGATTTACGGTTGAGCTCAGCGTACCACCCACAAACAGACGGGCAAACTGAGAGGGTAAATCTAGTGTTTGAGGATATGTTGAGTATGTGCATCCAAGATTTTAGGGTAGGGTGGGATAAATACCTCCCATTGGTAGAGTTTGCACATAATAACTCTGACCAATTTACTATCGATATGGCACCATTCGAGGCGTTATATGAGAGGCCTTGTCATTCGTCCGCTTGTTTGTTAGAGGTGGAGGACAACAAGTTGTTGGGGCCCGAGATGATTAAGGAGACTAATGCTAAGATTGATTTTATTCGAGGGTGTATTCCGATAGCTCAAGATAGGTACAAGAGTTATGTCGATGCCGACAGGAGACATATGCAGTTAGAGGTGGTCGACCAGGTGTTGGCTTGTGTATCTCCTATGAAATGGATTATTGAGATTTGGGAAGAGAGGGAATTTAGTGTCGAGATATATGGGACCATTTCCTAGTATATAAAGGGTGTTATCGGTAGCATATAGATTGGGGCTTCTAGAGAATCTTCAAGAGATACAGGACGTGTTCTATGTGTCATTATTGAAGAAGTATAGGAGGAATGAGAGAGACTTCTGGCACGTTCCCCTTGAGGAAATTGATTTACATCTAGATGTATCATATAAGGATAGGCATGTGGCTATTATAGATCGTAGTGAGCATAAGCTACGGTCCAAGGTGGTGCCATTAGTGTGAGTTTGGTTGGGACACCACAATACTGATGAGTCGACATAGGAGCATGATGATGACATGAGAGAGCAGTATCCAAAGTTATTTACTACAGGTATGTCATAATTTTGGGGATGAAATTCCTTTATAAGGGGGAAAGTATGTAATACCTATATTTCAACGTATTTATAATTTAATTAATTCGAAAATTAATTGTGAAAATACCTTTTATTTAAATTATGTGAGTGAAGTAATTTAATGTGATTAAATGATAAATCTTATTATTCAATATTAATCGAAAGACAGATACGGATTAAATTGATGATTAGTGTTATATTTACTAAGTGTGAATAGTAAATAATTGATGATTAGTGTTCTACGGCATAGCGAGTGATATGTGTGTATTCTATCTTCTCTCAACCATGAGTCGTGTGTAGACTAATTTGAGGTCGAGATAGGAAATATATTTGAAGTGGCTCGGATGATAATTTAGAGGTCACAGATGATTCTGAATGGGTAGAAATAGTAAGAATAGTGTACCTAGTGTCATAGTTTGGGTCCCGGGTCAATTTTAGACCAAACTAGCATCTATAGAGGGCGACAATTCGATCATTTAGAAAATAGAGATTAAGGGAACTACAAAATTTAGAGTCCTAATCTGATGATTATTTATTAGGGTTAGGGTTAGAAACACATAAACCCAAAGGAGGCCATTAGAGAGAAGAGATAGACAATTTTCAAAACATATGAGGTGTTCTTGAAGAATTGGACCTAGATCTTGCATCCTAATCATCTAAGGAGTACGGCTTTGAAGAGAGAACCAACAAACCATCATCAACACCACGAAATTAAACCCCTTCTATTAAGGAAAGTTGTTTATTGCAAATTAATATGAAGTTAAAATACCCATGTGAGTAGGGTTTGAATCGTATTTATTTCTTTGCAATGGTTGGAAGAAAAACCTAAGTTTATACATGTTTGGGTAGGATATTGCATGTTGATAGAATGAAAATATGTAGAGGACAAGTTACCTGATATTTTTAGAGAGTTCTATGAATTTACATTCGGGTTTCATATGATTATTAATGGAGAATATTAAAATCTAGGGTTCTTGAGGATTTGATTAATAAATCCCTTCTTAATCGGTAATTTTAATGTTTTGATGACTGATTTACGTTAAAAATCACCCCCACACATGTAGAAATGGTTAGGAACATATGTCCTTGAATTTTGTGATGTAGAATGAAAATTATATTAAGTAAAATGGTGAAAATCGGGAAAAAATCATGAAGAAGACGAAGTGCAAAAACTATACAGCATCGAATCGATTCGGCGTAGGGGGAATCGATTAGGTTACCCAGAAAACATAAAATTTTCCCCTGTTGCCTTAAATCCCTAGATCATTGACCTAAGTATTTTTGGGATGTTGGTAAAGTAATATTGAGAGACTAATATATTATAGTATGATCATGATGGGGGTATGGTTTTGTCTTATTGAGAGGATTAAGATGAGAACGAAATTGGGTTAAATTTTGAAAAGTGGTGATCGCTTAAATAAGCTCTGATACCAATTTGTAAAACCTTGTGAATGCGGTGTGTGATAATTGATTAAATAGATTCGCAAGTTTCCAATTAAACATTATTTAATTAGAGTCGATATTTAAACAAAGTTAAATCATCTCCTAAACATGTAACTACGTGTGTGCGTGTGTCAAACCACAAATAGATAAATCACGCGACATAAGATTAAGGAAAATTCCCCACAAGGAAAAACCTTTTATTTCATTATAATAGGTAAATCGCAACTTACACGGATTACAATGAAATACAGGGACACACGAATACCCGCAGGCGTTGGTCGGTGTCGTCAACAATGAATCAACACACAGTAAACCCACATGGACCTCAATCCAATCAGCAAAGGAAGAACCGTAGCACTCCTCAATGGAATCCAACCATAAAACTTCGTAGAGACTCCCTTAGCAATGACACGTAGTCCTCGGTTGCAGAGATCTCCCCTCAAAGATGAACAAAAGCAAAAAGGTGTTCTTGGGTTCCAAAAGGATTCACAAAAATATGGCAAGGATGTGTGAATCAAAACATGAGTTTTGGGACTAAAAAATATGAAGACTTGATGTATTTGGACTCTAAAAAACGTCTCTCAAAGTCTTGTAAAATAACTCCCCCGAAGTTGGCTTTTATAGGGAAACCAAAAAAAGAGTTTTAAAATTCTAAAACTCTATCAGCGTATAGGTACCTCAAACCGGTTCGGGTGTACCATGAACCAGTTCGCCCCCTGAACCGATTTGGCCTTCGGTTCAAAGAAAATCGCTCGAACATGGAGCTAAAACACTAAGCATTTTTCCAAGGTTTTTCCTTGGTATTTTCTTCATTTTCAAAGGGCCATAACTTATTCACCGTAGCTAGGATTGAGGTGTCATTTATTCCAGTATCTTCATTGCGGCGAGGTCTTCAACTTTCCAGTTGGCCGGACCTTCGAACAATGTCTATAAAATTACCAAAATTCCATTGAACTTCCATCTCTTGCCTTCTTTCACTGTATTGACTTCTCTTGCGTACCACTTGCATTAAGTCCCTAAAATCATGGTACGTGAAGTCGTCGAGGCAGATGTGGGACACATGATGGATATGTTGAATTCTTGATTCTTGGAATTCAGATTGAGGCCATCATATGCGATCGTGTAGAGACGTGCCAAATGTAGCGGCGTACGACATACACAAATGTAAGAAAACGGACATGAGAAAAATGTCGTTACAAATTTAATCGTAATTAATCTGAGAAACGGAAAAATAATTAGGGGAATTAAATGGGTTAATGTATAGGCCAGTAGGGTAAGTTAGACTTAACTACTGGACTTTATAAAGGGGTAACTAGGACCCTTAGTGTTGGGTGAATACTCGAATTAATTCGATAGTGAGATAAATCGTAAAATAAAATGTACGGTAAGTATTAGAGAGAAATATATACTTTATGATTATTCTACTTGTTGTGACAATTATTATTCAACACAAAGATATAGGAGAAGCGCAATCACCAAGAAGAATAAGGAATATAAAATGCCAATCACACAACAAGAGACGTACATGGTTCAGCAAAAATGCCTACGTCCACGGTAGTGCAGGCAATATTATTTCTATATTCTCCGGAGAGTGATTACAGAGAATACAGTGTGTCCATATGCCCCGGACCTAGGGTTTATTATAGACATGTCCATTTTCAGGGAGTGGGGGTGTTGGATTCCCCCACATTTTCCATCTTCTCCCAGAACCCCTCTTAATGGGAACATGGGAGAAGACTAAATCATAACCGATTAAGATATGGGGGTCTGGACTTTGGGCCGCTACAATTGGACTACTCGTCTAGGCCCATCATTCTAATTTTGGGTACCCACAATTACCCCTAAGTTTGTTGGGCCATACTTTGGGCTCAATAAATTTAAATGATTTATCATAATGGCTCCTTTGTACATCGTGCAACTCTTCCCAAAGTTTGAGGACTGATTTAGGCGGCACTTGCTTCGTGATCTATGCATTATGATTAGTAACACTCAAAAGTTATCTAGAGAAGTCGTTTTTCAATCGTCATTTCAAGCTTCTCAGTACTCTCCTATTTTCTGCGAGTTCTAGCATTTCACGTTCTATTCTTCGAGTCTTCATTCTTATTTCTTTTGATCTTCCTCGTCATTTGGGCTTGTGATTCTTCATCGTTCAAGTCAAACTTTCACCTTGTAAGTCCCCTGTGCCTTCTCTTTGTAGTTTCTCTTTGAATTTGTAATTTTTTAGGACTTTCCAATGGCAAAGATTGGTAATAGATCGGTGTCTGAGTTTAGGGAGTTTTACAATATCCCAGAGTGGATAGAGATTGAGTACGCCTCTCCCCCTAGAAATGTTAGAGAGATAGAGGGTGCCCATTGGATCCATGTCTTGTTTCTTTCCCAAGGGGGACTAACTTTTCCTCCCAACAAGCTATTCTTGCACTTCTTTGGTTATTTCAATATTGTTCCTGCACAGTGTTCACCCATTGTGTGGAAGATAATCAATGGTGTCCATAGAATAAATCAGTTATATGGTACCAAATTAGGGCTCGCCGAGGTCTGCTTCTGCTATTCCTTCTCTCAAACTAGTTCTGATGTCCTCTATCTCAAAGCCAGGAGTCCTAACAGGGTATTGGTAGTAAACCTACATGATACCCATAAGGACTATTGGCAAGATGGCTTCCTTGCAAGAAATTGGCAATTTTCCCCCCAGACTGAGGGGTCGAGGTCTGATAGGTTCTCTGTTCCATTTTATGGAGAAGAATATATAGGTATTCTTTTGCTCTGTTCTTTTCATTTCCAAACTGATTCGTGATCTTCCAGTTTTTTCTTCAGCGAGGTCGAAGAACTTGGACCCTCCTCTCGGCGAGGTTCATTTTCTGAATTGGTCAAGGCCTAGAATATTAGGGAGCGCTTAGCCGACGGAGAGCATCCCCAATCTACTGCTTTCTTGCTCAAGTACAAAAAAGTTGGTTCTAGCTTCATAGCGAGGCCGGTAGATAGTATTCCTGAATTTGATACCTCTAAAGAGACTGCTGCTGACCCTGTTCAGTTGGACGAGGAGGAGAGCAGTTCTGAGAGTGATATTGTAGGTGGTGCTGAAGGCAATCTTAATGAGGGGAGCTCCAGTGGTGATAGTTCTTCTGACTCAAAAGAGGTTTTTGAGGCCCGAGAATATTCGAGCACGTCCAGCAGTTCAAGCGAGGAGATGGTTCCTCTAAGGAAAAAATTGATTCGGGACGACGATGATGATGATCATGTGCTCCTCGCTCAGAAGTCAAAGAAGTAGAAGTCCAGCACTGGGGATGTAGCTACTAGCTCTCGGTCTTCTGCTCAGGAGCAGGAGAGGAAGAGGAAAGAGTAAGAACAGATGAGAGAGAGAGAGAAAAAAGGAAGAGGAAAGAAAGAAGATGGAGGAGAAGAAGAGGATGGAGGAGAAGAGGAGAATGGAGAAATAAAAAGAGGAGGAGAGGAGAAAGATGGAATCGAGGACGAAGGCTGGGCGGGCCTTAGTCCCGGTGTCCGCATTGCCCGAGGGGGCCTCAGTTGCCATTTCTCCTTAATTGGCCCCTGCACTGCTTGAGAGGGCAGTTCTTCCTGCAGATCGCCCAAGGGCACCGGGGTCTAATCAATTGGCCCAATAAGCTAGCTAGAGGCTAGCCTTGGTAAGACCTTTCCCTTTCTCTAATTCTTTACTAAGTTTAGTTGTTTCATTTTCCTGATGTCTTCTTTGTTTTGCAGTTTGTGACTGACTTCACCATGCTCTATCATTCTCGTGATGAGCTGGTGAGCAGGAACAATGAGATGGAGCAACAGAATGTTGCCTTAGAAGTGAGGGGCACTCAATTGGAGGCTGATCTGAAGACTTCTGATGCTGCCCGAGCTTCTTCTGACTTGGCCCTCTTTAATTCCAACCGAGAGAGGGATACAACAGTTAAAGAGCTGAACGAGCTGAGGCATGCCAATAACCTGATCTACTCGAGCAATTTGTCCATCGTAGAGGAGAACAGGGTGCTGATCGAGAAGCTAAAAGAAAAGGATTCTCAGGCAGCTACCATCAAGGAGGACTCTTATAACTCCGGGTGGGCTGCTGCATATGAAGGCGTCGAGGTTCAGATAGGCTACATCAGCCTTTTGAACTTCAAAAAAGGTTGGAACAAGGCCCTCATAGCCGCTGGTGTTGATGTCACCTCTCCTCTGTTCAAAAATCATGACCCAGGTCCGAAGCCATTTGTGGAGGAAGCCCCTGCCCCAGCCATTGAAGGCGTTGACCCTACCTCCCAGATGATTCCAGCCGATGTTCTCCCTGCTCAGGTGACAGAGGTTATCCTGGTGGAGGGGGATGCTTCTACTGCTGCTGACAAGGGGAAGCAGCCAACTACTTTTGGGCAACCTGAGGTTACAAGTTAATTTACTTCTAGGATTAATTTTGTATATTTGCTTATAATTTTCCTTTTTGCTGCTCGATGTACTTTCCCCAGTGCACTGATTTATTTATCTTTCCATTGCCCTTTTATTGCTTATTGCCGATTGATGTTGATGATTATATACCAGCCACTTCTCAATTGGGAAGAATGCTTGGTCCTAATGTAATCCCTGAAGTTCGTCATACTTTTGTGAGGATTATAAGTCACTGTGATTGAGAAATAAGCACTTTATGGAGCAGACTGAGCTTTTTGTTAAACTAAATAACATGCTTCAAGAGATGGAAGAAGTTGGTGCCTCAGTCCAAGAGGAGGTGAATACATTAAGAGCGAAGCTTCTAGATGCTTATGAGATCAACCAGGTTGGGGAAATTCTTCAGCAGGAGAACGAGGCTTTGAGGAGAGAGGTCTCGCGACTTAGGGAGCATGCGCCGAGCACTGTTCCTGTGATATTACGAGGTTCTTCATCATCGCGAGCTAACACTGGCTCGAACGACGTTCCTCCTGTGCTGCGAGGCTCTACCCATAGAACCGTTACACGAGCTGGCAGGAGCACCAGGAGTTCAGATAGGGAAATGAAAGAGCTTCGTGGTGATGTCTAGCGAGCGTATGTGATTGCTATTGTGCTTCAGAGAGACATCACTTGGTTAAGGAATTTGTTTAAGAAAGGACCTCGACGATTTTGGGCCGATGGTTACAATCAGGGTTGGCTAGATGCTCCAACGAGGCTGATAGAGTTTGAAGAGCTCGCCTTCATTAGATGGTGGTTGAGTAACTTGAGGTAGCTGCAGGTCCTGAGTAACTCAATGCTCTGGTACCGTCATGAGATTTCTCCTTCCACCCTGATTCCCAACCCCTTCCGGAGAGATGATCAATGGATCCCCATCGATGCCATCCCTCAGCATTTATTAGAGTCGAATGGGAATGAAGTCGAGAAGGAGCTAGTTCCTCATCCTGATGACGGTCGAAGAGCCCAAGTGGTTGATTATCTCGTTCGGAGGCCTCACCCTCACTAAGATTCTATTAGTAGTTAGTCTGTGTATTTTGTATTGAAGTGAGGTAATGTCGATGTTTTGGGTGAGCTCACCGACTAAACATATATTGTATTTCCTTTAAATGTGATGAATTAATATAAAATTTATGTTTTGGGAGAATTTGCTGACTAAACAAGTGTCTTATATTTTCCACATCTCTGCTTAAAAATCTTGAGCCTATCTTTGCTGACTAGATTTGTATGTTCATATTATCAAGTAAGTATCCTTCCAGTCCAGTATGCCAACGAGATACCATTCTACCTCACTTTACCTTTTAGGTTGTGTCATCACACTCCCTTAGGCCTAAGTGTGGCAATTGGCGAGGACACACCTGGTATTGGATGCTCTATCCGATCAAGATTTTATCTAACCAAACATTGTTTGGTGACCAACTTTGACTTGGCCATATTGCCTAAGGATCTCCTGTAGGTCTTCATATATTTCCAGGGGCAATTCTAAGAGGATTTTCATATTTCATAATGAAAACCTGAGGAGGGTCATTTCCCTGCTATGGTGTAATAATCAGCGTGCCTATTACTTGGAAAAGGTGTGTGGGTTATAAGGTTTATACATTGACACCTCGTAAAATGAAAATTAGTTAACTAATACTTCGTAGAATGCAACTGTCAAACAACTTTTTATTAATGATAAGGAAATAAACTTCAATTTCATAATTAAAGATCAACGTAAAAGAATCTAGAAATATAATTTCTTAAGGTTGGCTGCGTTCCACGCTCGGGGTATCTCTCTTCCCTCCATCGTTTATAAGTGGTAGGCTCCCTGCAGATCATCTCTGGTTATCTTGAATGGTCCTTCCCAGTTTGGCCCTAGCTTGTCATCTGATGGTTTTACTGCGCTGCCCAGGACTTTCCTCAGGACATAGTCCCCAACTCGAAATGTCCTTGGATTGACCTTCTTATTATAGTGCCTTCCGAGCTACGGCTTATAGCTTGCTAGTATTACTAGGGACACCTCGCGGCGTTCATCGGCTAGGCCAAGCTCTGTGAGCAATGCTGCATCATTATTACCCTGATCGACAAGGCTGAACCTCATTATTGGCAAGCCTTCTTCCAAGGGGAAGACTACTTCCATTCCATATGTCAATAAGAATGGAGTTTCCCCTGTCGCTCATCGTGAAGTAGTACTGTAAGCCCATAGAATATGTGGTAGCTCATTTTCCCATGCGCCTTTGGCTCGCTCTAATCATTTCTTTAATCCGTCGATCATTATTTTGTTGGAAGCCTCGGCTTGGCCATTGCTCTGAGGATAGGCCACCGAGCTGAAATGATGTCTGATTCCATGCTCGTCACAGAAACTCTGAAAGGAGATGCTCTCAAACCGTGTTCCATTATCAGTGATGATGGTTCTAGGGATGCCAAAACGGGTGATTATACTTCTCCATATAAACCTTATCATATCTGTGTCTCGGATGTTCTCTAGGGGTTCTACCTCGATCCATTTAGTGAAGTAGTTAGTTGCGACCAACAGATATTTGCGATTGCCAGTGGTGGTAGGAAGTGGTCCTACGATGTCCATTCCCTATTGGGCGAATGGGCATGGGCTAAATAGTGATTTTAGGTCGCTAGCAGGTTGGTGGACCATAGGAGCCTGAAGTTGGCATTTTAGGCACTTGCGAACATATACCGCAGAGTCCCTTTGCATATATGGACACCAATAGCCTTCCTTCATTGCTCAGAAAGTCAGAGACCTTCCTCCAATATGGCTTCCACAGATTCCCTCGTGAAGCTCATGTAGAACTTTCTCGACATCCCTTGAGTGAATGCATTGAAGGCAGGGACCGAAAAAGGATCTCTTATACAGCTTGCCCTCTAGAGATAAGTGAAAGCGAGCAGCTTTGACTCTTATCTGGTGAGAAGTCTTCTTATCATCTGGTAGTGCGTCATCCTTCAAATAGTTCCTTTGAGGGTACATCCAGTTGGGCAATAACTCAATTTGGAGCATATGTTCGACAGTTGGTAGTTCGTTGTCATGGTTAATGCTTGGACGAGCGAGGAAGTCAATGGGGATTATTCTTTTTAAATCGAAATTGATTGCCAAACTCAGGGCTGCTAGGGCATCAGCATGGCTATTATGCCCTCTGGGAAACTGTTGGACACTGACTTCCTCGAAATTAGCGATTAGCCTTTTTGCTAAGGCGAGGTAGGCTGCCATTCTTTAATTTTTTGATTGTAGTATCCACTTATCTAATTGGAGACTAATTGAGAATCGCTGAACACCTGTAAATGCTTTGATCCCAAAGTGTGTGCCTTTGGAGGCCGGCTATTAATGCCTCATATTAGGCTTCGTTGTTGGAATCTGCAAATCCAAGCCTGATTCCTTGTTCAAGGATTTTATCCTCTGGAGTAATGAGGACAATGCCTATTCCTGCCCCCTTTGAGTTGGAGGCTTCATCAACGAATAAATTCCAGACTCCCTCCGTCACGAGGTTCCCTCTTTTCTCTACTGGTTGAGGTTGGTTGCAAGGCTGCTCGCCAATGAATTCGACTATGAAATCAGTAAAGACCTACCCCTTGATTACATTCCTTGGTCGAAATTGGATATCAAATCGTTCGAGCTCGACTGACCATTTAGCCAGCCTGCCCGACAAATCCGCCTTCCTCAGGATTGCTTCAAGGGGATGCGATGTAAGGACTATGATAGTGTGAGCTTCGAAGTAGTGCTTCAACTTTCTTGAAGCCACTATTAGTGCAAAAGAGAGTTTCTCCAGTGGTATGTACCGCTGCTCGGTGTCTAGTAAGGTCTTGCTCGCATAATAAACGGGGTGCTGGATTCGTGCAATTTTGCACACCAATGCAGAACTGACAGTATGGTTGGAAACAGAGAGGTATAAATACAAGGAATTTGTTTCCTGTGGTATGACAAGCAGTGGTGGGGAGCTGAGGTAAGCCTTGAGCTCATCCAATGCCCGTGAGCAATCTTAGTTCCATTCTACCATTTTATTTCCCTTTAGAAGCTGGAAGAAAGGCTTTCACTTCTCGGAGGACTTAGAGATAAAGCAGTTTAAGGCAACGAGCATATCGGTGAGCTTTTGTATGTCCCGGATTGTTCGAGGAGGTTGTACCCTTTTTATTGCATTAATTTTGTCTGGGTTAGCCTCGATGCCTCTCTTACTCACCAGGTACCCAAGAAATTTTCCTGACTGGACACCGAAAGAACATTTGCTCGCGTTAAGTTTCATTCAATACTTTCTGAGGATTTTGAAGGTTCTTGATAGGTCCGAGAGGTAGTTTTCTTTCTTCCTGCTTTTGACAAGCATATCGTCGATGTAGACTTCCATGGTGTCTCCCATTTGGTCCTTGAACATCTTGGTGACCAGCCGTTGGTAGGTTACCCCTGCATTTTTTAGCCCGAAGGGAATTACCCTATAACAATACAATCCAATGGTGGTGATGAATGTTGTCTTATCCTGGTCTGGAGCATACAAGGGGATCTGATGATACCCTGAGTATGCGTCCAAAAACTCATTCTCTCATGAGCTGCTGTGGCGTCCACTAGTTGATCGATTTTTGGGAGGGGGAAGCTATCTTTAGGGCAAGCCCTATTAAGGTCAGTAAAGTCGATGTAAACTCTCCACTTCCCGTTGCTTTTTGGAACTACTACTGGGTTGGATAAACATTTGGGGAATTGTACCTCCCGTATGGATCCTGCATCCCGCAGTTTTTGAACTTCTTTTTCCACGACTTTTGCCTTCTCGGGTACAGTTCATCGTGCCTTTTGCGCGATTTGTTTGAAAGTGGGATCGACGTGCAGCTGATGAAAATCCATTCTAGGGTCAATTCCTAGAAACTCGTATGGTTCCCATGCGAAGACGTCTACATTGGTCCTTAGCAGAATCGTCAATTCCTTCTTTTCCTGGTCCGTGAGAGAAGCTCCAATCAAGAAGATTCTATTATCGTCGCTATCTCCAGCTGTGACTTCCTCCAGGTCCTCGACGACCCATTCGGAGGGGAGGAGACTGGTCTGCTCTACTCTAGGCCTTTCGTATTTTAATTGCTATTTCGAAGGTACCAGATCTTCTTGTTCTTCAACTTTCTCGTTGGACTTGTCGGCCTTCTTCTCTGGTCTTGGGCGAATGGCTGCTATGAAGCACCTTCTTTCCATTTCTTGATCCCCATGGATCTCCATTACTCCTCGCTCGATCACATATTTGAGCTTCTAATGGTAGGTCGAGGAGATTTCCTTAATTGCGTGCAGCCACCCTCTATCGAGGATAGCCTAGTATGGTGAGTCAATGTCGACCACCAGAAACTCGATCATTTTGGAAGCATTCCATGCCCTTACTGGCAGCACGATCTTTCCCAAGGGCATAGTCACCTTTCCATCCAAGCCAACCAAAGGGACAGTAGCTTCATTTAGGTCGGCGATGCTTAATTTCAATTTTTTGAATAGGTCTATATACATTACTTCGGATGAGCTTCCTTGGTCGATGAGCAACTTGTCGACGTCTTAGTTCGCTACCTTGAGAGTAATGATTAAAGCATCATGATGTGGGGCTCTCACTCCCACCAGATCTTCGTCTGTAAATATGATATGCTTACTATAATCGACGTCATCTGCTCACCGATGCTTTCCTACCTGTATCTTCGCGGGATCGATCTGAAAAGCTTGCATCACCACTGTAATCTTTTTCACCTCCATTCTAGCTAAATTTCCTTGAATCTATTTCACATCAGATGCCCCGTGAATTACTGCAAATTCGTGGCCGGCATCGTATTCGAGTACGTTGTGAGGCCTTTCTTCTCTATGGGCAGCAACTTTCTCTGCCTTTTTTTCCACGAATTTGTTGAGATGCCCCGACTGGGCCAGCTCTTCGAGGTGGGACTTAAGAGCTTTGCAATGCTCAGTCTTATGTCCTCCCTCTTTGTGAAAAACGCATCTCAGCGCGTTGTGACTCTTCGAGGGATCTCCTCCCATTTCCTATGCCACTTAATAAATGGCTCATCTTTGATTTTTGCGACAATCTTGCAAATTGGTTCTTTGAAGACGGTATTGACCGCCTGAAATGCTTTCGACACATCATTGTTGCCTCCATTCTTGGAGCCATTTTTGCCCCCGTTCTTTCCTCCTTTCTTCTAGTTCTCAATTTTGTCACTGCCCTTTGAAGCGAGCTTAGCTCTACCGTTTTCCCCTATGCTGAGGTGGGTGACATCTTCCACCTTGGCATATTTCTCGATGCGGGCCATTAGGTCATCGATGGTCATGGCTTCCTTCTTCGTCAGGAACTGGTACAAAAGGGAAGAGCTGGGTTACCCAATTTTGAAAGAGGTTATTGCCACTTTCTCTGATCAGTCCTCGACCTCGTTGAATAACTCCCAGTACCTCTTCGTGTAGTCTCGGAGGGTCTCTTGATGCGTCTTTTTCATTGTCAGTAAAGCATCCATCCTTTTGGGATAGGAGCTACTAGTAATGAATCGGGCTATAAAGAGCTCGTCCAGGGACTTGAAACTCCTGATGGATCGGTGGGGGAGCCTTTCAAACCATTTTTGTGCCACATCATGCAGGCTCGAGGGAAAAATTCGGCACATTAGTGCGTCTCGATTATTCCAGAGAGTCATGGCCTGTCGGTACTGCTTGACGTGATAAATGGGATCAGCCTTACAATCATAAATCTTGAACCTTGGAATAACAAACTTCTTGGGGGTTTCCTTTTCTTCTATTTCCCTCGAGAAAGATGATTTCATCTGAGTTTTGAGAGCTCGCCTAGCGAGTTCTCGGGTCGACCTGGTACCATGATGTGCAGGGTGTTGGTCCATCTCCCTTCGGACCAGACTTCGTATGTTGTCGTTGTTGCGATCCGGGCTCCTATAATTGTGAGCTAGTCACAGTTGCTCAAGGAGGTTGTCCTCTGACTCGTTTCCCTCAACTTTCTAGGATCCACGCCTAGGGCTCCTTCCTCGACTGCGAGACTTGCTCGCCTAAGGGCTAGGAGTATGGTATGGACGTCTCTTGGTACCACGTTAGAGTTCTCTCTCCATTCTTTGTAATCTTATTTTGAGGCGAGCATTCTCAGCTTCTTTCTTGCGAGAAGACTCCCTCTGCTCATGGAGCGTCGCCTCATATGCATCAATCAGCCTGGATATCTGTGTGGACCTCGGTGGTCCTTGGCTCTTCTGAGGCTGGCCTTTCTAAGTGAGCCCTTTGATCTGAATGCCAAACTTCAGATATAATCCTGCGAGGAGAAGGTGGTTCTTGGATATCTCCTGTCTGGGGAGCATTACTACTGTGACCAGACATTTCGAACTCTTTTCTGGGTGTGGGCTTTCTCAGGGAAGATAAACGGTTCCCACGGACGGCGCCAATTGTGGTGACAATTATTATTCAACACAAAGAGATAGGAGAAGCGCAATCACCCAGCAGAATAAGGAATACAAAATGCTAATCACACAATAAGAGACGTACGTGGTTCAGCAAAAATGCCTATGTCCACGGAGGTGCAGTCAGTATTATTTCTATATACTCCAGAGAGTGATTACAGAGAATACAGTGTGTCCATATGCCCCGGACCAAGGGTTTATTATATACATGTCCATTTTCAGGGAGTGGGGGTGTTGGATTCCCCTACATTTCCCATCTTCTCCTAGATCCCGTCTTAATGGGAACATGGGAGAAGACTAAATCATAACTGATTAAGATATGGGAGGTCTGGACTTTGGGCCGCTATAATTGGGCTACTCGTCTAGGTCCATCATTTTAATTTCGGGTACCCACACTACTTATGAGTGTTAGTAGACTAGCAGATGCTATATATAGATATATATCTGAAAAGAAAATTAAGTAGAGAGAATTAATTAACGTATTAAAGATAGATTGTGAAAATGTAAGAAAATAAATTAAGTAGTGAGACCTAATTATAAAGATTGAAATATGACATATGGGAAGTGTTACTTGAGAAATAATTAACATGAGTTTGATGCTAATAAATTAATGTACTGTATGGGCGGTACAATAACTTAGACATGTAGGTATGTTCAGTTGACTACCTTAGTCTAATTATCTTGGGTTGCATAGCTAGGTGGACTAAGTATAGAATGTTAGGTGTGAACTATAGATGACAGGTGAGGAAATGCAAGAGTGTGTACGCTAACTTAACATGTCTAATAAATAACAGAATTTTATTGTAATAAACGCTTGTTAAATACTTTCAAAATGTTTTGCGTACTAACTCTTGCTATTAAAATATTTTCAAAACCTTTTAGGCGTCCAGCCACAGGAACGCCAGGCTTGAAGACTTCATTCCAGGAACTTGAAGTTGTAGCGTGGTGGATGCTGACAGGATTGAGTAGACGATTCTCCCTTTCAGATCTAGTGTAGGATCTCATTTTATATTCCATGTATGGACAAGTTCTTTGTAGATAGTCTTTCATTTCATTTGTTATTATGAAGTATTTGGTTTTGGAATTTTTAGCCAATGATTTATTCGACAAAACTTTATTCATTTATATATTGTGATGGTGGGACTCTAGTATATTGTGAATGTTTAATTTCGTTTTTCTGCATTGTTCATTTATTTGTTTTAAAGAAATATAAAATTTGGCACCGGTCTAATGTGACTTAGGTGGTGAGTAATTAAAAGGTTTTCAACAGTGATGCCAAGAATGAACCATATGAGAAACCTATTTTAATTTAATAAAGGCCTGATCAATCGATGTTTAATTAGGCGGGGTGTCACATTCATATTCTTATTGCCAAATTACTACAAGTTCATATACGTGGGAAGATGGACTTTAAATAGAAATATCCAATAAAATGATTTTAACACGTGATTTATTAAAGAAAATTCATAATAGTTGAAAAAATATGCTTTTTAGGACTAAAGGAAGTTTTTTTCTTCAAAACTTGAATAAATGTCTAACTTCATAGAAATTTCACTTTAAAAGAAAATTCTAAAACTTTGCAAGTAAAATATCTTAACAAGATAAATATCATTTCAAAAGATTTTATTTCATAAAATGTTTAATAACAAGTCTTCTTCGAAACATATCATTTTATCAAAACTTTGAAACCATTTGCAAAACCATTTTATATAAATCATGAGAAAATAACATTCTTATAATGTGCATGGATTCTACTCTTAAAAATCTACATACAAGACCAAATACTAATGGAATAGAGTTCTTAAACTAAAAGAGTAGATTTCCTCGCCTCAATGGAGCTCCAAAAATGGATGGAAGATGAAGAAGATGATGGAAACCTCCCACCTCCTAAGGTGGCCCTTCAAATCTCTCTAAAAATCCCCCAATAACTTCTTCATAAATAATACCTTGCCCAAAAAATAGTGTAGATGGGTTTTATAGGCTTAAATATGGTAGAATATAAGATCAATATAGTGGTTTAGGATGGAGGGGTGGTGGTGCTATGGTGGTGGAGGGTGGTTGGTTGCGGAGGAGCTCTTAAGATTTATAGAGAGAGAGAGAGAGAGAGAGAAAATCTAATTGGAAGATGGTTGGGGATGAACCCCCAACCCCTTCTCTCCTCTATATATACCAAGAACCCTTAAAACTCTTTACCCAAAGGTCCTTCGCCCACCCTCACGATTTTATATGCTCCACTAAGGGCTTGACAACTCCAATGGTTCAAGGGTTCTCAATGTGAGAGCACATAATTTCTACAGAATTTCTAATTTATGTAGTCTCGATCGAATGAGACTAGACCTTGCTCGAATGAAATCGTATCTCGTTCGAAGGACGTTCTAACGAGGCTATAGAGGAGAACAAGTGTTTTTCATTTGATGCTCATTTGAATCATTCTTTCGAACAATGCATCATCCTCATTTGAACGACCAAGCATTTCATTTGAATTATCCAAAACTTTTCTTCCAAATTAAATATAAAGACCTTTCAAATCCAATTAATTGCACCAAGGCAACTATATTACAAAAATTGACTCGTAATTCACCTTACAAAGTCTAAACCCTAATTGGATCACATAAAGTCACCAATTTGAATAGGTATGGTAAAAACCACGGGGGTGGCTGTTACATTCTTCCCTACTTAGGAAATTTCTCCATCGAAATTCTCAATCCATCAACTTCTCAATTTCCTGGATATTATCAATTCTTATAATAAGTCATAGGTATGTTTGAAGGCTAGGTGTTCGAAATTTTCAATCACTAAGAAATCATCATATTTATTCTCAAGGGGGGGGGGGGGGGGGGTTGCCACCAAGAAACTCAAACATGGAACAAGTTCTAATGCTCATCGTTAAGGTAACCATAACTGACACTTAATATCTCTCGAGTCTCCATTTACCCGATGATCACACTCAATCAAGTCCTAAGGCTACTTACAACTAACACCTAATACATTATAGTAATTTATTTCTATTCTTAGTATTACATACCCCGAGTCTCCTCGAATTTTCAGGACATCACTCCCTGAATTTTCGAGTTATCCTTGCCACAAAATTCACTTAATCTTGATACGAACTCTGTAGCTAGTCACTAACTTCAAGAAATGACATACTGAGTATATCAGAAATCGTGACTTTGGCTAATACCTTCCAAAAGATTCTTTGATGAACCTAGATCATTCTAGGCATCCAACTATGGAACACTCACCTGAATATTACACTAACCCACTCTCTGTGGCAAAACAACACTACATGCTTTGATTCCTCAAGATCTAACAGTTTATGATATCCTAAAATCATAACCCTACTCTTTATAACTAGATATGCTAATCCTCATGTCGTCCAACCCAAAAGATCACTAATCCTAAGTAAAGTGGATACTACGAACAAACTGTGCAGCAAAACAAACAACCACACATACACGAAACTTATACAAAATAAAAGGATACTTCAAGTAGGGGTGCGTCCAGCTATTAAGTTGCATTGACCATGCCAGGTCCAATAGCAGTCTAACTAAGCCAAACCATGTCATAATAGTAACACGTTACAATCCCAAGCTACTGTAATTAAGGGAACACAATTCTCGACTACCATAACTGAAGGAACACAGTCCTTGACTATCGGGACCTGAAGAAACAACGAATCAAAATGAGAGAACAACTATTTTGAAAGAATCTCATTCATATGAAGTGAACTATGGTTCATAAATTTCAGACTTATGCCTTACTCTTTTAAGTATACGACTCCTCTTAGACATCCTCATCAAATCCAAGCCTAGCCATACAACATGGCTTGAGTGAATAGTTAAAATGAATTGAACCATGAATCGTTTATCATTTTAAGAAGAATGAAGAACTCGAACTATTGTCCTTTGTGATGTCAAAACTGGACATCCCTCCTTAGGAGTAATGATTCTCCCTTTCATTCTTGATAAAATCATGAATCGCTCCATTTGAAAAATACCAAACACCTTTGTCAAGGCCAACCTTATCAATCTCTTTAGTCAACGTGAAGTCGTGAATAACCTGACATACCTAGGTTATTATTTAATTTATCGTGCAATGATCGTATCCCAAATTTTTTCTTAGGCTATGCCCAAGTAGGCAAAACACTCACCTTATTATAACCTCCAATATCATAAGGTCGTCACTGCGCCTATCCCTAAATTCTACCAAAATTGAATCTACGTAATGGCCATGCCAGTCATCATTAGAACTATAAGGATAGAAAGTACTACACAGATTTACACCTCCTAATTAATACAAGTCTGGAAAGGCATTCTAAGAATTAATCATTTCCATGCCAGGGTTATTTTATCTTATATCGCTAGCACATGTCGATACCCTAATCATACCTCGATATCCCATATGGATTGTTATTCATGATATCTCAATAATGACATAATTAATCTAAGTCACTAATGCATTTTCTAATACTCATCAGTCAATTACGATCCTCTCTACACTAGGCATCTTATGACAAATGAGCATTATGTTAAATTATGACACTAATCTCCAAGTACCCTTACAAAGTTACATCACCAATTCATACCAAATTTGATGACCTCACTAAGAACTACACAATTCGACTCCTTTGAACCTGACAAGATATCATCACCTGTGATCCCCTCATAGTAGTTACTCTCTAAAAATTTCCTAATATCCATCCCATGACTATTAGACACTCACAAGGATACTAGCCTACAAGTCTCCACACACGACGAACAATAATCATTGAACGCCTCAAGGAATCATAACAAGTCGAAGTTTATTCCCAAAGATGCCATATTAGATTAATCTCAAGGGTCGGATGGAGTAGATAATGTCTTTTTTAAATAAGTAAAAACTTATTTCCAAGGGATCCTCATTTAGAATGGCTACTGGACAATGATCGAAAAAGTCTACTTCTCGCAAAACATTGACGAAATGGGATTCTGTTAAAGTCAGCTACTCATACCAAAACTGCTTCATGTTTAGTCATCACTTAGACAATTGAAAATGGCCTATGGCATTCACATAAAAATCTTATTCCCCTTTCATTTGAAACATTGTAATGGATCTAGCTTATGACCCTATCCTCGGGACTTAATGAAAAGTCTAAAAGCTTTCTTTTGATAGCTAACTCCATACACTACATATTTAATCATAAGTTTACAGTACTAAGTATTTTGGCTGGATATAGGATTGTGTGTACAACCTATAATCCTCTAAGTATGCACTACCGATGCCACAAGGGATCCTATTCCTCAAATGTCTCATCATATTCCACAAAACCACATAATAGAAAGCTACCTAGGGTTTAATCCTATGTCACTTCAAATCATCATCGTTACCCATGTAATACACTTACCACCAATGGCTCATAACTCACATCATAACTTACGATATACATGTATCAATCGATAATTACTGGACCACTCACCTATTATGATAGTATTATATCAACTAAGGCCTGAGTACACATCCTCAATTAATGACCAAAAGGGGCCTACATGTCTACCGTATTGTCAAATACCCATGATATAACAATACCCCAAAGATCAAGTTCGCCTAATTACATCATCACTATTAGCAACCCACGTGTTCCTAACTAACGAGCCTAACACATCCTTATTATAAAATCAATGTCACTTAGTCATGTTACTCTATCCATTTAATTTCCATGACTTACTTAAACAACATACGCATTTACATCAATGGATGTTATTCACCCTTATTAACATATCTTAGTGCATTCCTCACATTATCAAGGTCGGACACAAAGCACCTCACACTAGAGAGGGAGGTGTCGTAACTAATGTCCTATACAAACACTTTCAAGTTACTAACACGTCTAAATCAGAAGCATCGTGAACTATTAATGGAAACTAACTTGGCCACTTGCTACTTGGCAATGAATTTCCCATCATGCTTATTTTCTTCACTCCATCATCGAGAACACCAACCGCAACTGTCACTTGTCTAGTATGACTGGACTAAAACTAACACTGACATTAAAAGATCCACTACCGACCTCACCACGTCACTTTTAAAAGGAACGTTGAACCCAGTGCTTTGATACCATTTATAACGCTTGGCCTGGATTTATAGGTTACCCGTGGGTCAACCTAGTCCAACCCAAACATTAGGTGTGAAGTGAAAGGAGAAAGCCTAAGAATGTTTCTAATCCGATTTTATTTAGTTAACGTTTCACTTGTTTACGATGTGATTTTAATATATATCAAGCAACTTGTGGGGCCCATTGGAAGTGTACCCACAGTCCAAGCATATAGAGCTACTAAGATAGAATAAAATAATTATTACATGTATAATCCTCTCAAATTTCTAAATCCCATACAACCTGTCGTAGCAAAGGATGGAAATGAGTCGAATGTCTAGTGAGAAATACAACAATGCAACATAGAATCGAACGACAGAAAAGACTCTATAACGTACCACCTACGTCCACATGACCCTTATTGCCCCTTATTACTAATGCCTGAAACAAGTTTTATTCTAAAAACAGTATTTGACTTGATTAAATAACATTAATCTTACGAAATGACCCTTACCGCCCCTTATTAGTTGCTTAGAATTATTTTATTAATTAAACGCACTTGGTTAAATACTTATACTAACACCATTTTTTTTAAGGAAAAACACTTCATTTACTAAAATTTCTCATTTACTCAAACCAAATCCACATTTGTATTTTCCTTTAAAATCACCTTTCAACATATAAGCACTTCGTGTTGAGAAATACTTAATTTCCTTTTGAAAACCATTCCTAACACACACTTATGTTAATTATGTGTAACGCCCCGATTCGGATTCGAGTTACTGTTGGAATAACACGTATCCGAACAAAGGTGTTAAGTGGAAGGGGGTTGATCTTATAAGATTTATTTAGAAACATTTGCCTCAATTTAATTAACAAAAACTTACCAACTTTTATTTTGAAAAAATGTGACCACTCATCATGCAAATTACGTTCAATTTAAAATTTATCCACAAAACATTTTCCATACTTTAATCCACAAAATAAAACATAAATCCCTGTATTATTACAACTTCAAATAGTTCAAGTTCAAACCAAATTGTCTTAACAAAACATAAGGGATTATAATTGAACACAATTCCATGTATTAAAATCGGTTACAGAGCCTCTAATGAGTACTAGCACTTTTCGCGACCTTTCCAACGTCCTTACCAGACGTACCACCTATTGCACAATACATTTTAATAACTTCAAAAACCGTCATTATCCCATATCTATTAATGATTATCTTAGTTAACATTTAACTATTCTAAAAATATTTAGGAAGTCATCATTATATTCAACTAAGTTATCATTTATCGATACTAACAAGATTCTTTAACTTGGTCATAAATGCACCTACATGTAATGCCCTGGGCTACGTGCCCACTCACACTTAGCATTTTAATGTTCCATGCCAGGAACATGATCATATTCCATTATGTTACCACATAATAATCCAATGAATATATACCGTTCATTTATGCATCTTTCATGAATATTCGATTCATTACTTAGCATTAACTTTGGGATTCTGCCAAAACACTCAATCATCATAACACATGCACACCCACAATTTCACCACCTGGCAACGAGCGCCTTATGCAAACTGCAGTTGGTTTTGGGTCTTTTATCACTAGAGACATCATAGCCCTACTTAATTATTTAACCCGGTATCATCCAAATATCATTATCTTTCGTGTGTTCGACATTATTCATAATGTTAAGATTTTCACACCCGATTTTAGCATTAAACCCGTTATTAGCTTCTACATCCTACAAGTCGAGGAGGCATTCTAGTGTCAACACCAAAATAAAAAATATACTAAGTCAATGTTCTACACTTTAATTTTAAAAAAAATGTCATCTCACACTTATATTTAGCTAAAAGCATTTTCCTAGCATTTTTCGAGTATTTTCGGAAAAAAACATTTAAGTGACTATTCATCATATTTACCAAATCTGCCCCTGAGGTATTTTTATCTAAATCACCATTTGAAGCGGGTCTTAAGTAGAATATTTCATATTCAAGGTATTACATGTTTCAACTAACGTTTAACCCTTTATTAGTGATGTACAACCAATTTTAGATCAATTTTCTGTATAAAACCATCTACATGATTACTAAGCCTTATTTAACAAATTCAAGGGGCTTAAACCAATATTTCAACATATTAGATTTTGGGGTTGTTTTTATGAGATTACTAATCACATATTTAGACCACTATATTTCAACATTAATCATGTTAATGTCAAGATTAACACATACTACATACACTATTTCATGAAAATGGGTTATCATCCTTAGAAAACCTAACAAATGCATTAACTACTCATTTTCTTGTAGTATTCCATTTTATATTTTTATTTCATGAGATTATTACATTTATAGCATGATTTCAACATATATAATAATCTGAAAATTAATCTAAACATCATGTTGTCCATTTATCATTTTTCACAAAATGGGTTTTTCATAGCATATGAAAATAAGGGAGAATAGCTAAAAAAAAAAGTCACATTTCGTCATCATCTTGTTCTTATAAGCATTTGAGATAAAATATTTTAAGAGTGTGGAAAACCCTACTTTGAATTTGGAAGAGGAGAAGGTTGAAGAAGACGGAATAGGAACGCCACAAAAATCCACAAAACCACAACCCAAAAGCTCCAAAACCACCTCTATTTTGCTCCAACAAGTTGTCCTACTTCTTAAGCAATCTTTAGTGGAGTTTAAGACCTCCAAAATGGTGCAACAATTGTGGGAAATGGCTGGTAAAAGAGACTCGTGAATTTGGAAGAGAACCATCTTGCTTTGGCTATGGAAGACAAGGGAGAAGTCTTATGGTAATAGATAAACCTTTGGCTCAAACTCATCCTCCCAACATCTTTCTTATAGGCCAAGCGTGAAGAGCCCAGACTCTATGGACCGAGGGTTCATACTATATACTGATGTGTAAATATGTTTGAACAAAACCTGATGAGGAAGGGACAAGACTAAAACAAACCCATCAAACCTATCCTACTTAATAAATTTTGACAACATAATAATGTGTTTACGTCATCTTCTCTCTCATGCCCAATTTTTTTTTCAAACTTTTAATTTGAGCTTCACATTCGTTGCATTGTTTTGGCTAAAAAACATATTTACAATAGTCGCTTGGCCTCCCGGATTATCCTATACAAGGCACGCAAGAATCGGGACCTCTGCGCAAAAGTATTTTTTTTTCGATTTTTCTCTGCATAATAATATTCCGTATATTTTGTGAGTCAAAAATCATATTCACAATATTTTTTTGACCTTTTGCGACGTCCTAAATGTTGCGCAAAAGAAACAAGACGTCCGCGCAAAAGTTTTTTTTTTATTTTCTTCGCACGGTAAAATTCCTTATATTTTTTTGAGTCTAAATATACGGTCGGAATATTTTTTTATTTATCAATTGTCCTAAACAATTCGCGCAAAACTGGACTTTCGTTGTCTCGTGCGTCGTAAGACAATTAGTACACAAGCTCACGTAGCGTTCATTGCTTGTATGAGTCCCTTGAAACCTAATTATAGTACTTCAAATAATTATACGACACAAATCATAACTCAAGCGAAAACATGCGACGTAAAAATTTCATTAACAGAGCGTCTCTAAATGAAAGGATAATCGTACAGGTACAATTAAAAGTGCGGGTATTACATTATGGGTTGAAGTAATATTAGCCTTCTTCATTACCCATGAACCACATCATGTGCATCCATAACTCAAATTTTACAAGGACTTAGTCATTTTCAAAATTCTTGTCAAAATTAATTTTTTAAGACAAGAACATTTATCGCTTTGATTTCACAATGGTCGTATTTTCTTATATTCTCAACACAACCAATTTTCTTATCATATTCCACTTCTCTCATTATCTTTTCCTTGAAATCTACCATATGAATGCGTGCTTTAATGGGCTCCACACTGCCCACTACGATACTATATTCTCTGGCCAGTATATTGGGTCTTTCACCCCAGGTCTTCAGTCCCTTCTGAATTATTTCAGGTCACATCTGAGTCCCTTTTCAAAGTATTTTATCATTTTGCAAATATCCACATTATTCCACTTTTACTTAACGAATCCAAAATCTCAAGAACTACACCTCACATTTGTGTTACACTTGAAAATCACCATTTCTTCTCCTTTACATATTTATGTCGATTTCATACCAAAAATGACTTTCTTTTAGGACCATTTTGTGTTACACCTTTTTTTACTTTTTTATTTCATAATAAGTCCCATTTTATGCAAAATTACAATTTTCACAAGTTTTTTTTTCTAAAAATATTATTAAGTTACACACGCTAACTTCTTAAGTGGATATCACTCATTGACACTTCTTTAATACTTTAGAGTAACACACTTCTCAAGTTGAAAATCTCTTTATTTCATTACTTTCCTTATCAAGGAAATCATTTGACATTTTTAAGGTCACTTTACAAGAAAATAGCATTTTTCCTTTATCATCATATGTAGTCTTGAGAACATACATTTATCACAGTTTCCACACTTATATTAACACACTTTAAGGGATTAAATTTCTATTTTCTTTGTTTCATGTTAAAACTCATTAAAACCTATACTAAACTTGTTCATATGATCATTGCCAAATTAATATAAGTTTATATACATGGAAAAGGGGATTTTAAGTCCAAATATTAAATAAAATGAGTTTAACACATGATTTATTCAAGAAGATTCATAATACTTGCAAAAACATGATTTTTAGGACTACTGGACATTTTTGTTCTTCAAAACATGAATAAATGTCTAACTTTATAGAAATTCCATTTTTAGAAGAAAAGTCGAAAAGTTTGCACGTAAAATATCTTAGTAAGATAAATATCATTTCAAAACATTTTATTTCATAAAATGTTTAATTCCAGGTATTCTTGAAAACATATTATTTTATCAAAATATTGAAACCGTTTGTTAAACTATTTTACATAAATCATGAAAAAATAACCATCTTATAGCATGCATGCATTATACTCTTAAAAATCTATATACAAGGCCAAATACTAATGGAATATAATTCTTAAACTTAAATAGTAGAATCCCCTACTTCAATGAAGCTCTAAAAATGGATGGAAGAGGAAGAAGATGATGGA
Organism: Sambucus nigra; assembly: GCA_949130495.1. Taxonomy (NCBI): domain Eukaryota; kingdom Viridiplantae; phylum Streptophyta; class Magnoliopsida; order Dipsacales; family Adoxaceae; genus Sambucus; species Sambucus nigra. Next base: position 434,700,221 of record OX422215.1, read on the forward strand.
AATCTCCCACCTCCTAAGATGGCCTTAAAGAGGTTGACAAGATCCACTCGATTGCTTTTTGAAAGTTCCATAAAAATCCCCTTCAAACTCCATAATTCTTTCTTCATTTGCTCTCCAAAATCCCTCAATAACTTCTTCATAAATTAATATCTTGCCCAACAATTGTTGTAGATGGGTTTCATGGTCTTAAATGCGATAAAATATAAGGTAAATGTTGTCGTATAGGATAGAGGGGTGGTGGGGTTGTTGTAGTATAGGGTGGCTGGTGGTGGAAGAGCTCTTCATAGATAGATAGATAGAGAGAGAGATAGAGAGAGAGAGAGAGAGAGAGAGAGAGAGAGAGAGAGAGAGAGAGAGAGAGGGAGAGAGTCTGATTGGAAAATGGTTAAAGATATACCCCCATCCCCTTCTCTTCACTATGTATACACCAAGAACCCTCAAAACTCATTACCCAAAGGTTCCCCAAAAGCCCCCCCCCCCCCCCCCCCACACACACACAACACACACACGATTTGATAAGCTCCATTGAGAACTTAAGATCTCAAATGATCCAAGGGTGGGTTTTTCCATGTGAAATGCACATATTTTTTGCAAAATTTCTATTTTTCAGCACTTTCGTTTGAATGAGACTGGACCTCATTCAAACAACATCGCATTTCGTTCGAACGGGGTTGTAGCGAGATCTAACAAAGGCTAGAAAGGAGAACAAGTGTTTTTCGTTCGATGGTTAATTAAATCATTTGTTCGAATGTTGTAGCTTCCTCGTTCGAACGACCCAACATTTTGTTTGAACGACCCAAAACTTTTCTTACAAATTAAATATAAGGCAGTTTTAAATCCAATTAATTACGTAAATCCCGCTATATTAGACAAATTTATCCATAATTAATCTTACAATGTCTAAAGCCCAATTCGGTCACTTGAAGTCACCAATTTGCACGGATATGAAAAAAAATGGGGGTAGTTGTTACAGTAATTTTATTGATAGGGGTGGATGAATGAAGAGGGAATACATACTAGAGAGTGATATAGAGACTTTTGGAGAAATCATGGCTTTGAACCTTCACCATTGATATATTTACTCAATATTTTTACCAAGAAAATAGAGATTGATTGAGTTTAGCCTTTATTCTTTCACACTTGGTGTTTGAGCTTCCTATCTGGGGTGTATCTAGAGTGCATGCTCATTTCTCCCTCTAACTAGTTGTTCAAGAGTTCATTTATTATCCTAAATATACATTATTTATTTCTTAATTTTGAGTCATACACAAGATTTTCTGAGTTTATACTAAAGAGTTTGATTCATTTGAGGTGGGTTGACACTATAATTTTCAATACCATACTGTTTTGTACATTATCACCATTATTAGAGATTACACCTCAGTTTTTTATAAGCACCCTATAACCAAGAGATTTGATCTCTTACAAAACACATAATCACTCTTGATTTGTTATTATATATTAAAACATAAATCCCCTAAAACAGATATCCATACCCAAAATCCACTTGTGATTCAAAGTGATTTAAATAAAAAATCTCTCTTCAACCAAGTTGCCTCAAGATAACATGTGTGCTTAGATATTAAAGCCCAAATCTTATATGACATTGATCCATACCCAAAACCCACTTAAGTAAATTATGTGGAATCACTTTTTTGTTTACTTTTCCAGAAAGAGAAAATAAATCCATTTCATGATTATTTTAGTAAAACAATTTTTCTATACTAAAATATTTTATCTTTACGTTTTGGTTACTAGTATTATATTATTGATTACAATTGAACATCATTGTATCTTCTCATCCATTAGTACCGTAGTTACGGGTAGTCAAGGCATTTAAAGACCTTGGACTATTACGTGGATACTGCTCAGACAAGGATGAGTTTAGCATCTTGTTCATTGCAATTTTGCAAGGTGGAGTTCCTTGTGAAGTTTTGGTTCCTCCATAAGTGAATCACGAATAGTGATATTCTCAAGTACCGTATCGAGCGTGAATGTAGGCAGGGTCGAACCACGTTATAAGCTCGATTTATAAAGTTTCTTTAAACCATCTCTTCTCATATTTAAATTCATGATTTACTTTTATATGCTTAAATACTTATATTCCTTGAATGTGAATAAAACAAAAGGTTTTTACCAAGTTGCAATGGTTATAAATTAACAAATAAAAAGAAAGAAAGAAAGAAAGAAAGAAAGAAAGAAAGAAATGTTAATTTTCAAAAAGTTAAATAAATATCATAATCATAATTCACCCCCCCCCCTATTGTGAATAGTTTTGGGCCAACAATTAGTATCAGAGTCTAGGTCATAGATACTTGTTTTGAAAAGTATATTTTAAGTTTAAAGATCATATCCAAAAGAATGGATTTTTGAAATTTGATATTTTCTACATTTGTTGAGGTAAAAATGGATCTTGTTTGAAGATATAAGGGCTTTAATAATGAGAAAAATATTATCCTTGGAATTTTTTTGGGTTAAAAAGATTGTTAATTGTGAAACTCGATTCATAAATTATGAGAGATTAGTAGAGAGAAATATTTTTGAAATAGGAATAACATTACAATATCATGAAATTAATAAATACCGATCTAGACTTGTACACATTGAAAAAGTGCTTCAAAAATTAAAAGGATAAATTTTTTGAAGAAAGACCTTGGAAATTTCATAAAGAATGTATTCGGAAGAGATATATTTAAATGTTTGAGAAATTTATAAAAGGGATATTTGATAGGTAATCTAAAGATATTTGAAAATTATAATTTAGTTCATGATATTTGAAAATAATTCTTTACACGCCTAACCCTTTATGCTCCCTTGATTTATCCATAGATATTATCACACATGCTTATGACTTTAATACCATGTTATTATGATATATGCCATCACTAAGTGTCTAACACATGCTTTATATATAAATATCTATTATTGTGACATGATACCATTTGGTTGCACTCACAATTGAAATATGCTACACGGGTAGTTCATGTTTCTGACTGGTACATTTAAACAAATACTCCCATTATTTCTATATGACTTATGACTTGATATGCTTACATCTACGATGCCCGTGCCTAGAAATTATTAAAAGTCAATTGTAATATACACTTGTTATGATATGATTTACGTCATGTGAACTAAATGCTATATCCATATGATCACACTCACACCAATTTTCCCACATGCTAAAAAATATGCTCCAATGTGCTTACATGATTGTCTTGGTAAAATAGACCATGTTTAAGAACGTCTCATCAAAGACTCAAAATCACATTTTAGAGAAAATACACAATTGAATATCTTCTCATGAAAAGTTAAAAGTTCTTACACACTTGTTCTCAATCAAGTCATACTTCAAATGTGCTCACACAAACCGAATGCTAACGACATTATTGTAATTATGAAAAATGGGTTGCAACACTCTCATAAGATAACGGTGGTAATCCCAACGTAGTATATATCGGATGGCATCCCCATCCATATGACATTTTGGTAGAAATCCTATCCGTTATATGGCAATCCCTTTTCATATGGAAACATGCTTAAAATGAAGATACATTCTCACTTAAGACATGATGGAAATCCCACCATTATTGCTCAGTATTCAGCATAACTGACATACATGCTTATTGAATATTGATGGCAATACCATCACCGATGGAAATCTAATCATTGTAAGTTATTTTCTTGTGAATTTAATTGATAAAATATGTTATTCTCATATATACAGGATATATTGCAATACTTGCAAAGAAGTTCTTGTAATGTCATTCCCATTACATTGCAAGAACACCTTATACCCAATCAGATATATGTGAGAAGCTTATAGCTATATATATGACTTATGACTAGCATTATGATATTAAAAGATCATATATGACAATCTTGAGTATTCCATATACTTATGCTAATAATGAAAAAAATTGACCATAGGGATATTGATGATCAAGAAGAAGATAAATAAAGTATATATATGAACCAGGTGAGGTAACTACAAAGCCAAGTGAAGTCATCATCACATTGGATAAACATTTTGAAAAAAGTGGAAGAAAAAAGGGAGAATATAAAGGTTAGGTACCAAAAATGAATTTTATTGTACACACACATCTTAATTGCAAAACACACATTGATGTACACTCACACACCATGGGATATGAATCTAGTCCACCTTTTTATGAGAGAAAATTAACACACTTTGATGAATGTTCTAAAAAGGAAAGAAAAGACAAGACCACATTATAAATAACTATTTTTATAAAATACTCACATGATATCCTACACAAAAAAGTAAAATTTCAGAGGTGAAATAAAAACCAAGCATTAACTAACATGTGAACGAAAAATATCATTGAATGAAATCAACTAAAATCTACCAAACAACTAGAATTCTCATACAATCTTAGGTACCAAAAGAATTTTCAAATATTTCCTTACCAAAATTCCAACTTCATGTGATAATGCAACTACGATTTCTCTAAACCAAAAATCTTGCCAACGATAGGATTTCTCTAAATCAATAACGCACCACTTGTACTAGGGGATAAAATATTTTTAATGAAATCATTGCCTCTACCAAAATATAATATTTAAACAAAACATTTTCACATGGATAAAATTTGGACCATACCACATAAGCTAGGCATGTGCATTGTTAATTTTCAGGCATTACATACTCCCGTATATGTTGTATTAACCGTCCTTGCAGCTAGTGCACTTCTTCAGCCGAAGGATACCCATTTCATAAAACATAAGAACATATACTTTCGAAAAACTTCCCATGCTTTTCGATAAAGATAAAGGGGGGTAAAAAGATTCGATAAAAAGAGATGCTTAAATAAAGGTGGGGAAAAACATTTTCCTAAATACCAATTCTCAAAGTAAGGGGGAGACTTTCAACATTTTTCTTAAACTATATGAAATGTATTATCATCATCAAAAGGGGAGATATTTTAAAACCTAATGTATTTCGGCTAAAAAGGATTTTTTATGATGACCACACGATTGATATGAGATCATAACGTCATTATCTTCTTTGTCAATGTAATGGAGATTAAAACAAGCGCACAATACATTATGAGATATGTTACAATAAATGCATCATTCATGCAACCATACCAGAATTTCTAATAAACATAATGAACATCCAAATTAATACAAGATCAACATCAATATTTCATACAAGATCTCAAATAAGACAGTGAAGATCATAACCATGATTAAAGTCGTTTAAATGGAGACACAAATCTTGTATCAAATCTTAGAAAAAATCAACTCTAAAAACTCAAACTCAGCTCAACATCACGTATCACACAAGGAAGTTCAGAACGACATTCCATATACTATAGTGATAAAGCTTAAAGCAAGCAACATATAACAAAACTTAATTTAGTTATTTAAGAAAGTCAAATAATGATCAAATTCCATAACGTTTATTAATATATTTGTGTTGTAATTTAGGAACCATTGTAAAACATAAAACTAACATGTCTTAACATGTATATGTTCAAAACCTACTCACCCAAACCCACCATAGATCTCCCTAAACCTAACCTAAATCTTGGACCAAAAACAAATAACATTTTGACTAAAACTTGAAAGGTATAGTTGATTAAATGTCCGAAGAAAAAATTTAGCCAACTAATCTTTTGACAATCCACTAAACCTCTAAACCCATCTGTGGGAGCGAAGTGAAACTCTTCCTCATCCTTTTTTATCTTGTACTCCTCAAATTCTCTGGTGGTGATGCAGCCCCTCATAGCTAGGCATGTGTCACCATTGAAAGAGCTATAGTTGAGCCTCTTAAGCATTTCTTAAAAATTTTAGCTCTTCTAGTTCACTGGAGATATGGCCTCCGATCTGCCTCGGGGTGTTGGACAAAGCTCCATCCAAGCCCCACCTCAGTTAGAAATGGCTAAGGTGGCGGTGGCACTGCACTCATTGGTCGCCAGCCAATAACATATCCAAGAGAACTTGCTTTATCCGGATAAAACATTGTGACTAGACATACCATTGTCGGAGAGGAGTTGATAACTTTGGTCGCCAGGGAAGGCATCCCAGATCCAGCGGCCATGGGTTACCACAGGCCCCGCACAAATACCTCCCTCCTCAGCAAAGGCATAGAGACAGGGCCGACCCTAGGCTTTTATGCCTGGGGAGGACGAGTCAGGAATTTCATGATGATAAGAATGATCAATGTGATGAAAAAAAGATAAAGAATATTGGGAGCCTTACCAAATCTATGAAAATACTGTGCATTTAATTCAGCCCAGCAAAGCACATAGTGGTAGGTCGAGTCGAGATTGTAGGCCATGAGCATCATCTTTAGATAGGCTAAATAGAGGCTCGGCCTAGCTGTGGATTTAAGGAATCATCTCTCCAAATCTCGAAACATTACAAGATCCATGAAAAATGATAGATATGGAGATCGAAGGCCTCCATGAGGTCAAGACGAGGAACATCATGAGGTTAACAACTGATAATTAATGGATGCAAGAGATCCTTCAGTTCGCCCAGCCGACAGAGAAGGGGCTGAAGATAATATTGTCCAGGCTGAGAGAGAGGTTGCAAACACGATCAAGAGGCTTTCGAATGATTCCATACAATAATTGCAGGACAATATAGGGGATATAACGATGAGTCAAGACCGTTTGTAGAGGGACTAGACCAAAGGCTCCCCTTTTGTGGAAATAATTATGAGTTATATAACCCCGATAAAGTTCAATCCTTAGGTAGTCACATCGAAATATGGTAGTAGCACTAATCCCAGCCATCACATAGAGATGTACCAATTCGTTGTAGATATCTACTCGGTCTCAGGCGAGATGAGGTGTCAGGCCTTCTCCAACACACTTACAGGTGTCGATCATGTGTGGTTCACCTCTCTCCCCAAAAACTCAATAAAAAATTTCAAGCAGTTGGCAGAGGGGTTTATACATAAATTTTACTTCGGAGTGAAGCCCTAAAAGAAGACGACATGCCTGTAATACGTTAAGAGGGGAAATAATAAGAGTTTGAGGTAGTATATAGCCCTCTTTAACAAAGATAAATTAGAAGTAAACGATTATGAAAAGAGCATTGTTATGACCGCCCTAATGGGAGGATTACAAAAAGGAAAGATCCTCTGGAAGCTAGCTGAAGATCCTCCAAAATCCATGATCGAACTCTTTGCTATGGTCGGGAATGTTATGAATGCGAAGGAGGAAATGGCTGCCAAGGGAGGAGATGAGAAATGAGCAAGAAGTGGAAGTAAATTACTAAACTCGAAAGGTAAATATGGCAAGAAGAGGTCGACAGACGATAAATTCGCTGACTATATTCCATTGACAGTCAACTCTGAGCATATTTTAAAGGAAATAAAGAACGATCAGTCTCTGAGATGGCCAAAAAAGTTGAGAGCTCCTCCTCACAAGAGGAACAAGAACCTGTGGTGCGGATTCTACCAAGCCCATGGACACACCACTGACAGATACATCACTCTAAAAGACAAAATTGAAAAGAAGTTAAAGGCTAAAAATTTGAGGAAATATGTTGATAAAAAAAGTTCAAAGGGTGGCCGAGACGACACCTAGAAGAAGAGGAATGAAAAATACAGGCCTGACGCCCTAGCAAGCAAACACGATGATGCTTTAGACGATGATGATGAAGCTGACCCTGACCTTCCATCGAAGATAACTGATCCTAAAGGTCGACTAAATATGATCTCTCTAGGAGTGAAATTGATCTGTAGAGGACTTGCATCTGGTGGAAAAGAAATTACTGATAGGAAAGCTCATGTGGCAGAAACCAAAGCTCTCCCACCAAAGACCAAAGAGGTGCACTTTAAAGCTGTTGAGCGGAATAAGGTGAAGAGAACAAAAGTTTATATAAATACCCTGATTGTTGTCTTCTCGTGGTTGGATTTCAAGGGGTGATGACACCATAAATGGTATCACCAAATCAAAGTGATAAGAAAAATCTAACCAGCACAACAATGGAGTATGACAGATATATGTAAACAGGGAAAGAGATGAGTCAAAGAGGAAGATAATACCAAATGTATGTGGTTCAGCCTTTGAAGGGACTATGTTTGTGTAAAATCGCCTAAATATGGGCTCTAATGGCCTTAGGATACAAGAACTCAAGCTTTATATCTCTAAGTAATGAATTTAGCAGAGTTTGAATTGAGTTTACAATAAGTCATCCTTTACAAAGATGTAGAATATAAGTATTTATACCACATGGGGGGTGTAGTGCAACCCCCAAGCATGTAATAAGCATGTATGTAATGTTCCTAGCCAAAGATAAGGAGCCAGATGTCTCTATCACATGTAGTTTAAGATGATCAAATATTCCCTCACATATGAGGGAGATGTAATTATAACAGTTTTGGTACACACGGGATCTGCTGCCCACATGAACACTGGCACGCATTCCCTAATGGATGTGCCCAGCCAGCTGTTTGCCCTTGACCATCTATTTATGTTGAGGTCGACTTGTCGATCTATGGTCCACTGATGGAATGACACCTATCTTGCTAAATTGTCTCTTCCTTCATTATTTGGTTTATGGCCAAGATGATGATATCAAGCTAGGTGGTCACTGGTACTGTATATGATGAAAGGTCTTATGTGATGAGGTCGAGGCCTCTTGTAGTAGGTCATTGGCTGAGGACTAGTCATCTTGGGCTGAGTCCATGGCCAAGTCATAATTTGTTAGGACGAATAGACTAGTGAGGGTCAGTCGAGGACTAGGTGTCACTTAATCTGGGACGATGCTATACATGGTATATAAATCACACCTAGCCCTTAGTCTTTAATGTAAGATGAAGGCTGAGGGATAAAGCATCCTTTATGTACGATCTAAATAGGTGTCCTTTAATATGTCAGAATCGAGGAGTTTAATACATATTGGATTGACACTTGGCAGTCATCCTCTGGAATGGTGTATAGCCCAAGAATGATGGTTGTAAGTGGTGCTTAGGGATTTGTGCCATAATGATGATTGCCTTGTAACTTTTTCAAAATCATCACAAGTGTTTAAAAAATCATTCTCCCTTTTCACACTTTCTTCTTTGCGCGCCAAGCATTTCCTTCTCTACAACCATCTTATCTCTCTCTTCAGCTCAAGCATTTTTTGAGGTGGAATTAGTGTTCTCCTTCTCCCTCAAGTTTATATACACCTTAAGGTAACCTCTATTCACCCTTTCGCATTCATTTACTGGTTTTCTTTTTTCGATAAGCTTGAGTATTTCTCGGGCGACTGTGATTCTTGGTTTGGGGGATTAGGTCAGTAACCTTTAGGCTTTGTGGTCTTCTTTAGCCTTATTAACCCTTAAATTCTAGAGTTCTTTAACTTCGGTAAAACACCGATTGGGATTGTTCTTCACTGGTTCTTGATTTTTCTTAATAGAAATGATTAACTTGCCCATTTTAAACTTTGGGTTAATGTTGGGAAAAGCCCAAATTGTTTGTCTTTTTCAAGCTTTTATATTCTTATTAGCTCAAGTCCTACCTCGACTTCTGGATGTTACAAAACATTTACAAGTTAGATGAACATTTCCCCACACTTAGGGAGAGGTGCTTCCTGGATATACATAAGGTAGAGGAAGAGCACGAGGTTGGGCATAAAGCCTAATTCCATTGGCTATGACCCATTTTTCCAATCCCTTTAAAGATAATTTTCCCCTTACCCGTTGAGATACCCATCTCATCCCCTACTCGTGTCGAGGAGAAAGATTTATAAAAAATAATGGGAGAATCACAATCTTCGTCTGTTATCTTCCTATGAGACCAAATCATCTGGTCAAGTTGACTCGTTCATTCACATCATCTCTGATAAAGATGAGACTACTTCTAACCCAATTGTCATTCATTTATTGGCCATGACCGATCATGAATTTCATGAGAGATTTTCATAGGGGGCCCCAAACCCTGAGGATGATGGTGAGGACATCAACCCCGAGACCGTGGAACCAGTTGACACTTCGTATGCTGAATCGTTTATCTCTATTATCAAAATGATTGATATCCTTCAATGGATACATCTATATGGTATTAAGACAGATATTTCTATGAGGGTCCCGGATGAGGATGAGAAAGTATTCCAAAGCTGGGAGGGGGAAATTTCCATTTATGATCAGATGTTCAAGATCAGCATCACATTGCCTTTCCACCCTGCTATCCGAGTAATCTTATCCATTCTAGGCATTGCACCATCCCAGTTGGGCCCCAATTCGTGAAAGATCATCCTTGAATATGTTTCCCTATGGAAGAATACATTTACATACTAGCCTTCCGCTAAGCTTTTCTTAAACTGCTACAACATCCCGTCTTCAATGAATCAAGCCAGTTATTTTCATTTAGGATCCTGAAAACCAGAAAAAATGATTATTGAAGTGGCCCGAACATCAAATCACTACTGGAAACAAATATTATTTTTTGTCTCAGGGGCCTGGGAGTTTCCAGCCGACGCCGACCAAAGTGAGAACGAGCCTAGAGTTCCAAGTGCGTGGGTTAACCCTTCCATGACAGTGAAGTTAGACCTCGGCCTTAGCCTTGATGAACGGGATGTAGTTGAATATCCAAGAGATCAGGGAAATGAGGGTTCCCTTCCCAAATTTTAGGATCTCATGGTCCCTAGGTATCTTGAGGAGTCCACCTGGATGAGTTATGTGAGTTACTTAAACCCTTTGAAGCCTTCTCTCGTCTTCTCATATTATTTCTAATTATTTTTCTTCTTCTTCGCAGATCATCCTCCTAATATTTCAAATAAAGTTTGGAGTATGACGACTCCCAGTCTTCTATCTGGCTTGGAGAAGAAAAGCAACAAGCAGCCAGTCAAGAAATCAATAGCTGGAGAGCCGACTCGACCTGAGGCCACCCACAAAAGGAAAGAACCCAAGGCCCCCAAAGACACTTGTCCTGATGCCAAGATGGGGCATAAGGTCAACACTACAGAAAATACTCCCATCTCCTCTTCATCTTTTGAGTCTTTTTGGGCAACCAACCTAGCTCATCTGAAGATAAACCCCAACTCACTGATCACCAGCATCTCAACAGCAAAGGTTGTCATGTTTGTAGCCCCCTCTGAGACTGACTACTAATTTTTAGGTAAGATGACTTTGCTAAGATTTATGACTTTGGCCTCCATCACATGGTGCAGGTATCTACCTCGTACTTTCCTTTGGTCTCACCTCGTATTATTTTTAGCTTTTTCTCACTTTGACTTCTTTATTTTTTATAGTCTGTGTATGCCTTAACCTCAGCCACCAGGTGGATGGAAGATAATCAATAGAAGATTCCAGATGATAATAGGGAAATACAAGCCGAGGCTGACCAAAAGAAAAGGTTGAAGGAGAGCAGGGATGAGCATAGATAGGACATCGAGGAGTTAAATATGGAGCATAGAAATCAGCTTAAAGCTAAAGGCAATGCCTTGAAAGATAAGGACGAGTCTCTAAAGGCTCAAGACACCCCGTTCCAGTACGACCTTGTTGCTACTATAAAGAGGAACAAGGACGAGGCCATTGAAGCCTATAAGGCTTGAGACAAATTTCAGGGTTTTGGCCTGGAATACCTTGAAAGGGGGATCAAGACGGTCTGCATATGGGTTTTCCTAAAATTTGTCAATGCTATGTTAACCATCCTTCCATCACTGGACGTGCCGGACATTGGGGGACCCCTCTTCTCGGAGGCTCTATCATATGTTGAGTCCTCAACTACTGTCGAGGCAGAAGGGATGATCATTGACCCCCTATTAAAGTAGATAATGTCAATAGTGAGATGATGGCTACAGCTGGGGACAGTGTTGAGATGAATGTAAACATTGAGCTGAAATAGTAGGGTGGGCGCCTATGGCCGATACCCTTTAATTTTTAATTGCCCTCCCCCTTTTTTGTGAACACTTGTGTCTAAATTTATGTTTTGGACTTTATTTTGTACCCAGTGTATCCTCGTAATTGAGAATGAATGAATGATATTTACTCTTATATTCATGAATTGTCTCTCCTTTCTTGCATGTGTGACTTCGTCTGATGTTATAATCAAGTAACCACAACTAAAATTGTTTATAATCTTGAAACCACCCACTAAGTACAAATGAATAATCAATCATCGTCTCGTCCTTAGGCGAGAAAAGATGCTAATTTAAATTCATGAAATTATGTTGTTTGCATCACAAGTCCCCTCTCATCATTATGAGAGCGTTTGGATGAAAGTCATCTCGTTTATGCACTATCGTCTCGGACGAGAGAGTTCTTTCACCAAATTTATGATGTTTAACATGAACCACTACAAAGTCATGTTTCCAACCTCTCGGTGTTATTAAAAGTCCATGGATGAGGTCAAACCCGTCTGGACTGTCATGTCATCGAGAGAAAGTTAAAGATACTTCACCACGAATGATGTTTTATGCCTTAAGATGAACTGATGCAGTCTAAAATTACTCAAACAATAAAATAGGAGAGAACGCTTAATACAAAACTCCTATTGATAGTATTTCTTGAGATAATCTGCATTCCATGGATTGGAGAATGGCTCTCCTTATATGTTTTCCAGCCGATACATTCCTGGGACAACCTCTTCAATCACTAGGTATGGACCATGATAGTTAGGAAGAATGTTTGGGCTTCTACCAAGTCTTTTTCAAAACTAGGTCTCCTATTGCTAATGGTCGGACCTTTACTCTCTTATTACCGAAATTTCATTATTCTTTGCTGATAGTCAGCTTTCTTAACCTAAACGCCTTCTCTTCTTTCTTCTACTAGGTCCAGATCCATTCTTCGTTCTGCAACATTCTGCTCCGGGTCATATGTGTAAACCTTGTGGGTTGGGAAACCAATCTCTGTCAGTACTATGGCCTCTAATCCATAAGCGAGCAACGAACGTGGTCTCCCTCATTGGTGTCCTCTTTATCGTCCTATAGTCCCATAGGACGAAGTGTACCTCTTCAGTCCATCTTCCCTTAGCATATTCCAACTTTTTCTTAATTTCGTCAAGAATTGTTCTATTCGTACCTCTGTCTGCCCATTGGATTGGGGTCGGCTTGGAGTTGAAAAGAACTGTTTAATGTCGACCCTATCGCAATTCTTCTCGAGGGAAATGTTCTTAACCTGCTTCCCATTATCTGAAATCAAAGTGTTAGTCAGGCCATACTATAGATAATATTCTTCCAAATAAATTTGAAGGTCTTCTTCTCTATTATGGTGATCATTGCCTCGGCCTCCACCCACTTAGAAAAATAGTCGATAGATACTATCAGATATCGGTACATATTCACAGCCCTTGGCAATAGTCCTACTAAATCAATCCCCCAACTACAAATGGCCAAGGGGAAGTGATAAAGGTCAGAAGCTGGTGAGGTTGATGGATAATGGTGGTAAACTATTGGCACTTGTCACATTTCTTCACATATTGGCCAGTGTCAGCCACGAATATCCTTGAGCGATGATTCTCTTTGTTAATAATCTTCCTCCTATGTGACTGGAACAAGACCCCCCATGCACATCCTTTAAGATATAATCTACCTCATACGGATGGACACATCTTAGTAGAGGGAGTAGGAATCCTTTGTTGTATAGGATATCTCCAATGATGGAGAACTTTTTTTCTTTGTACCTTAATTTTTTCTTCTCGGCTTTAGAATTGGGAAACTCCCCATATCTGATGTACCGCGTGATAGGATTCATCAAAGAAGATCCCGTGTTAAAATTTAAAAAAAAATCAACCATGCTAGCTTCCTCTTCAATGGTCGACCGATGCAACATCTCTACTAGCACTGACCTTCTGATATTTGTTCCCATGGAAGAAGCTAACCTCACCAAAACATCATCTCGGCTATTGTCTAGTCAAGGGATTCTCTTCGGCTTTACCACTCTGAAATGCTTTAGTGATCCTTTTACACTTCCAAGGTATTTGTCCATTCTATTATCCTTGGCCTCATATACTCCTAAAATTTGATTCAGAATAATCTGGAGTTACCATGAACCAAGATCTGGATAATATTCCGTACTTTGGCAAGGGAGATCCCTCCCATAAGGGCCTCGTACTCTGACTCATTATTGAAGGCCTCGGAGAATATTCAATGCCAGTCCCATCTAGGGTCAACACAATCAAACTTGTTCCACTTCCGGCCTTGCATGAAGAGCGATATACAAATAAGTTCCACACAGTACCATCTTTGGAAAAATTACCCTCTTTTAGGGTCCCTCTTTTGAAGAGGTATCTCTCTTCCTCATTCTCAGACACCTTACTCTTAGTTTTACTCATCTTGAACTCAATTGGGGGGATATATACTCTTCTTTCTGGCTCACAATATGGAGTCTCAATCTTCTCTACATCGGCCTCAACCCATGTAAGCTCGACCATGAAATTAGACATGTCCTGCCCCTTGATGGACATTTTTGGTTGGTAGAAAATATCAAACTCCCCCAAATCTATTGCCCAGGCCATCAACCTACCTAATTCCTCAAGTTTATGGATGACCTGTGTCACCCCCTAACCCCATTAGGATATAATTAACTAAATAGTTTACAAACCACAATTATAATTTATTTATTATTTAGGTAATACATATTGAAACAACTTCAAGGTTAAAATGCAGAATATTAAAAAAATCCAATCGTTTTAAGGAGACATAATTTCAATAGAACTCACATATCATTTAACTTAATTACAACTAGTGAAGTGTATAAAACAAACTAACAAGACCCTACTTCTATGTACTCAACCTACTAGACCTGGCAGTGGCAGCTGGAAAACCTGAAAATGTAAACATATAAAACCATGAGTTTAACAACTCAGTGAATGTACTACATCTCTATATAGTAAAAGTACTATATTTGTAAGAGGGTACTTTAGATTATAAATGGAGGCGTGACCCCTATTGAGTATGGCAATGATAAGTCAGTTGGTTAAAGCTTAGGATTAATGACAGAACATATAAACATGAACCCAATGAAGGTAAACTCAGCTTAAACTCCCAAAATCTCTCGTGTATAACTCAGGTAATAATAATGAACTTTAGAAGTGGCTTAGCTAGAGGGAGAGGGAAGTAAGCACCCTAGATACACCCTGGCGGGCAGGTAGCAACACACAAAACACCCTCAAGAATCTCTGTCAAGTATTAAAAGCTTCGTAATAAATGACAATGGTGAGTCAGTGAACTCTCTAGTTTGCAATAACTCTTTTCAATTCTCAAAGGGATCATCCTTTCTCAGAGGTGGTTGGGGTCCTTAAATAGCCCCCCACACCACCCCCGAGGCAACTCAGTCATTTAAGACTATGAAAGACATCCCTCATACTTTATGTCAGAGTATTAAATGCCTGATGCACTAGTTGTCTCCATGTCATAAACATTAAATTCCAAGACATGCCTTTTGCCTAACCACTGTGTGTCAGGGGGCTGTTGTCGCAGAGGTGGCTTACCAACTGCCTGACAGCCCCAAATACCACGGTGATTTACTCAAGTGCAGGTCTGAAATTATTTAGCTGGCTAGTGACATCACCTATAGTAGGTGTGACATTAAGTAGGGGGCTACTTGGTTTATGACTCAACGCCCGATGGAACTCCAAGCTGCTCCGCTTGAGGTTCCACGGTAAGGGTCCTTCGGTGTTTTACCAGGTGTATCTAAGATGGTCAGGACAGGCCCCAACGGTGCCTTACTTCTCAATCCTCCAAACCAGGTCCCTCTAAAGTTCCCACAGTGAGGTCATTCGATAGAGCATGAAAGCTCTCCCAGGCCCTTCCAAGCCTGGTCTCTCGCAAGTACCGTTTGACCTCATACAAACTCTTTTGTTATTATCGTTACGTCATTACAACCGTTAAAGCTTACAAAAATCAATAATGAAAATACAATGTGACTAATACAACAAGCTAAAATATGAGCTGCCGCGTCAAGCTGCCTCGCTGAGTTGCCACGCTTGAGCTGCCTCGGTTGCTTAATCATGAACACTGTTGCTAATTAGGAATTTGTCCCTAATCTCGGGGTTACCTTCAAGACCCCTCTACATTTGCCCCCTCAGGGAGAGATTTGTTGGGACAAGAAATGTCTGCACGAAATGAGTCAACTTGATGGATTTTTCTTTGTGTAACCGTTGGGACATCTTCTTCGTTGGGGCCTTGTTAGATAAGTCTGAAAAAAAGATTGGCGCCAAAAACTCAAGCTTGCTAAAGAAGGCAACGCTTCCTGTTCTCTATGCGTCATTTCATTAATGACGTGGAGCTGTCTTTTCAACTGTCAAAGCGCTTCCCGAAGTGCCACGTGTTCATGTGAAATGATTACAGGCGGCCGTGCACGTGCGAGGGTGGGGAAATCTAAACGCCAAACTCGAAATTCTCAACAGCCATATTCAAAATACTTTGAACCTTCTCCTTTGTTTTTTTTCTTACTTCGTTATTATCTTCTTCATCAGACTGTCGCTTCTTTTTTAGAAAGAGAGAGAGAGACTCCATTGTTGCAAGAGCTTTATTCTTCATCTGCTATACCACCACTTGTGATCGTCCGTCTCCATTCTTGCTCTCAATCCCTTTTCTCTCGAAGCTTTCTCTGTTACAGCTTCACTGTTTGTCATGGCGTCTTCAAGCAAACCCACCATTTCCGCCACCAGTGTTCCGTCTACCACCACCACTGCTGCCTCCGCCCTGGGTGCTGCTCGCCAAGAACATCTGAGATTTTACCGTCGCTCTCCCATTTTTGGGGAGGGTGATGGCTTTGCTGTTGCCTGTAAGGCTGTATGCTTTTCCTCCAAGTTTGACGCCCTCTTGTTGGGTGATGAGGACGATGAGGTGTCTAAGTGGGGATTTCTGCCCCCAGAAAGAACTCTCAGATTTCGCTTGGAGCGAGGGGACTTCCCATGGTCCCATATTGATTTTGAAGCACCCGGGGGGTCCCCCGCGCACTTTGCTGCCTGGAACTCTCACATGCAGAGTTCTTATGTTGATGTCCTTGCTAAGATCGGCCTTCAATGGGCTAGATGGTTTGGTGAGTTTACTCTATCAAAGAACAACGCTGCCCTGCCTATACTGGTCTCTCGCTGGAACGTGGATACTCATACGTTCATTACTGCCTGGGGTGAGTTTACTATAACTCTGGAGGATGTGTGCGAGCTCCTGGGCCTCGATGCAACAGGCCATGAGCCCTACACCGATGAGGCTCTTGATGCTCGAGAGACTGCATATCGTTTGGAGTTGGATCGCATATGCCGAAGCTGCATCGGTTCTTCCAACAAGGCTACTTTCTCTCCCTTGATTAATTATTTCTTAAAGGGTGCTGGTGAAGGCAGTTCCTCATCAGCTGCCCCTAGTCAAGGTACGCCGTTGGAGCTTCCCGCCTACATTCTTATGATTTTTTCCCGTTTCTTTTTTATGGGCAAGCCCAATGACCAGCCCGGAAGGGACCTTATCAACCTGTCCCTTTGCTTAGCTCGAGGCATAAAGCTTCCCCTGGATGCAATTGCCTTAGGATCCCTGTACACCTGGTTGGATAGGGCTTTATTTGACATGGAACGCTCCATTGGCCGTTATAACTTGGATAATTTTGCCAACAGTGTGCTTCTGACTAGCTTTCTCTACTTTCGCTTTCTTGCCGTAGCGGCCAAGCCCAACAGTCCTCCTTCGGCTGAAACAATTTTTCCTCCTCGGTCCTTCATTTATCATAAGAGACAAAGCCGAAAGGAGTTGATTTCCGTGATTGATCGTTTTGAGAGTTTCGTTATGAGGCCCTATCAAGAAGAGGCCTTTTTTCATACTTGTAAATTTTTCCATCATGATGCCAGAGTGATACGGGACCCTTCTCCCGACATTGAGGATCCCTCACTTGTCATGGTTCTTCTCCTTTCTCCTGGATATCTGCCCTCCTACACCGAGTGGGGATACTCGAGTGAGCATTATAACCCCAACCGATGCAGCCGTCAGTTTGGGTTTCACCAGGGGGTGCCACGTCCAGTTTTCCAATCATCAAACCCCAAAGTCTCCTTTGGTGAGGCATCCTCCTTGTTTTCTTCGACTACTGCATGGGGTATATCTTCAACAATGGATGGGCGTGTCATCATTCCCAGTATTACTAGGCATGGGGATGTGACCCCTTTGTTTGCCACTAAGTATTGGCCAAAACAACTAGCTGAAATTGCTAAGTTCATTGAGGGAGAGGCGGTGTACCCTCCCGTTTCTTCATTCTCTGCCCTAGAGTTGGGGCTAAAAGGCAACTCTGTGCTTGGGATAGAATTCCCCCCAAGTTCAACCCACAAATCACCTCCTACCGAGATTCCCCCACTTTGCCCCATGGTTCCAGTTGCAATGCCAAGACCGAGGACTCTTGTAGTTTTGAAGAAGGTTGCCACCTCTACTGCAGCTACTACCCACGAGGGGGCTTCTCCACCACCTGCCAAGAGGGCAAAAACGGCCCAGAGTGGGTCATCCAAGTCGAAGTCCCAGAAGCCCAAAACTCCTGTAGCGTCTCTTCCCATAGCCTCCGTTCCACCTCCCATGCCTGCCGAGATGGCTGAGCATGTAAGGAGGGAGGCCCAAGCAGAGCTAGACCGAATAAATGCCGAGTATCAATGGCATGCAGTCGTTGTCCCCTCCTCCGTTGCTTTTCCCACGGTGGTGGTGGATCCTTCAGAGCCAACGGCTAGGAAGAGGAAGAGTTTTAGGGTTCCTCAAGGGGTCAGTATTAGTGCAGCTGGCTCGAGGAAGAAGACTCTGGGCACCAAGTCCCAGAAGAAACGGACTCCTGAGCTACACTCGACCCCTGAGGTGCAATCCACCCCTTCCCCCTCAGTTGCTGCTACTCCTCCCTCTTCGCCCGTGGTCGTGTCTTCTCATTCTCCTTCTGAATCGGAGGTATGTATGCCTGATTTAGTTATTATTGCCCTTTTACTTAAGGAGGACTATCTTTACTTATACATATATTTCCCTTCTCTTTTTTTTGACAATTGTGGTGCAGGGAGCTGAAATAGAAAGACCAGACCCTTCCAGTCCTCCCGTGAGCCCTTTTGTGGGGGGACGCTTCGGTGCATCTCATACCGATGTGACTCCTCCCCGTTACCCCATAACAGGCCTTACGTATTCTCGCCGTGGAGTCAGCCAACGTGCAAGGGAGGTCATTGTGGGAGGTGATGCCGTTGACCCTGCGAGTGATTCCTCGCCTGAAGTGGTAACCCTGCCTGAAGTGGCACATCCCGAGATAACACCCTTGGTCCCTTCTGATTTATAGGCCTCACCCGAGGTTCCTCTGCCCATTGTTCCTATTGAGGAGAGTGGACCCGAGGTATGGTTTCCTCTTTAATTTGTTTGTTATTGTCCTTGGTCCCATTCTTTTCTTATTTGGCCTACTGAACACTGAGGTGTTTTTGTGCACCCCAGGTTAAAATGTCCTCGTTGTTGGCAAGCGTTCTTCTTCCAACGACACTGATGAGACCTCTAACTGCCATTCCTCTTTTTAGTATCATAACTGAGGTAAGTATCACGTAGGGGTATTCTTCATATTTTTCTGTGCTCATTCTTTTTTACTAACATTTGGCTTTGTGCACAGTTTTCTCCCGATCTTGCACCAACTGCTGAAGTGAGGGCCCAGGTTGGTGTGTTTACAGCTCCTCCTGGTGTGGCTTTGTTTGAGGGCTCAGTATTTTCCCATAATGAACCCAATATGCTGGTCCTTGTGCCCTATACGGGTGATCAGGTTTTGACAAGCGTGGAGGCTTCTGCGTCCAGGGACCCCGTTATGGCTTCTGGGGTAATAATCTCTCCCCCAACGGTTCCTGTCCCTGTGGCTGCCTTAAATGCTCCCGTTGTGACTGAGGTATATTTTCCTTGCTATCTTTTGTTAAGATTTTCCATAATCTCCATCTTATGATTTTTCATAAGATTGTTCTTAAACTCCCCCTTATAACGGTGACTTAACAACGAAAACACTTGTTAAGTTTTTTTTCACAAACTCCACCTTATAACGGTGACTTAACAACGAAAGCGCTTGTTAATATTTTTCATAAACTTCACCTTATAACGGTGACTTAACAACGAAAACACTTGTTAAGATTTTTTTTTCACAAACTCCACCTTATAACGGTGACTTAACAACGAAAGCGCTTGTTAAGATTTTTTTTCACAAACTCCACCTTATAACGGTGACTTAACAACGAAAGCGCTTGTTAAGATTTTTAATAAACTCCACCTTATAACGGTGACTTAACAACGAAAGCGCTTGTTAAGATTTTTTTTCACAAACTCCACCTTATAACGGTGACTTAACAACGAAAGTGCTTGTTAAGATTTTTCTTAAACTCCACCTTATAACGGTGACTTAACAACGAAAACACTTGCTAAGTTTTTATTCATAATTCCATTATCTGGGCTTTTTCTTTTCAGGTTGCTCGGGAAAATTCGCCCCCAGTTCTCTCACCTGTATGCTCGCCCTTCCGAGAACCTGATGTTTCGGAAAATTCTATTCATGATGATCAAGGTTCTACGACTGGTGCTGCAGCCGAGAGCGAGTCTGGGTGCGAGCTGCCTCTTCCCGACCTGGCTCCTCATGTGTTCTGCCTCATGGTGCTTCGACAATCTTCTCAAATTCCTGTCAACCATCGTTTGGTGATCGAGCAACTGGTAAATCGTCATCCTGAGACCTTCACACCAGATTGCCTGCGCTCCAGTATTCATGTGATGAGTCACAGACTGCAAGGCATGGCGATCGTTGTTGCTGAAATTGCCGGTACCCCTACTGCAAGTGTTACCAGATCCCTTCTTAACCAATTTCTGGGTTTTCTGAAGGAGTTGGGACGTGATGGTTTCCATTGTGACTGGCTTATAACGTATCTGGAGACCTTGAAGAACCAGCAACTGATCGGCCAGAGGGAGGTGTTACGAAAGCACCAGGATGACCAGCAAGCTGAGGAAGCTAGGTTGGTCGCATTGGCACCTCTTTTGGAAGCAGTGGATCAAGAGGTGAAGGATGCCGAAGAAGCTTTGTGCCTGGCCAAACTGAAGCGTGAGAGACTCCTGATCGAACGTACGCAAGTGCAAACGAGGCTGGAGGTTTCCATTCACGCCCAACGGTCTTTCACGGCAGCTTCTTCAGGCCTGCCTGGAGATTTTTTTTCTTCCTCAGATTTATCTTTTCTTTTAGACTAGTTACTTCTTGTATACAGATCCTTTACTGCTTTTGTCTATGTAATTCTTGGGCAATAGCTCCCAAAAGAAATTTTGTAATGCTCTATTGTTTATGAATGAAGAACATATACTTTTCAATCCCTTCGCGTGTTGTGACTGCTGTTGTGTGCTATAAAGTTTTGTATTTCTGTAATTCTTCCATTATTCTAAAAAAAATGTCACCCAAAACTTGTACGTTTATAACAATATCTAGTCATAACATCAGTTCAAACTTGGTTGTTTTACACATGATAAACCTTCAGCCACTTATTGTTCATCTTAAATGGCTTGTCTTCTTTTAACTTCGAAATTAAGCAATAACCTGAGTCATGCGCTTCCTTCACAACGTAAGGTCCCTCCCAGTTGGCTGTGAACTTTGGTAGAGGAAGTCCCCTGATGTTTTTTACTGCCGCTTTC
Source organism: Sambucus nigra (assembly GCA_949130495.1). NCBI lineage: Eukaryota > Viridiplantae > Streptophyta > Magnoliopsida > Dipsacales > Adoxaceae > Sambucus > Sambucus nigra. The sequence goes on from OX422215.1 coordinate 434,721,755, forward strand.
AATACGAGGTCTCCTTCCACGAACTTCCTTGGTCTCACCAAGTTTTCATATGCCCTGGAGAGTTGTTTCGTATATATTTGAAAGTGTTGCATCGAGTTATCTCTGTGCTCATCCAACGCTTCCAGCTGTACATGTCTACTGTTAGGGAGCATGCTACTTCTCAAGGCATAACGGGCAGAGGGAACTTCCAATTCTACTGGGAGGATTGCCTCAGCCCCATAGACAAGAGAGAACGGCGTGTATCCTGTGGGTTTTCGCTTGGTTGTTCGATAGGCCCACAAGACAGCTGGTATCTTGTCATCCCACGCCCCTGGAAAGTCTTCCATTATTTTGGCCAAAATATTAATCAGGGTTTTGTTATTTGCTTCGGCCTGACCATTTCCCTTTGGGTATGCCACCGTTGAAGTGTGATGAACAATGGATTATTTGTCCGTGAGCATTGTTATTTCAGAATTAACGAAGGGGGTCCCATTATCTGAGAGAATTACTTTTGGGATCCCAAAACGGCAAATGATGTATTCTCTGATGAAGTTGCTCACCACCCCAGCCGTTTCCTGTTTGAGTGGTATTTCCTCGGCCCATTTTGTGAAACATTCTGTTGCTACTAGTATCCATATCTTGCCTCTCGAAGAGGGGTGGATTTCCCCCACTAGGTCGAACGCCCAAGTATGAAATGGATAGGGCGTTGATAGAGAGTGCAAGTCTGCTGATGAGGCATGGATCATATTCCCATGAAGTTGGCAAGCCTTGCATTTTCGAACAAACTCAGCAGAGTCTTTCTCCATTGTTGGCCAATAATACCCCAATGTCATCAACTGATCATACAGCTTGGCACCTCCTATATGTGATGGATCGTGCGCTTGTTTGAGGACCTCCACTGCTTCTTCCCTCGTGACACATCGCAAGGGCCTGTTAAAGTACCCCTTTCGATAAAGCTTCCCCTCCTAGACGTAGAACCTTGGAGCCCTTTGCTTCAGACCCATTGCATCTATTTTCTCCGTTGGGACAACCCCCTCCTGAAAGAAGTCGATGTAGGGCTGCCTCCAGTCCTCTTGATCTTCAATAAAATGGTACTCAGCTGCTTCGAAGAATAGCTGACACTTATTGCATTTGCGTTGCAGCTCTGCCGCATCTTGTTTCATTTTAGGCCAGAAATACCCCTCCCTTTGAATTCTCCTGTATAGAGGTATCTCGGTCGTTTCGCAGTGTTCGTTATGCGTCTTCTTCAGTATTTGCTCGACCTCCTCTGGGCTAACGCATCTTGACAGCCATCCTCCTGTATTTCTAAAATAGAGATTCCCCTGGCATGTAAAATATTTGGCCAACTCTCTTAGCCCCATCGCCCCCTCACCAGACTCCAATTGTATCTTAATATCCCTTCTCCAACCCACTTCTTCCTCCATTGGTAGTATTAACTGTACTACCGAAGGGGCTGTTCTTCGTTGGATCACAACTGTAGTCTCATTGGTTTTCATTATCATCTTCTGGGCAATAGTGGCATAGGCATCGGGATGGCGGTTCATCATTCTGGGATGTCTCCTGATCTTGGTCCGATGGAACTGGTTGAGGAGCCTTTGAATGATTGCTCCATAGGGCGCCAGGCTCATGTGTTTCAACGCATATTCTCCGTTTACCTGCTGAATTACCAAGTTCGAGTCACCCTTAATGCAGAGTGAATGGATTCCCCTCCGAAGAGCCTCTAGAAGCCCTAGTACCAACGCCTCGTACTCTGCTTCGTTATTAGAGCAAGGGAAATCTAGTTTATAGGAAAGGAAAATCTCTTCCATCCCTTTTGAAAGGACAACCCCTGCTCCTCCCATCTTTTCTGCCAAAGATCCGTCGAACTGCATCGTCCATTCCTCCTCAGTTGCATCCAGGTAATTGGCCTGCAGATCATCTCCTAGAATGTCTTCCCTAGGTGGCTCAAAGGTTCCTGAAGGGAAGATAGCCAATAAGTCAGCATACGCCTGGCTTTTGATTGTGCGAGGGACCACGCATTTTAAGTCATATTCAGAGAGAATGAGGAACCATCTATCTGCCCTACCAATCAATATAGTCTTTGCGAGCAAATATTTAATTGGGTCACATCTAATTACAATATGAATGGTAAAAGACAGCATATAGTGCCTAAGTTTTTGTGCTACAAAGACCAGGGCTAAACAATACCTTTCTAAGCTAGTATATCTAATTTCTGGCCCATGTATAATTCTGCTGAGGTAGTAAACCGGTCGTTCTTGTCCGTCTACTTCTTGTGCTAGCAGAGCTCCAACGGACCTCGTGGTGGATGTGAGGTATAGCTGCAACGGGGCTCCCGCCTGGGGAGGAACCATGATTTGTGGTGATACGAGCAGCTTTTTTAACCCATCGAGGGAATTCTGGTGAACCTCTTCCCATCTGAATTTCGTGTTCCTTCGTAGAGCTGCATCAGTGGGTGTGTTATTTCCGCCAACCCAGGCAAAAATCTCCTAAAGTAAGAGACTTTACCGAGAAAACTTTTCAGCTCCTTCGTTGTTCTTAGACATGGCATTTCCAGGATTGCCCGCTGTTTGTCCTGGTCCATCTGTACCCCTTTCCGATTAACCACGAAGCCTAAAAACTTACCACTTGTAACCCCGAAGACACACTTCAACGGGTTCATCCTTAACTTGTACCTCCTACACCGAGCAAACACCTTCCTTAAATCGCTCAGATGGGACTCTTCCTTCTTCGATTTGATGACCAAGTCATCCACGTAGAATTCCACAAATTTGTGGAAGAAGTCATGAAAAATGGCCATCACCGTTCTTTGGTACGTAGCTCCAGCGTTCTTGAGTCCAAACGGCATTACCTTGTACATGAAGTTGCCCAACGGTGTTCTGAATGCTGTTTTCTCTGCGTCAGAAAGGTCCATCTTGATCTGGTTGTATCCCACATATCCATCCATGAAGCTGTACATCTCATGACCAGCCGTGGCGTCTATCAAACTGTCGATGGAGGGTAGGGGAAACTCATCCTTAGCTAAAGCCATATTCAAGTCTTTGAAATCCACGCAGATCCTTATTTGGTTTTTGTCTTTCTTCCCTACTGGCATAATGCTAGATAGCCAGAGGGGATGTTGTATAGGCCTAATAAACCCTGCTGCTAATAAGCGTTGGACCTCTTCTTTAATCTTTAAATCTATTTCAGGCTTGTACGTTCTTGTTGCCTGCTTTACTGGAATAGCCGAAGGGATCACGTTCAACTTGTGGCAGCTCACTTCCTCATCCAGCCCTTCCATTTCAGTGTACTTCCATGCGAAGACATCTATGAACTCCCGAATCAGGTCAACCAAGGCTTTTTGTTTCTCCTTAACAAGATCTTTCGAGATGAAGATAGGCCTTGGGTCTTCCCCTTCTCCTGCTAGGTTTAGTTGCTCCAACTCTTGTGCTTGGGGCCTTGGTTGGTCTGTCATGTAGTCTGGTTCTTCGGCGACATCTTCTACGAACTCTTGTATGCTGGAGTTGTCTATCACCATACACTGCCCCCGTTGATCCACTAAAAAACACTCATATATCGGGTCAACCTCATTATCAGTCCTTTCGGCCGCCCGTTCACACCATTACAAGCGGTACACCACTTTTCCCTCTTCAGTGACAATCTTCTTGCATTGCCTGCTGGTGGCTGTTGCTACGGCTTTTCTCTTCCTTTCTCTGGAAGCTTCAGCGATCCTTTCCCCTAAAAAATGACTTAACACGCTCTGTCGTTGGGCCTCATGCTCGCCCGGGTCTGTCCTAGGTCTCATCTTTTCTTTGAGCTGCTTCGAGATGTTCTGGGTTCGAGGGACCGCACGATATGCTTCCTCGATCCTCTTCCCCTCTCCAATCTCATTTAAAGGTCCCATACTTTCTCTAATTGAGGGGACCCATGCTCCCTCCATTCTCCTCTTTAGAACCTGCACGTCCTCTTCAAGCTCTGTATAGAAGGCTGCATCCACCAAGTGTGCTTCTTCAATAGCGAAAGGCCTTTTAGTTGCCCTAATAGTTACTTCTGTCCCCTTGATATTCGCCTTAGAACATTGATGGTACGTTGAGGGAACTAACCCTTGGTTATGCATCCACACTCTCCCTATTAACAAATGATAGGAAGTTGCGCTTTCTATTACATGGAACTTGATATGGGAACTCAGATTTCCCATCACTATCCCCACGTTTACATACCCGATGGATTTGGAAGATTGATTATCGTAGCCCGAGATTACCAAGGGCATGGCAACCAACCTTTCTTCTGGAATATTCGTCGCTTGGAAGGAGTTGATTGGCATAATGTTAATGGAAGCACCCACGACCATAAGAGTCCTGGCAAAGGTAACCCCGTTAATACTGGCGGTTACATACAGAGGCCTATTGTGGGGGAACCTTACAGCTCTATCTGCATCGCTGAACGTTACCTCTGATAGGAACCTCTTTACCAGCCTAGCCATGGGTCCCCTCCACCTTAGCGAGGGGACTGCATTTCTTCTCGCAATATCCAAGATCGCCTGCGTTATCTCCATTCTGCTCTCTTTTGGGATTCCCACTTGGTCGAAGAACCAAGTGAACTTTGGAGATTTTGAAACTGCGCTATATTCTATGACTGGGTCGGTTTCCTCGCCCTCAACGCTGTAGGCGTCTTCTACGTCCCTAGCACTTGCTTCATCATAAGCCAGAACTACGTTGGCCATTCCCCTAGTTCAATGCTCCAGTGCTTTATCGAACTCCATTGTTGCCCCTCCCTCCTCCCGCTCTGCCTCCTTATCGTAGGCCGTTACAACATTGGCCCCATGTGCCGGGAGTGGGTTATTGTTAACGTTCTGTAGGGGGATTTGTAAAGTTCCCGCCATCATGTACTTGTCGATGATTCTTCGCAGCGTGAAGCAACTTTCTGTTGGATGCTGGACCTTTCGATGAACCTGATAATATTTGGGATTGGCCCTAGTTGCCGCGTCGGGCTCTTCCACCGGGACGCCTTTCGGTTCGTAAACCGTTCCGCCTTGGACCATTGCGTTATAGCAGCTCACAGCCTCCTCCACCGTACAAGGCAACGGTGGCGGGTCTTCTCTATCTCTTCCGAACTTTCTTTTGTTGTCCTTCCTCTGGGCCTTGACCTCATCTGCCCTCTCGATATATCCCACCCGCGGGGCCTGAGACCTTCCACCAATGGGTTGTATCGGTTGTCTGAACACCATGGGAGCTACTATCGGGCTAGGTCGCACCATCAAAGATATATTTCTTGCGAATTTTAAGAATGTTGAAAATGTTCCCTCGCGTGTCTCATTGATTAGGTGACAGATATACTCAGGAAGTAATCCCTCAGCACAAATCTGTAGTAACCTGGCCTCTTTAGCTTCTTCCCTTACATCGAGGGACCTTTCCCTAAACCTTCGAATACAGGCCACTATCTCTTCCCCTGGCCTTTGCCTCTCCCTGCCAAGCTGGGTTAGGGTGAACTCATCTTCTGCCAAGAAGAACTTTCGGACAAATAATACATGCATCTCCTCCCACGTGGAGACACTATTGGGAGGCAGATGAGAGTACCAAGTGTATGCTTTATCAGTTAGGGATTTGGAGAACTCCCTCAGTCTAAGCTTTTTGTCATTGCAGTGCGCTCCCAAGTGTTCAACGAAACGCTTAATGTGTTCCTTCGGGTTCCCACCCTTCCCTGAGTATTTTTCAAAGGTAGGGGGAATATAGTCCTTCGGGTAGGGTTCGTCGTTGTACTCCTGGGGGTAAGGTATTCGAAAGTCATCGTAGACCGAAGCCACCTCGCCCACAGCCTGCGAGGAAGCCTGCATGAACTTCAGCATCTCCTTCTGCATTTATTTTCTCATCTCTTCCAAGGGCGAGGCTACTGGGGCCACCTGTAACGGGGCCGACAGTTGAGCACTCGTTACAACCGGAGCGAACGTTACTGGTAGTGCCGTTGAAGCTCCTAAGACGCCCCTAGTTGGGTTTGCAACAGAGGGTACACTTGCTGGGACCGCTCCTGTAATACCTGCCCCTGGTGGGACCCCGGGGGCCACTCCGGGTGTTACAAAGACGTTAGCCTCCAACCCTCCCAACATAGTTAAAGCTACTGGGGTTTGCAAAAACTCATAAAATTTGCTCATGAGGAGCGCCATCTGGGCAGGTCCCAGCCCTGCGCCCGTGGAAGGTTGTGCAGCCCCTGGGGCGCCTATCGTTGTCGGAGCCAGCGGTACCTCTACTCGAGGAGCCCCATCTCTTAGGGCCTCCTGCTCCCTTGTCGCCTGTTCTTCATTATGTTGAATGTCATCGAAATTGAGTCTTCTAGTAGCATTATCCTGAGCCATACTCCTTCTCTAGAAGGATGCCTCCCCAGCAGAGTCGCCAAATGTAAGCGGGTACTTTAGATTATAAATGGAGGCGTGACCCCCTATTGAGTATGGAAATGATAAGTCAGTTGGTTAAACCTTAGGATTAATGACAGAACATATAAACATGAACCCAATGAAGGTAAACTCAGCTTAAACTCCCAAAATCTCTAGTGTATAACTCAGGTAATAATAATGAACTTTAGAATTGGCTTAGCTAGAGGGAGAGGGAAGTAAGCAACCTAGATACACCCTGGCGGGCAGGTAGCAACACACAAAACACCCTCAAGAATCTCTGTCAAGTATTAAAAGCTTCGTAATAAATGACAATGGTGAGTCAGTGAACTCTCTAGTTTGCAATAACTCTTTTCAATTCTCAAAGGGATCATCCTTTCTCAGAGGTGGTTGGGGTCCTTAAATAGCCCCCCACACCACCCCCGAGGCAACTCAGTCATTTAAGACTATGAAAGACATCCCTCATACTTTATGTCACGGCATTAAATGCCTGATGCACTAGTTGTGTCCACGTCATAAACATTAAATGCCAAGACATGCCTTTTGCCTAACCACTGTGTGTCAGGGGGCTATTGTCGCAGAGGTGGCTTACCAACTGCCTGACAGCCCCAAATACCACGGTGATTTACTCAAGTGCAGGTCTGACATTTTTTAGCTGGATAGTGACATCACCTATAGTAGGTGTGACATTAAGTAGGGGGCTACTTGGTTTATGACTCAACGCCCGATGGAACTCCAAGCTGCTCCGCTTGAGGTTCCACGGTCAGGGTCCTTCGGTGTTTTACCAGGTGTATCTAAGATGGTCAGGACAGGCCCCAACGGTGCCTTACTTCTCAATCCTCCAAACCAGGTCCCTCTAAAGTTCCCACAGTGAGGTCATTCGATAGAGCATGAAAGCTCTCCCATGCCCTGCCAAGCCTGGTCTCTCGCAAGTACCGTTTGACCTCATACAAACTCTTTTGTTATTATCGTTACGTCATTACAACCGTTAAATCTTACAGAAATCAATAATGAAAATACAATGTGACTAATACAACAAGCTAAAATATGAGCTGCCGCGTCAAGCTGCCTCGCTGAGTTGCCACGCTTAAGCTGCCTCGGTTGCTTAATCTCGAACACTGTTGCTAATTGGGAATTTGTCCCTAATCTCAGGGTTACCTACAAACCCCCTCTACAATATTAACATCTCAACATATTAATATATACATCTCTATGCCAAGTTAGGCCATATACACATCCAGAGTTAATAAACCCCACATCTCCTGCCCATAGGCAATAATCATATCCATAGGTTTTAAAAACCTAACATCTCCTGAATTGCATAGCAACTCAACATATCCTGACTTTTATAAAGCCATAACATCTCAACATCTCTTGGCTTTTAAATAAGCCATAACATCTCAACATCTCTTGGCTTTTAAATAAGCCATAACATCTCAACATCTCATGATTTTTAAATAAGCCATATCGTCTCAACATATAATACATATACATGATATCCAAAATCATTTCACTAAGTACACTCACATTGGGTTGTCAACTATGTATTCACGTTTCCCTCTGGTGGAGCTGAACTTGGTTGATTTTCCTTTACACCTGTTAATCCAACTAAATCAGTACTGAATATCTATCATAAGTATTATCTTAATATAATTATGTACTTTCACTGACTACACAACCACAATATGATTCCACTTAAGTAGAATCCCAATAAATATGAGGAAGTCGAAACAATGGTATATATGTTGATAGAGTTATGAACATTCAATCGTCGAACATACCTCATAAGAAATTTACAACTAAAATAAGTAACTATTAAAGAATAATTCTCAATGTATATACAGATGAAACATGTACTCAAAATACTCTTTGGAAAGAGCAGATAAAAACATTCTTTCATGGAGTATCCAATATGGCCTCAAATTATTGTCGTCCATACTTAACCATCCGATATTCATAAATAGTACATATACAGGTGTCCAAGCTTATCAATCTGAAAACATATCTGAATATACTTTCTGTTACAAGTGACGGTGTAAGTTTTCAAGCTTCCTAGGTCAAGTTATGGCCATTTATTTACAGCACAAGAAATCATCCCCACAAACTCCTCTATTGTTCCTTCGACTTCCAAGAATTTTCATAATTTTTTTACACCATAACTTTCTATGATTTTCAACAAACTTTCAGTAGACATACTTAATAGTACTGAATTAACGTTTCATAATATTTGGACTTCATTTGCTATCTCAAAAGCTTGACCAAACTCAGGGCATACCAAAATGAAATATACAAACAACAACTATATACCAACTTACAACCATCACTAAAGCCTAACTATAAGGAGTTAAATTCTAATCTTTGGATATGATATGACTATATGAGTCTATTTTCATACCCATTTGAAATTTCTGAATTCCGGTAAGCACACAATGAGATATGCAAGTTTGAATACAAAGGGTTTCAATACAAAGCAATATGACTTATAGCACCACTTATCTCACATATAAACCAATACATATTATCACAAAGGAGGATGGAATTTGGATCAATACTTCACGATTTATATACTTTGACATAAGTATAATAGAAGATTAAAACAATATTAACACATAATATTACCTTGGAAACACCTTAAGGATTTTCTTGGAATTATTTTCCTAGATTTTCCTTGTAACCCTTTCTTCCTTAACTTCTACCTCTCTTTCCTCAAGCTAATAACACCTCAAACTGAACCTAGGGACTTATTTGATGAAGAAATAAGGTTAAGGGAGAGTTTTAAGTCGGCCAAGGCTGCCTCCCAATCCATCCAATCAAATTAAAACATTTGGTTTAATAAAAGACAATTTACCACTTAAGGGAATTGACAAGTTTGCCCTTTGTTCGTAATTTCGGCCTAACTTCTTACTCAAACATCCGTTTGATGCACTGTTTGTTGTGTTACAACCCTAACTCGTCTACACCTAGTTAGTTTTCACCTCAAGTCAATTGTAATGTTACAAGGGTCAAAACTAGTCCTAAATAGGAACATTTCTATCGAAAATAACCAAATCTTGTGTTTGTAAATAATTCGACAATTCATGATTTATGAAAGTAGAATTATACTAACCATAATCACTTAACATTAGATATACTAATATCACATTATTCATATCACATAGGATAAGTATGATTTAAATATAATTTATCATAATCATATACGGGTTGTCACAACCTCCCCCTTAGATAATTTCGTCCCCGAAATTTAATACGAATGTCACTTACCAAACAAATGGGGATGCTGTTTCTTGATGCTATCCTCCATTTCCCAAGTTGCTTCTTTAATTACATGGCTCATCCACATAACTTTAACTAAGGGAATAACTTTATTCCTCAATACTTGCTCCTTACGATCAAGAATTTCCACCGGTTCCTCGATGTACGACAAGTCTTCTTTCAGCTCAATAGGTTGGGTTTTTAGTTGATGAGATGGATCTGCCAAAAACTTACGAAGCATCGATACGTGTAAGACATCATGCAAATGAGATAACTCTGGAGGTAATGCCAATCTATATGCCAGGTTCCAAATTCTTTCCAACACTTCATATGGTCCAATGTATCTTGGACTTAGTTTCCCCTTCTTTCCAAATCTCATAACGCCTTTCCACGGTGAAATACGTGGGAATACAAAATACCCCTTATGAAATTCCAATGGATACTTCCTCTTATCTGCATAAAATTTCTGCCTGCTTTGCGCTATCTTTATCTGTTCCCGAATCATTTTGATCTTCTCAGTTGTCATATTTATCAATTCAGGACCCGAAAGTTTCCTTTCACCTACTTCATCCCAACACAAATGCGTTCTACATCTCCTACCATATAAATCTTCATACGGAGCCATACCAATGGTGGACTGATAACTATTATTATATGCAAATTCCATCAATAGCAAATGATCATCCCAACTACCTTTGAAGTCAAATACACAGGCTCGTAACATGTCTTCTAATATTTTAATTATTCTTTCTGATTACCCATCAGTTTGTGGATGAAATGCAGTACTGAACTTCAAACTTGTGCCCAGGGAATTCTGTAAATGAGGCCAAAACTTAGAAGTGAAAGTTGGATCTCTATCTGATACTATTGACACTGGTGCTCCATGTAAATGGATAATCTCATCAACGTACATACGTGCATATTTGTCAACTGTGTAGGTCATCTTAACTGGAAGAAAATGAGGTGACTTTGTCAATTGATCTACAATCACCCAAATAGAATCATGCCCCTTGGGTGATCGTGGCAATCCTACAAAAAAATCCATCTTTATATGCTCCCACTTCCATTCCGAAATAGGCAATGACTGCAATAATCCTGTCGGCTTCTGATGCTCCGCTTTCACTTGTTGACATACTAAACATTTAGCTACAAATTCTGTAATCTCACGTTTCATATTGTTCCACCAGTAATACTCTTTCAAATCTCTGTACATTCTGGTACCCCCCGAATGCATAGAGTAAATAGAACTATGTGCCTCTTTCAATATATTCTTCTTTAAGGACGGATAATTTGGTACACAAATTCTATTTTTATAACACAACGATTCATCCTTCTTAATTTCAAAGTCACTCTCTTTACCATCCAAGATTTCTCGTTTCTTCTTTTCAAGGAATGGATCACTGACTTGCAAATTTCGTATGCGTTCTGCCAGTAAAGGTCTCACTGTAACGTGTGAAAATAACGCCCCCATTTTAGATAAGTTCAACTCGACTCCCATCAGTCTTAACTCCATAATATTTCCAACCCATGCACATTGAATACAAGACAACTTCCCCAATGACTTTCGACTCAGAGCATCTGCAACAACATTGGCCCTCCCGGGATGATGGTGAATGGTACAATCACAATATTTAATTAACTCCATCCAACGTCTTTGTCTCAAATTCAAATCTCTCTGTGTAAATAAATACTTCAAACTTTGATGGTCAGTGAAAATTTCACACGTCTCTCCATATAAATGATGTCTCCATAATTTCAAGGTAAAAATAATAGCTGCAAGCTCTAAATCGTGTGTAGGATAATTACGTGCATGCCCTTCAACTGTCTAGATGCATAAGAAATTACATTTCCATGTTGCGTGAAAACACAACCCTGACCCTGATGTGAAGTGTCAGTATAAATCACAAAACCTTCTCCACTTGATGGAACAGTGAGAACGGGAGCTGATACTAGCCTATTTTTTAACTTTTCAAAGCTGTGCTGACATTCGTCACTTCACACCTTTCGGGTCAATTTAGTCAACGGCAAGACTATAGATGAAAACCCCTTTATGAATCTTCTATAATATCCAGCCAATCTTAGGAAAATCCTTATCTCCGTTACATTCCTCGGTCTTTCCCATTGCACAATTGCCTCTACCTTCTTAGGGTCAACATAAATTCCATCTCCCGAAACAACATGCCCCAAAAACACTACCTAATTTAACCAAAACTCGCATTTGCTAAACTTCGTAAATAATTAACTATCTCGCAAAACTTGCAATACAACTCTTAGATGCTTCTCATGTTCCTCTTGACTAGGTGAGTATATCAAAACATCATCGATAAAGACAATCACAAACGAATTTATGAAAGGATGAAATACTCGATTCATTAAATCCTTAAACACCGCAGGAGCATTTGTTAACCCAAATGGCATTACCAAAAATTCATAATGACCATAGCGAGAACGAAAAGTTGTCTTAGGAATGTCACAATCTCTCACCCTTAATTGATGATAACCCGATCTCAAATCATTTTTTGAAAACACTTTAGCACCCTGTAATTGATCAAACAAATCATCAATACGAGGCAACGGATATTTATTTCGAATAGTCACCTTGTTCAACTGTCGATAATCAATGCAGAGTCGCATAATTCCGCCTTTCTTCTTCACAAATAATACTGGAGCGCCCCATGGTGATACACTGGGTCTAATAAAACCTCTATCTAGCAAATCTTGCAGTTGAACCTTCAAATCCTTTAGTTCCACAGGTGCCATTCTATATGGGGAAATAGAAACTGGAGCTGTACCAGGCACTAAATCGATAGTAAACTCTACCTCTCTGCTAGGTGGCAATCCTGGTAATTCATTTGGGAACACATCTGCAAAATCCTTAACGACTGGGATATCTTCTAATTTTTGCAATTCCATGTTTGTATCCACAATATATGCTAAAAAGCCTTGACAACCCTTATTTAACAATTTCCTCGCCCGAAGGGCAGAAATAAGACAGTTCGGAACCACATTTCTTTCCCCAGTAAATTTGAATTCTTCCTCCCTCGGCAAATTAAATGTAACCTCCTTACGAAAATAGTCAATTGATGCATGGTAGGGAGATAACCAGTCCATACCCAAGATAATATCAAAATCTCGAATATCTAGTGGAATTAAATCAATGGTCAACTCCCTCTCCCCCATATACAATGCACAATTTTTATACACACGCTCCATGAACATCACATCCCCCATAGGTGTAGAAATATATAAACCACAATCTAGATAAGAACATGGTCTACCCAAATGCATGGTAAATGACAGTGATACAAATGAATGAGTATAACCAGGATCAATAAGCACGTAAGCATGTTTGTTCATGACAAAAATGTACCTGTCACCACCTCTGGAATAGCCTGAGCATCCTGTAAAGTCATAGCAAATATCCTTCCCGGAGCCCTGGATACACTAGCCTGTCCTCTACCTCCTCCTCTCCCTGTGCCTCCAGGTGATGAGCCTTTACTAGTAGTAGCTGATTCAATCCCTTCGAGTAGCATAGGACAGTTCTTTTTGGTATGACCAATTTGATGGCAGTGCTAACACTCTACCCCCTTTAACTTGGGACAATCTGGACTGATATGGCCCTCAGCTTTGCAAAAATAGCATGTAACAGGCTTGGACTACCTATTTTCATTCTCCTGCTATCTATTCTGTTGGCCCATCACTCCTACACCCCTAAAACTACTTGGTGTCCTATTCTGAACATAATTTCCAGTCCTTCTACCGTGCTGAAATCTTTGACTCCCTTGTTTTGAGTATTCTACATTGCCTTCCTTTTGCTGAGATGGATCAAACCTGCTCCCCTTTCCTCTTTGTTCCCTATTCTTTATTGCATCATTAACATCTCCTTCAACCATCATACCTTTGTTAACTAACGAAGCATAATCTACCATTTCAAGTGCAGTGAGTCTAGACTTGATAACTAAATTCAACCCATCCTAAAATCTGGTGCATTTATCCTCCTCATTGTGTAAGAAACGTAATGAAAATCAAGACAAAGATATAAATTTAGTTTCATACTCCCTGACCGACATATTCCCCTGAGTCAATGATAAAAATTCTCTCTCTTTTTGCTTCCGATACATGAAAGGAAAATACTTTTCATATAAGGCTTTAATAAAGGAATCCCAAGTAATTACCTCACCTCCCTCCGGAGTAAGCAATAAATGTTTGGAAGACTCCCACCAATATTTAGCTTCGCCCTTTAACATGAAAGTAGCCAAAATTACCTTCTGCGCGTCAGGTACATTCATCACCCCGAAGATAGTTTCAGTATCTCTAACCCAAGCCTCAACTTCTAAAGGATCTACATAACCTGAGAATGCTAGGGGGTTCAATTTGATAAACTTCTCATATAAAGTATTCTTCTCCTCTCATTGTATTTCCCTTTCTCTTCTGGCCAAAGTCTGCTCCTCCAAGTACTTGGCTTGTTGTTCTGCTATTTGCATCATAAACATGCTTTGTTGTTCTGCCATTAAAGTCAAGGCATGAGCCATTTTCTGCATATCTGTAAGTTGTTCAGGAGCCCCCTCTACATTATTTGGATTTTGTTGGTTTACTGTATTTGAAGACTCCTCATCCACCCTCTTATGAACATTTTCTCCTTCCATAGCTTACTATCTGTCATAAACTGCAATTATAGAAACAAGAAAACAACATTTATTTCTAAAATAATGCTTAGTATTTCTCACAAAAATAATATAAATGACCCACACAACATTATTTCTGCTACTGCCATATCTAGACTCTCTAACCCCAAAATATAAAAACCTAAATTGATACCAAGTTGTCACCCCCTAACCCCATTAGGATATAATTAACTAAATAGTTTACAAACCACAATTATAATTTATTTATTATTTAGGTAATACATATTGAAACAACTTCAAGGTTAAAATGCAAAATATTAAAAAAATCCAATCGTTTTAAGGAGACATAATTTCAACAGAACTCACATATCATTTAACTTAATTACAACTAGTGCAGTGTATAAAACAAACTAATAAGACCTTACTTCTATGTACTCAACCTCCTAGACCTGGCAGTGGCAGCTGGAAAACTAAAAAATATAAACATATAAAACCATGAGTTTAAAAACTCAGTGAATGTACTACATCTCTATATAGTAAAAGTACTATATTAACATCTCAACATATTAATATACATCTATGTGCCAAATTAGGCCATATACACATCCGGAGTTAATAAACCCCACATCTCCTACCCGTAGGTAATAATCATATCCATAGGTTTTAAAAACCTAGCATCTCCTGAATTTCATAGCAACTCAACATATCCTGACTTTTATAAAGCCATAACATCTCAACATCTCTTGGCTTTTAAATAAGCCATAACATCTCAACATCTCTTG